>CM056197.1:131720681-132224064 GCA_029692085.1 Gymnothorax javanicus
CCAGTAGGTTGCGATCTTCCCTCTGGTGGAATAATCCCCACTGCCCCAGTGCAGTGATGGAGACAATGCGCTGAAAGGGATGCGGTCTTTCAGATGAGACGTTAAACCAAGGCCCTGACTCTCTGTGGTTATTAAAGATCCTATGATGCTTATCGATAAGAGTTGGGGGTTACCCGGTGTCGTGGCTAAATTCCCAACCTGGCTCTTTCAACCTGCCACCTAATCATCCCCTGATCTAATTGGCTGTGCAATTCATCCTCTCCCAATCCACCTCCAAAGAGATTTCAATCTCAACGGGGCTTCCCTGGTTAAATTAAAAAAAAAAAAAAAAAAAAATGGAATATCATCTTCAGTTTGCAATTCCCCAACTGTCATCCTAGGAGTTTTCCTTAACAACCATCTGCCACACAGTGTGGACATTCATCCTCTTCTTGGCTGATTTTAACATTACCATATACCTTAGACTTCTTAATTCATGCCCTGGCAAATGAATCGGGCATTTTCAATTCGTCAGCTATTTTTTTTCATGGCAAAATTTCAAAAGATTGGGAGGATTACCAACATTCTAATTTTTTTTTCATAGCTATTTCAGCAAATATTTACCAAAGGTGCCTGTATTAGTGGAGAGCAATGTAAAGATCATGCTCTCTTTGGTTACAAAAACCCTGCTAGTTTCACATTTCAAAATCTTGTTATTTCCTCACTTGAACACCCTAATAATTCTGTTTTCAAAACTGTGCAGATTCCCTCTAAGAAAAGCCCTGCTTATTCCCCAATTAAAAAAATTCTGGGACTTGTACTTAAAAACCCTGGTCATTCCCCACTGCAGATCATGTGTATGAGACCTACAACTGCACCCCCTAATGTCAAGTATAGAACCACTCCTTCCTCTGAAATCTCTGATCTCACCCATAAAAACCAGGCTAATTTCAGTCGTAAAACCCCGCTAATTTCCAGCATGAAACCCTGTTAATTCTGTTTCAAAACCCAGTTAATTTCACTTGCAAAACCCTGCTAATTTCGCACATTAAACCCAGCCCGTCTTGCATGTTTAAAAATCCTGCTAATTTCACTTGGGGAAAAAAAAAAAAACCTCTACTCATTCCCCGTTTAAAAACTCTGCTGATCAGACACATAAAAAGCTTGTGACTAGAGCATAAAACCCTCCTAATATCGATATAGAACCCACCCCTAATGCCTACTGTAAACCTCTGATCTTGCATATAAAAACCTGGCTAATTACATCTATAAAAGCCTGCTAATTTCACACGTAAAACCCTGCTGATTCTCAGTTGTAAAACCCTGTTAATTTTACTCATAAAATCCAGCTAATTTCGCACGTAAAACCCTGCAGGTCTTGCATGTTAAAACCCCCGCTAATTTCAACATACTCCTTGTTTCTCGCATTGAAACCACCCTCATATCACACATGCATATCCAGTTCGTTCCGAGTGTGACTATTCCATGCCTTCATTTCCCACATAAAAACCACGCTAATTTTTAGCGTAGCCTGGAAAGTCTGCCTTCTGCCCAGTCTCCTTATCCTCCTTCTGTTACCCACTTCTCCATGTGCAGTCCGCGTCCACCAAATATGACTCTGTTGCCATGGGCACCATCCGCCTAATTAGGCTCATTAATGTCAGAAACTAGCCGGATGCAAATGGCGGTCATAGACCCCCCCCCCCCCCTTCTGTTAGCTGCAGCTGGGGTGTCTGCGTGTGGGTTGATAGTGATGTAGCGCCGCCAATTAGCAAATTAGCCGACTTGTTTTGTGGCTGCCCTGGCCTCCCTTCTTCCTCTGTTATTGGCGGGAACAATTGCATTCCCGTTCTCTGGTGAGACGGAGGACTACCCTGCCCGATGACATCATAATTGTACATGCCATCCTCCTTCCCCATTTCCCCCCCCCCTTTTTTCATACATTGTTCATAAACATTTGGGCAGATCGAGATATTTTTAGCTTTTGTCGAACATTAGGTGGAAATCGAGACTGCCAGCTTTAATTTGTCGGTTTGCGCATCGCTATTGTGCAAATGATGTTGACGCAAACCACGACGCCCTTTTTAATTATGTTCTTATTGTCGCGATGGACGATATTGACAATACACACATGGATAAATTACTTGAACTCCAGAGAGACTCCCTAAGTGCATGAGGATGCGCTCAATTGAACCCTATGGGGCTTAACCCTATTGGCCCTCTCCGTTTAGCCCATCTTCGCTATTTAGGAGTGGTGGGCATCCGCAGTGTGGTGCCTGAGGATCAACGTCAGTTCTGCTGCAGCACCCTTGATCAAGTGCGACGGTTGGAATGTACCAAACGGCGGAAGCGTGGCCTTGTGTACGCGGAGGAAACCTGTGAGAACGCTGGCAGAGGAGACCAGTCGCCGGATCCTGCGAGGCGACAGTGCTCCCCACTGCGTTGGAGTGGCACCCCCATACAACCAGGAGTGCAGCTGTATCCACAAGGGCCCCGAAAGAACATTGCTTTGGGTCTCTCCTGTCCTAGAATTCTGTTTGTCCCTCTCCAGCTGTGAGTCTCCGCAGCCCTTGCCAACTTTAAGCCCTCTACTGATTGGATGGCACCGCGTTTATCAATTGGCTCCATCGTTGCAGCAGAACCTTCAGCCTCTGACTCGGGCCCGGCCCCCTCGCTGTTGCACTACAGAAGGGCGCGGCCTGGCGGCTGTAATGTAGTCCACCTCTGTAAGCGGGCCTCTCCCCTTGGGTGGGGGGTGGGGGTTAATGAATAATTAGCGGGCAGTCGTTCTGTTTATCTGATCAGGCTGCTTCGTCGACCCCCTGTCAGGCGACTGGGAGGGGGTGGGTGTCATGCTTCACTGGCTGCAGCCCACTCTCCTCCCATATAACCAATAGTTCTGGGCATTGGCTGGTATCCCTGATGATGCTGCCGAATTGTACGTTTTTTGCTTGAGCCTTTGTGTGAATGATGAATGATTTTGGTGGCAGGGTACTCTCGCACGCCAACATTTTTATTCCTCTTCTGAGGGCAACGGCTACTGTAAGCTGTTCTTTTAAATGACTGTGTGTGTGTGTTTGACTGTGTGCATGCAGGCTCCCAACCGTGTGTGTGTGTGTGTATGCTGTTTTTCAGTATGTTTGTTTGTGTGTGTGTGTGTGTATGTGACTGCGAGTGCATGCGGGCTCCCAACCGTGTGTGTGTGTGTGTGTGTGTGTGTGTATGTGACTGCGTGTGCATGCGGGCTCGCAACTTGTGCGTGCGGGTGGGCAGGCGGGCGGGTGGGGGTGTGTGTGTGTGTTTCTGTGAGCCTGTGTGTTCATATTGGTGACGTGAGTCTGTTTTTCAGTATGTTTGTGTGTGTGTGTGTGTGTGTGTGAGACTGTATGCGGGCTCGCAACTCGGGTGGGTGTGTGTGTGCGTGGGTGGGTGTGTCCAAGAGAAAACAGCGGAGAGAAACAGGCAGAGAGTATGGTAATTGCCCAACTGTTCAACAAAATAAGATCCTCAGCAAGTTTCGTAGCGTTGTCATGCCGTGCTGTTCTGAGCATTTAATCCCAATTTTATCAGATTTACCAACTGATTAATATTTGAGTTGCTCTCCTCTTACACACTGTTCAGATAGAAGTACGTCTGGAGCTATTCTGCTGGTATCACTGCATCTCATCCTTTGAGGCAGGTTTGGTCGATTGAACAAATGTCACAATTTTTTTAAGTGGGCCCATTCCACTAGATAGGCGTATATTATGATCGCCCCGGTCCGTTCATCAATAGTTTATTTTACTCACTCTACAAAAACAATACAAATTTTATTGGATTCATTTAATTTTTGTTTGTGGGTCAGTGGTGATATAAAGAGGATCCTCTTTGATTTTGATGGTGATTGGATAATTTTTCACGGAGCTGTGGCACCGAACTTAGCACATCCCTGTACATAGCTTAGCCTATATGTATATATGCTGTTCTCACTCTACAGGATACATGTTCTGTTGAATCCTTTTTTGTTGTCCCCTGCTGCGTGTTTAGCTCAGCGCGGGACAGTAATCACAACCGTCCGTCTGTCCATCCCCTCTGTCTGCACATCTGTCTAGTCCACTTGCTGGCGCGGTATCTCAAGAACCAGTGATCCAACCTTGATCAAATTTGACACCAAGGTCTAGTATCTAAGAATTAGGAATGTAACGATATCCAATTGCAGTTTTTATTTTTTTTAAACTTAGTAAGACCTCCTGCTGCTATGGAGTGAACATCCGTGCTTGCCCAATTGCCTTGTTCAACCAGATGCAGTCTTGAACGACTGACGAAAGTGCCAAGCATCAGAGGGCATGTTGAAGTTCTTCCGGAAGAAAAATTGACTGACATCAGTATTTTTCCGCAACATTCTGAACGGAGCCAAGTAAAGGACTACAGAATTGTCTCCTTTTAACCAATTGGGCTACTCTAATCCTGTCCCTGTTTACTTTGCTCAGTTCACAATCAAACAGTGGAATTGTTTATTTACTAAGTTGAATGAGTAGAGCTGTTTATTGAGATAGCATGTTTGGTTGCCGCATTTTGGAAGTTAAATGGCCATAGAACAGCACAGATTTGCATGAATGCGATTAGGCCATTTCGTGCTATTGTGATAATTTATATCTCACATTCACGCTTCATCTGCTTTTCAGAATGTTTTCCACCTTGTGTGTTTTTTTTTTTTTTTTTTTTTTTTTAGACGCCTAAAATCCATGGCGATCTTTAAATGAATTTCTTTATTTTTAATTAATCATTATTCATCTCCTAAAAATGCTACAATGAGAGAGTTCGGAGTTGCAATGTGGCAACGTTGAACAACAATTTTTTTTAAAAAGCGTGATAAGACCACTTGCCACCACAGGGTATGTAGGCAGTCGCGTGCAGTTTCCTGAAAAATATAGGCCAACATACCTAAAGTGGCCTTAAACACTTTAAAATGCTGCCGGGAAGAAGCCTGAGAATTCCGTTAGAATTCCGCTAATTGCAGGTGGTCCGCCCTTCCCTACATTGGCTCCTGTGTACTTGGCCAAAATGACAAGCAATTTAGCCAGTAGCCTATAATGATTAAGTTGTGATAGTGAAAAGCAGACAAACCTCACTGGGCTACGGTGTTGGATTGAAACAATGCCGATAATTTGAATAATTAGGAAAAAAATCTTCCTCTGAATTCCATCTCTCATTGTAGCATTTTTAGGAGACCATTAAAGCTTAAAAGAAAGGTTTTTTTTTTTTTTTAAGATCGCCCTGGATTTGAAGCGTCTTAAAAAAAAAAAAAAAAAAATACAGAAGGTGGAAAACATTCTGTGAAGCGGAAGAAACGTGAATATGAGATATAAATTATTGCAATCGCACAAAATGGCCTAATTGCATTCATGCAAATCTGTGCTGTTCAAAATTCGGCAACCAAACATGCTATCTTAATAGCTCTACTCATTCAACTTAGTAAGTAAATGAAACCTCTGTTTGATCGCTAATACCCCTGTCACGCCAGACAGAGTTCCCACAGAGTTGTCACCGCGATCTGAAACTTATCAGAACTCCCTGGGATGGCTGAGAAATTTGGAAATTGTTTTGCAAATTATTTGAAATTTTCACAAGCTGGAGATCTCAGGGCGTTTTCACGGCAATTGTGGAGTTCGTACAGAGTTCCCGTGGCATGCTGATGCATTCCCACAGCATTCTCGTTTGGGATCGATGGCGTTGTCACGGAGTTCTCGTTACGTGTCCACTGCGAGCTAGTTCACTGCGTCCCCAAAGCGTCCATACTGCGTTTTCCCAGATGTCGCGGCTTTTATACATCTCAATGGACTCCATGAGGTCTCCAAGGGAACGCCGTCACTATTAGCTGCGTTTGTGTGGCGTTCATATGCGACCTTGGGGTGTACCCACAGCGCTCCCGTGGTGCTGTAGGATACCTCACTGAGATGCTACAACGATCCTACAGAGTTCCAACAGCGTTCAAATCAGAACGCAGAGCCACGGCATTGGTTTTGTGCATGCACAAAACAAACTCCGTGGCTCGGCATTCTAGGAGACCCCACGGCGTTTAGTGGAGATGTCACAGAGATGCCGCTGCGCTCTAGGTGATCCCACTGCGCTCACCCCGGCGCTCTACAATTTTTGTGAACGCCGCACAAACTCCGTGAGAACGCTACTCTGGTGTGACAGGGGGTTAACTGAACAAAGTAAACGTGGACGGGATTAATTGATTATAAGGAGATGATTATGTAGTCCTTTACTCAGCTCCGTTCAGCATGTCGCCGAAAAATAGTTATGTCAGTCAAGCTTTTTTCCGGCAGCACTTCAACATGCCCTTTGATGTTCGGCACTTTTGCCAGCCGATCGTTCAAGACTGCGTCGGGTTGAATAAAGCAATTGGGCAAGCACGGATGTTCCCTCCATGGCAGCAGGTGGTCTTACTACGTTTAAAAAAAAAAAAAAAAACAACCGCGGTTGGATATCGTTACACCCCTATCTAGGATCCCCCGACACCAGTCGATTTCGGAGACCTTGACCTTATTTTCAGGGTCACAGAATGCCTTCAAAGATTTTAACATTGAAGTTCTTGTTAACGTGATATCTCAAAAAGCATTGATCCGATCCTGATCAAATTTAAGTCCAAGGTGTAGTATGGGAGTTCCCAGACATCCGTCGACTTTGGTGACCTTGACCTAATTTTCAAGGTCATAGTGAGCCTTCAAAGATTTTGACATTGAAGTTCTTGCTTAGTAAAATGTGGCGGCGGGGGACATTGTCACTCTGTGACAAATACTTGTTATTTTTGTTTTGTGGGTCAATTGTGATTTGTCGGGGATCCCTATTGATTTTGGTGATGATCGGAAAATTTGTGAGTTGTGGCACCGAACTTGACACATCCCCTTACATGCCTTATACTGTGTGTATATATAGCTTGTTCTCACAACTTTTGCTGTATCCATTACGTGTTCGTTTTGTTGGTCAGTATTGATATGAAGACGATCCCTACTGATTTTGGTGTTTATCACATAATTTTACCATATCCATCTACTTGTAGATAAAAAAGTTAAAATTTAATAAGAGAATGGCTTATTATCCCCTGCTGCCGCGTTGGCACAAAGCGGAGGCATAGTAGTAAGCTGCTACATTCATACGCATGTCCTGCTCTGTTATAAATGCGATATCTCAAGAACCGGTTGATTGAATTTCTTCAAATTTGGTTGTGTTGAGAGTGTGCAGACCCCAGTTGATTTCTGTGACCTTGACCTAATTTTCGAGGTTGCTGCAGGCAAATGACCACTTCTAACCAGACTTATGGTGCAGTATCTCAAGAACATTTTAATGCATTTCACAATTTTTTTATAACATGATCTCCACTGATGATGGGTGGATGTCAATAAATTACGGACACGGTACTCAGCTCTGTTCGCCCATCTGTCCGTCGCGCTCTTGTTGGCGCAGTGTCACTAGGACCAGTTGATGGCATTTCCTCAAATTTGGTAGCTCGTTGTGTTTGGGGAATGCGCTGACCCCTGTAAATGTGACCTTCGCCTGCTTTTCAAGGTCATTACAGGCAATTGACCATTTCTAACCAAACTTGTAGTGCAATATCTCAAGAGCATTTTAATGCATTCCACTCATTTTTCATAACATGGTCCACATTGATGATGCCAAAAAATTATGGTGGCCTTGATTTCATTATCAAAGTAATAATGGTCGAAATGATCATTTTTAATTCGATTGTTAACTACATTTCTCAAGACCAGTGTCACAGATTTCATTCATATTTGGTACCAAAGTCTGTATTGGGGATTCACAGTCCCGTTGGAGCCCAGTGACATGCATTTGTAATAAAGCTTTTGCTGACATCTGAAGCACCATTGATGGATTCCTTTCATTCTTCTTTTTATAACGATGTAGTGAAAATACATCCATTTTATCTTTGCAGTGGGGCATATAGTCACATTTATGACAAGTACTAATATATTTACTAATTTTGGTTGCCCATATTTGAATTTACACCCCATATTAGTCAAATAACATTATCACCAAGACTGCCATGTGGGCGTATTACCACGCTTTACGTGGCTATCTTCGCTGTGTTTGCAATTTTCACTTGCTATTCTGTTGGCAAACACAATAATGCAAACATCTGAACAATAACCGTATCCTCCCTTTCAACGTCTTGTCTGTATACAACTGAAATCTCTCAAGATGTGACAAATCAGAAAATTGTCTACTCGCAATCATTCACCACTAAAACAACAAAAATTGTAAATAACATTGCAGTGTTTTCAACAAAGCACTTTCTGAACAGCCATTGATGGCTAACTACTTTAAAGGTTCTTGGTCAAGGATATCAACCTGTCAACATTCTGAGATGGTTACATTTTTGTCGATAATAAACGTGAGTGATTATTAAAATGTGTTTGTTCGTTAAAAAAAATTTAATTGAGAAAGTGGTGGGACTGCTCATGTTGGAAATGGATGGGAAATATGACTGGTACGATTGGACAGAGGAAGAAGTTCAAATTTTTCCGAACCTCGTATATGAGGAACATATAGCAGGAATAATACTTCCTACGGGTCAAATCATTTTTCAAGGAAAGGGGTAGTTTTTGGCGTACCTCTGAGTTTATATTTGAGATTTGGCTCAGGGCAAACTTGTTTGAACAATCAAAATTCTGAATTAGGGTAGCAAGCCCACGCAGCACTCCCTTTGGCAGTCCAGGACCCCGCTCTGACGTAAACAACATAATCTTTTCTCGACTGGCATTGACAAAATGACCAAAATTCATATAGTGACACATTTTCATCCTATATATATATATATATATATATATATATATATATATATATATATATATATATATATATATATATATATATATATATACCACCCATCCCTATGCCCTGTAGAGGATGGCCATGAACCCATCCAGATGTGAATATTTTTCATAAAGTCATACCGTGTGGCAAGTTCTTGTCAGTCGATCTTCGCAGTAGGTGGGCTCTGCCTAACGAAATCACCAAATCGCTCTGCCTTGTGTGCCTTCGACAACAATAGGGGCCTGAGATATTTTTACACCACAGTTCTGTTGCATGAAAAGATAACCGTAATTATTTCTCTGTCGAAATGGGGAAAGGCCACTTTCAGTGGACACCCTGCCGACCAAAACTGGCAGCGTTTCACAAGTTTACTTGAGGCCCAATTTGAAGTTGTTCTTATTCAGTTTTTATTTATTCATGTGGCTGTTTGTTTGTTCGTTTGTTTGTTTTATTCAAGAATGAGTCCTTGGGGAACGCCTTGCAGGTTTCTATCTCTCACTCTTCACCCCGCCCCCCCACAACTTCTGAATGGATGATTTAGGTCGTTCTGAGATCGGGGAGGGAACATAGGGGTTCTTGCAGCTCTTCTTAATCCACCTATCCAGTAATTTCGCTGATGGGTTTTTTTTTTTTTTTTTTTAGTTGCCAGCCACTGCCAGCAATTTTGATAATATTCATTGATCTTTCAATACCTATTTTTGTCAGAAGATCTGTAACCATGCTTTTCACCAGATAACGGTGAAAATGTTTATTGCCACAACGTCTCGTCAATGGGGGGAACATTTGTCATAACTGACAGGAAATCTCGTCAGTGTCGGGGAATGGGTTAATGTAAGTTTTAGGTGTGAGCATGCATAGTGCTAACTAGGCACCAGTTTAGGATGCCAAGTTTGTGATTGTGTGTGTGTGTGTGTGTGTGTGTGTTGTGTGTAAAATTGGCATTCCACACGCATGCTCACAAGTTCGCACGTGCTCACTGTTTCGCACACAAGCACATCATTCGGACTTGTGCGCACACATACACATGTATGCGTTAACCCTCTCACCCGTACAGGCATACTTTGTAATACATACATGCACACAGTGTAACGCACACACACACCCCGCTCACCCCGTGTGAACTCTGCTGCGGCTCGGTCCTTGGCGGTGTGTAATAAGTGGGTCAGGCACGGAGGCTGCAGCCCCTACTGCAGATGGACGTGCTCCGTAATGAAGACATTATTAATAACAACAACAACAGCAACACTAATACGCAAACCCCCTTCATACGTTGCCCTTTGCCCCTCTGGAGTGTCGGTGATGAGCGGCGGCCATTTTGCAGCTGAACGGCAGCTGCTCTCCGGCTGATGTGATGATGTGGCTGGGGGGGGGGGTAGGATTAATTCAGCCAGTTAAAGAAGTGGATTGGTGTTTTGGGGGGAGTGGTTTCGATGGTAACTGCTTCTATTCTTATTGGGTGGTGGTGGGGGGGGCAGTGGTTTGGGAGCTGCCAGTTTCCTCCTCGGCTGAAGGAATCGTCATGATGCAGATCATGCGTGAAATGAACCAGATTCCACTCCCCCCCCGACCACCCCCTGCCAAACAGCAGCTCGTAGCCAGAGGGTATGACGAGCCTTGGCTGGGCATGTAAATTTGGCATGGAATGTCGTGTGTGTGTTTGTGTGAGTGTGTGTGCGCGCGTGTGCGTGCGCGTATGTGGTGGGGTGGTGTTCTTTAATCTGTTGGTCTGATGGGCAGGCAGGGCGGACGTGACGGAAAGTCCGGAAGTGGGATGGCTTGGACGTGTTGTGTTTGTTTTTTTCTCCCCCATTTCTTCAACCCGAACCGCTACTGGTTTTCTCTCCTGATTCTCTCGTTTGTCTCCTTTTTTTTTTTTTTTTCACCGTCTGTCGCCCTCTCAGAGCCGATGTTTCGTTTATCTCTCTTTCCTGCAGTCTTTCTCCATCTCTCTCTGCCTCTCTCTCCTTCTTTCTCCCCCACCTTCTCCACCCCTTTCATTTTTTAACCCCTTTCGCGCCCTCATGCGGAAATTTCTGTATTATGCTAATCGACTCCTCGGCTCAAACACAGATTTTTCCATGTTTTTCGCCTTGCAGTCCTCAATCGTATCCAGAAGGGGCCGGTGTGGGTGCAGGCTTTAATTCCAGCTATGCAGTTACACACGGGACTTTACAAATCAAGACCATCAGCAAAGACTTGAATTCAAAGTGATCATGTATCATTGAATGTTTGCTCTTATATGTAAAATTTGCTGTAAATAAATGCATCCAACTTGTGCTGAAATGTGTAAGCAACATTTAATTTTGCTATTTCATACCATGAAATGCTATAGTTAAATCAGAATTGAATAAAAACTTTAAGCTTATCTGAATTTTATATGAATGGTCTTTATTAACTTGGGCAAAGCAGTTGTGTTTGGTTTTGTAAAAGCTTGGTGTCAAAGAGTTAAAATATTATTATTATTATTATTATTATTATTGTAGAGATCTCTGTCCCCAGAAACCCTTTTTACATAGGGTTGGAGAGAAATAACTGGGTATTTCTTTGGGAGAGTGGGTGTGAGGTGGGGGTGGCGGGATTTGAAGGTGTTAGGTGCGCAGTGGTAGTTGTGCATTAAGGGCCCCTGTGTTTGGAGAAGGGGGGTTGGGGGAGGGGTATCGAGGGCAATAGTGGGAGGGGGGAGACAAAGCTGGGTTTGATGCTGGCACAACTGTAGGTTAGCAGTCTTTTTTTTTTTTTTTTTTTTTTTTTCTTCTTCCGCAGTTGCATTTTGCCTCAGGAAACCGGCCCCTTGCCGCCCCCCCCCCCTTTCCTTCTTACACCCTCTTGCCCCCCCGGGAGGCTGGTTTGGCAGCTCAGGGGTGACCGAGTGCATGAGTGGGGGGGAATTGGGGCTTTAATAAATAAATGGATTGGATTCCGACCGAAATCGCCATGCCTGTTTTCCTTTCGCCCTTCTTTTCTGTTTGTACGCATCTCTCGCTCGCTGCTTTCCTCTCTATCCCTCACTCTCTCTCTTTCTCGCTCTCTCTCTACGTGGCGTACTTTCTGTCCGTACTTTTTTTTGTATCGGTCTCCTTCTGCCTCAACTTCTTGCATTACTTCTTCCTCTCTCTAGTGTCTACATACATTTCCCTATCTTTCTGTCTCCCTCTCCATCTCTTTCTCCATCTCTCTCTCTCCATCACTCTCCCACTCCTACCCCGTCTTTCCCCTCTCTCCCCCTCCCCCTCTCCCTCAGTCCTGTTGTGTGTCGTGTTGGCTGGCGAGGTGCCCAGCGCTCAAGCGCCTATGGAGTGTGTGTGTGTGTGTGCACAGTGGGGGGAGGGGAGGGGGTGGTGGTATGTAGGTGGTTGAGGCTGGTCTGTGTAACAGCTGACTGTAACAGTCACATTATGTAAAGTGATATCTCTCTCTCTCTCTCTCTCTCTCTCTCTCTCTCTCTCTCTCTCTCTCTCTCTCTCTCTCTCTCTCTCTCTCTCAAATTCATAAAAATGCTTTCATGGCATGATGATGAATATCTTGTTTTATCCCAAAGCACAAAAACAATAGAAAGTAGACTGTCGTGCAGTAGAGTGTGTTGCATTTGTGTATAGTAGAGTACAGCAGAGTGATGCATGCTGCAGTGGTGTATAGTAGAGTTATGTGCAGTAGTGGAGTACAGCAGAGTGGTGCACAGTAAAGTGCAGTGGAATGGTGTACAGTGGAATGCAGTAGAGTGGTGTACAGCAGAGTACAGTAGAGTTATGTGCAGTGGAGTACAGTAGAGTTATGTGCAGTGGAGTACAGTAGAGTGGTGCACAGTAAAGTGCAGTGGAATAGTGTACAGTGGAGTGCAGTAGAGTGGTGCACAGTAAAGTGCAATGGAATGGTTACAGCTGAGTGCAGTGGTGTATAGTAGAGTGGTGTACAGCAGAGTGCAGTAGAGTGGTGTACAGCAGAGTGAAGTAGAGTGGTGTGCAGTGGAGTACAGTAGAGTGGTGCACAGTAAAGTGCAGTGGAATAGTGTACAGTGGAGTGCAGTAGAGTGGTGTGCAGTGGAGTACAGTAGAGTGGTGCACAGTAAAGTGCAGTGGAATGGTGTACAGTGGAGGGCAGTAGAGTGGTGTACAGTAAAGTGCAGTGGAATGGTGCACAGTAAAGTGCAGAGGAATGGTGTACAGTGGAGTGCAGTAGAGTGGTGTACAGCAGAGTGCAGTAGAGTGGTATACAGTGCAGTACAGTAGAGTGGTGTACAGCAGAGTGCAGTAGAGTGGTACACAGTAAAGTGCAGTGGAATGGTGTACAGTAGAGAGCAGTAGAGTTGTGTACAGTGGCGTGCAGGAGAGTTGTGTACAGTAGAGCGCATTAGAACGGTGAACCGTAGAATGGTGTACAGTAGAGAGCAGTAGAGTGGTGTACTGTGGAGTGCAGGAGAGTTGTGAACAGTAGAGTGCAGGTGAGTGTTGTTCAGTAGAGTGGTGTAAAGTACTGAGCAGGAGTGGTGTACAGCAGAGAGCAGTAGAGTATTGTGTAGTAAGACTGCAGTAGAGTGATGGACAGTAGAGTGCAGTAGAGTGGTGTATAGTAGAACGGTGCACAGTAGAGTGCTGTAGAGCAGTCTACAGTAGTTACACTATAGTGGTGTACAGTAGATTGCAGAAAAGTTGCATATGATTTCCTTAAATCTGCTGGGATCACAAGTGATTGGGTGATTCCACACAAAGGTGGACAAGCAAACTGAAATTCAAAAGTGGACAAAATGGCAAACCAATTGATGTTTAATGTAATCTTGGAGTGTTTCCCACAGACCAGCAAGTAATGTGTGGTGGCAGACCAGTGTTTTTAAGCAGAGATGATTTTCATTTTGTTGGGGAGGGGGAGAGATTACTCTAATTCTGTTGAGCTGGGGGTGCGCAAATTACGCGTCTCCCAGTACCTTTTAAAGTTTCCCGTTTTTTTTTTTTTTTTTTTTTTTTTTTCCTTTTGCGAACTTGCGCATGCATTATCAACACGCGGCAATTCCGCATTTACTTACAATTAACAGGAATCAACTTGTGGCGCTCCACATTTAAGTTGTGGCGCCCCGCAACAGAATGGTCTTTGTGCGGGAAACCCTAATAAAACAATGAGACCTTTGGAAAATATTACTCTGAATGTGTTTTTGGGTCAGTTTCTCGGAATAGTGAAGTTTTTCTCAAAATTTGATGATTTTGAAATTTTATTTAAAAAATCCTATAATTTTCCTTCTAGATAATTTTTATATTGTTATTCACTATGAGTAAGTGCCAGAGGCCAATAGCAAATAAGAGTTTAGGTTTTTTGCAAATTTCTGTATTTTTTTCAATAAAAAAAGTTTTTTACTAAGAAACAACTTTGTGTCATGTTCATACAACAGAAAAAAATACAAAGAAGTTTTCATGGCAACCACACCTTTTAAAGCTTTTTAGTTGTGACTGTAAATCCTCTTTGTATTTTCATCAAGAATTAATCTGAGTTTGCCAACTTTGGCCGCTGTTGGTAAGTTCTGCATTATTTGCATATTAAAATTTGTCCATACGACAGTTTCCCCATTTAGCACTGTCCGTACTACAGTTCACAGAATTGCCCTTTTTTCAGCATGTTCAGACACATGAACTCCTGGCCTTTCCTGCAAATGAATTAATATACAATGAAACAAAAGGCTGCTTTGATTTTGTAAGTTATCAAACGAGGGCAGCAGCTGCTTAAGAGGTCAACGTCACTCTAAATTGTGCTGTGTCATTCAAAGACAAACTTCCAATTTGCCCTTCAAACTTCAGTTAGAGGTAGGTATTAGCGATCCTGTGGTAAGTTTGTGGTGTTTAAACGTTTAATAAAGATGTCTAGAACTGAAAGGTTATTGATCTGATGTGAAAAACACATCTTTGAAGGAAAATGGGATGACTTAAAGGGCGGGGCCTCAGAGCCCACTGGCTGAGTCACTCCGCTTTGTGCAGTTGGTCAGATTACATCTTGTTTATAAACAACTGCTTTTACACTTATGGTGCGCGAGAATATTGGGGTACCCTTTCTGTTGTCCAACTCGCTGGACTTTTATCTTAAAGGTGCCCTGTATTGAATCCAGGGGCAGAGTTTAATACTTAGGACCTGCCCCCTGGTGGCTAAATGTGAAACTGCAGGGGACTCCAATGGAGCAGAATCACCTGCCTCAAGCTCTCGACAATGTATTCGAGGGTAAAAAAACACATCACCTTGTCTTTGGGGTTCTGGAGACTTTTTTCCTGTGCAAGACAAGGCTGACATTAAAGATTTTGTCATTTGACAACCAAAAACGCTTATAACTAGGGGATTTTTGAACTGCCCTTCAAAATTTAACTTCAACAATAAACCAGTGGATGTCCTCCATCCATTGCCATTGGTTAGATTTTGTTCCTATCCACTGTTATGGCTAATTTGGGCTGGGAAAAGGGGAGAGATCCAAGATAATGTATCGCACAGTAACAACAATGCATTTTTTAAGTAGAAAAATCCCGATAACGTTGTCAGTGCTTTTCGGAGTTTCTGTGCGGTTGGCCCTGGTTGTCAATGCTCTTTGAAATTTGAAATTTAGCTATTATCGGCTTTCCTTTAGGCCACATTTTTTACTTGTTCGATTTACAAATCATCTGACTATCATTATGCCAAAAATGACCTTTTTTGGCTCCTGATTATTCCTGCTAATCCCCAATTCAAAACAGGCGTACATTTTTACGAACCCAGTTTTTTTCCTGTGAAAGGTCATAGAGTGTGATCCTTTTTGCCCCATTTCCCCTTGAAGACTAACTTGGTAACCCCACCAACCAGCAATTCAAGTTTCGGCTGCCAGTACATCGAAAATTCACCAGAATTGGTGTTTTTATCTCTATTGTTATTTCCAGTTGTAAAACCAGAGACTACTCCCTCTTTCAGAGCTGACATGAACAGCAGTTATTGAACATTACAGAAATTTCATGCTTATACAAAATGTGACCACAGGATACTTGGGTGTGCGTGATGAAGCATGAAGTGTGCAACTTTTGCTGGTTTTACAACTGGGTGTGTGGTGTATTTTGAGTGTTCTTAATTTACATTTTGAATAAATTCTGAATTCTGCAACCTTTTTTCCTCGTTGAATTTCTTAAATGCTGAAAAAAAAAAGAAATTCTGGGCTAAATTCCTAAAAAAACACAAATGTCTGTACGACAGATTTTGTTTGTCCATACGACAGTTACTTTTTTTGGCTAAATGTTCTCAGTACTTCATGGAAAATTAAAATATCTTTAAGAAAGGATTTCCGCCCTCTAAGCAATTACCTGTAGATTATATGATATCACTATCGTGATTTTTTTTTTTTTTTTTTTTTTTTTCAGCACCAACTCAGATTTTTTCATTTGAAGTTATATGTTGAAAAACTGCCTTTTCTCTGCATCCATAAGACAGATATTTATTTGGCCAAATTTGCATAAATAATGTAAAAATTGGTTAGGGAGTTCTGTGGCATATTCATTTGGGATTAAGGGTATATAATTAGGTAACAAATGATTTTCACCAAGCTAAGCCTGAAACTGTTCAGAATCAAAAATGTTCTGTGAATGTATGTACTATATACGTGGAATCGCCCGATTGGATACCAATGTAGTTTGCAGGTAGAGGACTGCTCCTTGATGATGACTGCATTTATGTTTCTATACTTTTTGGGGGGGGGGACATAAAAATTTATAAAGTCTGGACCATTCGCTCCTGGTCACTCACTCACCTGTGAGAAACTCGCTGTCCTTAGAGCAGTGTTGTTTGTGATGATGAGCTCTGTTCTGATTGGCAGGCGACCAGTGCTAAACGTGGAAAATAGGACCAAGAGTCCTGTAGCTTACCGGCAAGCAATCTTATAGTGATGATACAAGTTATGAAAATTTCATGTGAGGTTTAACCTTAAAATCATTGAAGATCAGTGTCAAGGTCACTAAATAAAAGTTCACATACATTTATAAGACCCCTGTAATACCCAATCCTAAACTCTGAAGCAGTTTTGGTGATACAAGTCACTGAAAATTCAGTATGTCAATTGTGAACTTTAAAGGTCACAGAGGGGCAAATTGAGGTCAGCAAATGGACTTCATTTATGACTTTTTAAATGTCTTTATGCAAACCTTGGCTCTATCTGTGACCATTTTGGTGATACAAGTCAGGGGAATTTCACTGCAGAGTTTGACCCTCGAAGGTCACTGACAGTAGCCTGGAATCCATACTGATAAAGTGCTGGTCGCTCCCAACGGTCACTGACTTATCAGTCTGGCCTCAGTCATATAGCCAGCGTTTAGCCCTTACGTCACTAATTAAGTGAATATATGAATATTCATGTTTTCTGCTCTTGGCAAGAACCACCAATCGAATCTGAGTTAGCTGGCCAGCAACGGCATTCGTGAATGTTATTTGACATGAGCTTAAAAATTTGATTGTGGCTTGCTTGTGTTTACTCTTGGAGTGGTTGTTAGGTTTTGAACAGGATAATGTTTGGCCATATCTGCATTTTGTTTATTTCAGTGGGATTCCCCGGTGTAATGAAGGCTAAATTAAATAATACTCAAATTACATAACGTATTTCACTGTAATTGGCATTAGCTATAGCTCGAATGGCATGATTGCATCAGCTAGATTAAAGTGATACTCCACCCAAAAACTGTAATTTGTATATCATTTACTCACCATTAGATGTCTTGAACGGACGAAGTTGTTCTTCACCTGGCGCAACTTTATGGCCGCTGGAGAGTTTTGAAAAATTATCCAAATCCCTTTTTTGCTGGAAGCAAATGGGGTCACACAGTAGCAATTTGGAAAACTCCACAAAACGTCCGTTGACAAACTTTCAAACCATCGTCCAACGCATCGTCCAGTATAATCCAAGTCAGCTTTGTCCACTCGTATCCTCAGAACTCTAGAAACGCGGCTATTTTTCGCTAAAAATAATAAAATACCACAGTTCTGCTTCAAGTAAGCTCGCGCATTCAACAGAAGTCCCGCCTCCCGGCTTGTTCATTGCCCAGAGACTCTGCTGCCACTCAGATGAATACTCGTATAAACATGAGCCGGGAGGCGGGACTTCCGTTGAACGCAGAACTGTGGTATTTTTATTTATTTTTAAGTCTGTCTAAAGGGGGGAGGGGGGCACCCTTGCGACTGTGAGCCAATCGCAGATCTCGCATGGATTTTGTGCGAATATCTGAAAGTCAAATGCTGGCCTACCGACTGAGGCCAGACGTGCAAGCAAGTGACCGTTGGGAGCGACCAAAGCTTGATACAGATGGATTCCAGGCTACACTGACAGTCAAGTTGTATGTGACTTTCTAGATGCCTGTAACACAAAACTGGGCTCCATCTGTGACCATTTTAGTGATACAAGCCATTGAATTTTCCCTAGGTCACATTTGACCTTCGAAGTTCAATACGAAGGTCACCAAATAAAAGTTCATATATGACTTCCTATATGTCTCAATTACAAACCTAGGCTCCATCTGTGACCGTTTTGGCAATACATGTCATTGTAATTGTATTAGGTCAAGTTTGACCTTCAAAGGTCTCCAACAGTCAAGTTGAATGTTCATATGTGACTTCCTTTACCTCTGTGATACAAACGTAGGCTCCATCTGTGACCTTTTTAGTGATAGAAGTCATTGAATTTTCACTGGGTCAAGTTTGACCTTCGAAGGTCGATATGAAGGTCGCCAAATGAAAGTTCATATATCACTTCCTGTATGTCTCCAATACAAACCTATGCCCTATCTGTAACAATTTTGCTGATATACAGTGCCATAAAAAAGTATTTGCCCCCTTCCTGATTTCTTACTTTTTTGCACATTTTTCACACTTAAATGTTTCAGATCATCAAACAAATTTTACTATAAGACAAAGATAACCCGAGTAAATACAAAAGCAGTTTTGAAATGATGATTTCATTTGTTAAGGGGAAAAAGCTATCCAAACCTACCTGGCCCTATGTGAAAAAGTAATTGCCCCCCTTGTTAAATCATGAATTAACTATGATTAACCACATTTTTTGAGTCCAATTTCACTAGCCACACCCAGGCCTGATTACTGCCAGACCTGTTGAATCAAGAAATCACTTAAATAGAACCTGTTTGACAAAGTGAAGTGGGCTAAAAGATCTCAAAAAGCAACATGTCATTCTGCGAACTAAAGAAAAATAAGAACAGATGAGAAACAAAGAAATTGACATCTATCAGTTTGGAAAGGGTGGCAAAGCCATTTCTAAGGCTTTGGGACTCCGGCGAATCACAGTGAAAGCCATTATCCACAAATGGAGAAAACTTGGAACAGTGGTGAACCTTCCCACGAGTGGCCGGCCTACCAGAATTACTCCAAAAGTGCATCGACTACTCATCCAGGACATCACAAAAGAACCCAAAACAACATATAAAGAACTGCAGGCCTCACTTGCCTCATTTAAAGTCAGTATTCATGATTCAACAATAAGAAAGAGACTGGGCAAAAATGGCATCCATGGGAGAGTTCCAAGGCGAAAACTACTGCTGACTAAAAAGAACAAAAGGGCTCGTCTCACATTTGCCAAAATACATCTTGATGATCCCCAAGACTTTTGGGAAAATATTCTGTGGACTGACGAGACAAAAGTTGAACTTTTTGGAAGATGTGCATCCCGTTACATCAGGCGTAAAACTAACATATTATTTCATAAGAAGAACATCATACCAAATGTCAAACATGGTGGTGGTAGTGTGATGGTGTGGGGCTGCTTTGCTGCTTCAGGACCTGGGCGACTTGTCGTAATTGATGGAACTATGAATTCTGCTCTCTACCGGAAAATCCTGAAGGAGAATGTCCAACCATCAGTTGTTGACCTCAAGCTCAAGCGCACTTGGGTTATGCAGCAGGACAATGATCCGAAACACACCAGCAAGTCCACCTCTGAATGGCTTAAAAAACACAATGAAGGTTTTGGAGCGGCCTAAGCAAAGTCCGGACTTAAATCCGATTGTGATGCTGAGGCATGACCTTAAATAGGCCGTTCATGCTCAAAAACCCTCCAATGTGGCTGAATTAAAACATTCTACAAAGAAGTGGGCCACAATTCCTCCACAGCGATGTGAAAGGCTCATTGCCAGTTACCGCAAACACTTGATTGCAGTTGTTGTCGCAGAGGGTGGCACAACCAGTTATTAGGTTTAGGGGGCAATTACTTTTTCACACCAGGCCAGGTAGGTTTGGATATCTTTTTCCCCTTAATAAATTAAATCATTGTTTAAAAACTGCATTTTGTATTTACTAGGGTTGTCTTTGTCTAATATTAAAATTCATTTGCTGATTTGAAACATTTAAGTGTGACAAATATGCAAAAATATAAGAAATCAGGAAGGGGGCAAATACTTTTTCAGGGCACTGTAAGTCATTGAAATTTCACTGTTTTGTTTGGCTGTTGAAGGTTACTGAAGGTCAAATTTAAGGTCACCAAATGAAACTTCATACATGACTTCCAATATGCCCGCAATACAAAGCTGAGCTCTATCTGCAATAGTTTTGGTGATAAAGTGAAATTTCAATGACTTCTAAGTTTGACCTTCGAAGGTCACCTATGGTCAAGTTCAGGGCCACCACATGAAAGTTCATATGTGACTTCCTACAAGCGTTCAATACACATATTCCCAATCTTCAATATTTTCAAGCCTAGAAGCCTTTGAAAATTGCAACATTTTGCTTGACCTCAGGTTTGACCTTTCAGGGTCATCTGAGGTCAACTTTAGCACATCCAAAATACAGATCATATATGACTTCCTATATGTTGATAACACAAACTTAATCTCTATCTGCAACCATTTACCTTCCACAGGCGATTTGGCCCATTCTCCATAAGACCCAATGTTAAAGTACAGCGCCCCCACTAGACCCACTTCCGTCGATTCAATCAAAATGGCACTCGCACTGTACAGAAAGTGTGAGTTGATTGCCAGATTTAGAAGAAAAAGTTATTAGACAGTTTTTGAGAAATCACTTATTGAAATTTCAAGTTCTATCTTTAAACATTGCAAATATTTTCCTTGACCTTGAGTTTCACCTTTCAAAGTCAACTGAGGTCATCTTTAACATAGCCAATATATAGGTCATATATGATTTCCTATATGTCGATAATACAAACTTATTCTCTATCTGCAACCCATTTGGCCTCCACAGGCCATCTTGCATATTCATGAAGTACAGCGCCCCCACTAGACCCACTTCTGTCGATTCAATCAAAATGGTGCTCGCACTGTACATTTACAGTGCCAAGGTAAGTTGATTGCCTGATTTAGAAAAAAATTTAGTGCGCAGTTTTTGAGAAATAATTTTTTTCAAATTTCTCAGTCCTATCTTTAACACTGGGGCCAAAACTTCAAGGGCCCTTAAAACGGACAAAAATGATTCAATCAAAAATCCGAAAACATGTCTGGAGATTTGGTCTAGTAGTATGTTATGGCAAATTCATATGAAAATTCATCAGGCCAAAAAAAAGATAAATGTTCCAGGGCGACGGACGCCCCACCACAACAATAGCTTATTGGCCCTATGGGCCGGTAAGCTAAAGCTATGTCAGTGCTAAGAGGGAGCGAGAGTTGTTGGAGAGAGCAGTGCACACAGATGGAGTAGGTCGGCATGAACCATCCAGGGCAGGTCTGCTTGGGATGTAGAATTTCTAACCGCATGTTTCAGCTGCTGAAGTGGAAGAGGGAGTCTAATGGATAAACTCGGGAAGCTGCAAAATCAATTTTCTCCAGGCTGTTGGGTATAGTGGGAGACCATTGTGTGGGTGGATTTAACAAAGAATTTTCCCATTATGGTACCAGTCATCCAAAGTTAAAATCCAACCTCCAATTTAAACGTGTAACAAATACGAATTTTGCTCAGCCAAGCTTTCATTATCTACCAGTTAGTTATCATACAGTGCTTGGAATGACAACTACAGCTAGAGCCTTCCTTAAGGGCAGGTACAATGACTGACTGGATCTCTGTGGGAAATGCACAGTGCATCCATAGATCATTCATTACGCATGAGATCCCATCCCTCCCCTACTACTTGTTGGCTTCCTGTCTCATGCAGGAGAGTTCCTGTGAGAGTGGACTTTTGCGAGTAGGCAAAGCCTGGAATCCCAAACTCTGGTGTACTTAGCCATCGTGACTCGACGTGTATCCATAGCAATTGGAATGGGGTGGGGGAAGGAAGGTGGGTGAGAACTCATGAATATTCATGAGCACCTGCTGCCCTCCTCTTACTTCTGCGAGGGAGGGGGTGTAGGAAAACCACAACATTATTTGGCCTCTTTTCCAGCATCGCCTATGCAAGAACCAAGAGGTTAGATTTTGTATCCAGTTCCTGGTTTATGGTGAGCAGTGCCTCTTGGCATTGACCAGGATTAAATGGATAAGGTAATTTTGGATGGATTGATTGAAAAGTTCACCACATGGCCTAAAGTAGGGAGCCCCTTTCTATTGTGGTGTTCAGAGCTAGGTCTCTTGGTATTAACTGAAGAGGAAAATCTAGATGAGGTAGGGAGCAATGACATTACATGTGACTCTGTGTTTCCCGCATTTTGGGGTTGGAAGGCTCTGTCTTATTTTCGCGTGATGGTACCCCCACATACAGGTGTCACAGAGCCATGGCCTCAACCTCGTCAAAGGTTGTATAGCTAAACCTGATCACCTAGCGTCACTGCATAACCTCACAAATACTTTCGATTCTCCAGCCAGAATGGCAGCAAATTGCCGCAGCATAGTTCTAACTTCTAGTGGAAAGCCATCTCAGAAAAGGCTTTTATAGCTGCAAAGGGAAGACCAACTCCTTATTGATGCCCGTGATTTTGGAATGAGAGGCTGGATGTGCATGCGTTAAAATACCTTTGGGCATGTAACATATGGTTTTGAAGTTTCTCTTTGTTCTTTGTAGCCATTCTTGAAATGGCCATTCCACCTTGCCAAAACCGCTACCATTCACAAATAAGGATCAAGTTTGATGAAACTTTGCATACAACATAAAGTTATGACATAAAGTTATGTCTTTAGGATGTAAATTAGATTGGTATTTCATTTCAGCCTTGTTACCCTACTGACAAATGGGCTTGGCAGACCATTTGAGTTCCAGGTTCATTTGAAACTCAACTCAAGTTGGTTACTTCCTGTACAAATGGTTTAGCGCCCTGAATAAAAATCCCTATAATAACAATGGCTAAAAAAAAAAAAAGTATCTTGCTAGCGCCACTTGGTGATCTCAGCTCGTATAACAGACAAACCCAAGCAGAGGAACCAAAACTCCAACAGCTTGTGCTTTTTGATCAAAATGTAAGTTTATGTACAAGTGTGTGTGTGTGTGTGTGTGTGTGTGTGTGTGTGCGCATAAGTGTGTGTCAGAGCGAGGGAGGGACAGAAGGAATGTGTGATCAGATGGTGTGCGTGTGTGTGTGTCTGAAGTGATGATCGAATGATCATAGAATAGTGTGTGTGTGTGTGTGTGTGTGTGTGTGTGTGTGTGTGTGTCCGCGTGCGCAAGTGAGAGGAGAATGAAAGGGTGGGGTGGGTGACTGTGAATAAGATGGAGCAAGAAGGACAGCAATGGGAAGGAGTGTGTGTGTGTGTTCATACGCGTGTTCATGTGCTAGTCACGTGGTCACATGATAGGTGGTAAGCGATGACCCTTCTTTGAATCAGGGTCACATGATTTCCCCGTTGACTGGAGCTGCTGATAGAAGCTGCATCATTTACTGAGATTGTTCACTGACTACTGGCATGTGCTCACCTACTGCACATATAGACCCTTTTATTCCTGAAAACTCCTCAAAGGATTATCCTACACCTCTGTTAAGTCAATTTGGAGCGTACCATGGGTACCCAAGGGTTCCAGACTTGCTGCGATGTTCAATAGCTGGTTATTCGTGCTTATCTCTGGAACAAAAAAGGCCTTTTAACACCTTATAATGAATATGCTAGCTACATCACTGTGAAGACAATGTGGTGCAGGCCATGGGAAGCCAAGCGGTCCAAAGTTTTCACCATGCTTAGTCACTCATGCTAACTTGCGTAGGACTGTGGCCTTATAACAACTAATAAATCAGTGCCTTTGGAAGCTGGAGTTTTGAAAGTAGTGCTCTGGGGGAGGGGCATTTTGGATGGATGGGGGCGCTGATTATTGATTGCTGTCATTCACCCACCCACCCCCCATTGCAATGTTGTGACCTTTGTTACGTTTCAAGGACACTAAATTTAAATCCTGTCACTGAAGCAAATGAACACTGCACAGAATACTAGCGCTCGTTCAGCGCTGGCTATGATTTGATAGAGTTGGGTCAATGGTATTTGGACAGTGGAACAATTTTTATCATTTTGGCTCTAATGTATGTGTGAATTGGGACTAAAATTCTACCCACCCCTCGCCCCCTGTGATTTTCAAGGCTCAATAACAATTGGACAAACCAACATCATCGCAAAGTGTAATTTTCAATACTTGGTTGCAAAGCTTTTGTAGTCAGTGATTGCCTGAAGTCTGGAACCAATAGATAGAACTAGGCGCGCTGGACTTCTTCCCTGACCTCCACGGCAGCTGTCATTAGTTCATGCTTGATTGTAGGATGTTTTGGCTTCAGTTTTGCCTCCAGCAGTTGAAATGCATGCTCAACTGGATTCAGGTCAGGTGATGGACTTGGCCGTCACAGAACATTCCACTACTCTGCCTTAAAGTGATGGTGAAAGGGTTCTAAAAAATTGGACGGAACTCAAATCAGTGTGATATTCTTAGTAAATACATACCAAATAGGTTTAAAAATGCTCAAGTGTGTCAATTTATGTCTGAATGTACAATAATTAAATCTGTCTGTCATGATCAGGACTGTAAAGCCCTGCTCTGGAATCCCTCCCCTTCATCATACAAACCAAGAGAGGATTGCTAATCAGCTGACATTGTGGAATCGGCTTCATTCAAGCTTGCATGCACACTGGGTTTTCTTGCTAAATATCTGGACATCAAGTTTACCTCATGAAGAGAAAATACACCTTTGATACTGTGGACAGCTATGAGCTTGCGAGCAGGCCGCAAAAATATGGGAGCAAGGGACAATGCTAGCTTGGTAGCCAACAGGCCCGATTTATTCTCTATCAAACTGCTTGCAACTTGATTGTAATTGGCTTGATTTCTCATGCCATTCATACTTCAAAACACATCTTTATAGCCCTGGATTTTACATTTATATCAGGTATTCCGTCATTCCGTGTCAAATCACCTGAAGAAACAAGGTTTTAACAATCACCCTCTAAGATGTTGCTGAAACTCCATTATCATGAACTTGGACGGGTCAAGTCGCCCATTTTGACTGATAATTAGGGGTGTAACGATTCTGAACCGCGGTTTTTTTAAATGCGTAGTACCACCACCTGCTGCCAGGTGGGGCGAACATCCGAGCTTTCCCTTTTCCTTTATTAAACCCAACGCATCTTGAACGAAAGTGCCAAACATCAAAGGGCATGAGAAATGCTTCCGAAAAAAAAAAAAAAACTTGACTGACATTAGTATTTTTCTCATTGAAAATTATAGTGGTTATTTTTTCAATCAGAGGAATTAAATCTCCCGATAAATCACATTTACTGTAACAATTATGAAGGCAGCAATGGGGACATTGCAACAGGGACATCTAGTGGGCGATCCAGGTGCTGCAAGATGCTTCAATGATAATGGTCATCATCAATGTGATTAAAGCTGTAGGATACGATCTGAGAATCAGTTGAGAAAGATTGAGACGTTGAGAAAAATTTGAAAAAAGCATCCTGCCCACACACACACACCCCTCCCTTCTGTGCTCCCTGATCCTTCCCACCGAGCACGTGTGGCCGTCCGCGTGGAGACTCCCAGACACACCCCCTCTACCAGAGCAACAAGCCGGCCGGCAGTAAACAGACGGAAAACGTAAACGCGGAAGGGGGCGGGGACGAGGCGGAACGTGGAGCACGAGAGTCAGAGCAAGCTCTCGGAGGAGTGTCAACTAGAGCAAGGGGATTGGATGAGAGTAGGAGAGAGACGTTGACCAATGTAAGCCATCCGGCCAGATGGCTTACATTGGTCAACGTCTCTGCAGCCCTGCAGCCACTAGAGTGAATGGATTTTTTTCGTTTTTTTTGCGCTTCACATTGTGAAGATTGTACTATAGGACCATAAGCACCATCTAAATGAGGTTATTAATAATAATCAAACTTTCAAATCGTATACTACAGCTTTAATTCGGAGAATTAATTCTCCTGAAAGAAAAAAAATAACTGTCATAGCTAGGGAGAATCCATTTTCTGTGAAATATGATGTCATTTTTTATTTACTCTTGTTTTAGCTGTGCGGGAAAGTGCACAAAACTAAAAATACGCTGTGCAGGAAAGAAGGAAAAGCCAAAGTGGTATGTTGAGTTGGTGTTAGCTAGCCACAATTGATGCGCACTTGTTGTTTGGTTGCACATTAATTAATCCTTATTTGACATTTCACTGATGTAATCATTTATTTGTATGGATTTGTATATACTGTAGCTAGTCAAATTTGGACTCGTCTGACCACAGGACACTTTGCCACTTTGCTACAGTCCATTTTAAATGAGCCTTGGCCCAGAGAACATGGCGGCACTTCTGGATCATGCTCAATACTGGCTTCCTTTTTGCATGATAGAGTTTTAGGTAGCATCTGTGGATGGCACGGCGGACTGTGTTTACAGATAGTGGTTTCTTGAAGTTATTCCTGGGACCATTTAGTAATGTCAATGACAAAGTCTTGCCGGTGAGTGATGCAGTGGCGTCTGAGGGCCCAAAGATCACGGGCATCCAGTAAAGGTCTTCGGCCTTGGTCCTTAGCACAGAGATTTTTCCAGTTTCTCTTAATCTTTTGATGATGTTATGCACTGTCGATGATGAGACCTTCAAAGCCTTTGCAATTTGATGTTGAGGAACATTGTTTTTAAAGTATTCCACAATTTTTCTCATGCAAGCCTTCACAGGTTGGAGAGCCTCTGGCTATCTTTACTTCTGAGAGACTCAGCCTCTCTAAGACATCCCTTTTATAGCCAATCATGTTACAAACATGATGCCAGTTAACTTAATTACTCGCTAAATGTTCTTTCAGCTCATTCTCTTATATATGAATAGCTTTTTCAGTCCTTTTCTGCCTGTGTCCCAACTTTTTTGAGACCTGTTGCAGCCAGAAAATTTGAAATAAGCTCATTTTGTGGGCAAAAATGTAATATCTCAGTTTCAAGGTTTGAAATGTTATCTATGTTCTATTGTAAATAACATATTGGCTCATGTGATCTGAAAGTCATTGCATTTTGATTTTATTCACAATTTACACTTTGTCCCAACTATTTCGGAATTGGGGTTGTATTGCATTCATGCATAAATGTAGTTATTTCATCATTCCACTGGAAAATATTGACTTTTTTCAGCAGAAACTTTCGTTTTACTTCAGTGGACAAAATGTAACATCCGTCATGTAACTTCCGTCACAGAGGATTTCGCGCAATTCTACAACTGCCTGCTAAGAGAATCTCATTTGGAGCTGTATTATAATTTGTGTATTAGGTGGCCTAGTTCTTGTACAATTCTGGGATAAACATTCATGTGTACCATTGTTGAGACACAGAATTTTGAAATAAACATGGCTGAATTTTTTTCCATGTCTTTTTCATGTAACATCTGTCATGTTCATAATTGTGGTTGATGTGAAACACACAAACATCACTGGATGGCTTTTCCTCCCCCATCAAACAGCTTCAGGCCTATGCTAGTAATACCCAGAAGGATGAATTTCTTGGGAGTAAAACTTAAGCTGTGAGGGTAGTTGAAATGCCTGAAAATCCCTTCTGATGTAACTTCCGTCACGGCGGAATTGCCCGTGAAATTATATATTTGACTTGTTTAAATTAGATAACGGAAGCTGCTATTCTAGGTTGCAGGAGGTTGTGTGGGTGTGATCTCGTTGACAGTGACCAATCATAAGAGGGCAAGTGGCCTCCCCTTGGTCTCCGCCCCTAAATGTCAAAAGTCTGTGTTTCGCGCGAGCAGAAATGAGTTTCGAGCAAGGAGGTATGGCCCGCGTGAGTGTGCATGCCTTCTGGCGCGAGCAGAAATGAACTTCACGAGGGAAATTTGAATTTGCGAAAGTGTGCAGGCCCTCCAGCCTTGTGCAGAGAGGTTTCCTCACAGCGTGCTGGCTGTTTTATGACTTTTCGCTGCCATTTTTTATGTGCGTAGGTGCCATTCTGTGCGCGTGGAGTAATATAATTTGCGCTCGCGACTTCTGACACAAATCTGATTCCATACCATTTGCTTTGCTCAGTAGAGCTCCCCAAACGGCGACGGCAAGCTAGCTATATCTCTCAGGGCCGTTTCTAGCTTTGTGGGGGCCCTAGGCAAGATGCTGTTTGGGGGCCGCTACTTTGTCAAACTACGATGAAGAGATTGCTAACCCTTAGATGAGACAATCTATTACACTTCATGAGGAAAACAGGCTACAGTTAAAATCAAACATCTTAAGTTGTGCAAACATCCCTACGCATAATTGAGATTATATAATTTATAAATAATTTTATCATTGTAGAAGATTTTTTTTTTTTTTTTTTTTATTATAACAGAGGTGCATGCATTTGACAATGCCTGGGGAAAAATGACCCTTAGAGACATGCGGTGAGGTGAGGCAGTGATCTAACCTTTTATTGCTGGATTTCGTCAACCTGTTCCCACTACTACGCATGATTGACAATCAAAACAATGAAGCCTATAGGAAGCCCGCATACTGATAGAGGTGATATTGACAAAAAAAGTTTCATTACGCTTTGATTTTAGACTGCAAGGATGGAAATCTGTTTAATCAATTAGAAAAAATCTCCGCTCGGTAATTTTGTATATCGTTTTAACCTTTTGTTCATCAGATTATGAATGAAGACTTAAAATAAATGCCCCATTTTTTTGATTGGGGTTAAAAAGTGCGCATTAAAGGGGACTATTGTATGTTGATCAAGCATTGAACTCGGCATAAGAACGGGTTTAATATTTGTTGATGCCGTTGCTTCGGCTTATTGTCAGTAAGTACGCGCAAATCTGTGGTCTCGTTAGCATTTCAAGTTCAATCTACTGAGCAGTAACGCAGTGGAAACTTAAACTGGCCCGTCATTCTGCCGAATAGTCTTACTAAATTAGGTAATCAATCGTCTGATTGCTAATCAAGCAAAGTAATGGAGTAATCATTTGCTTAACGGTGAGGACTCTGCCTCATCTAACTGACCTCCGACAGCAAATACAAACTATTATCTGTTATTTTCATCATTATTGCTTACCAAAGGAAGAAGCTCAATCAGAACAAAAATGTAAGCTAAACAACAAATTGGAAACTTACCATGGGGAGTGTGGTACAACCAAGGGCTGTATTTATGGTTGTTAAGCCATTCGGGATCCCAGCCAGTCATGTTCTATGTTTAGCTGCATTTTTTTTTTTTTTTGACTGGGTCACCAGTCGGTCGGGGGTCAGCAGTCGGACCGGTGTCAGCGACGGTAACGGTACTCGAGCAGCCCCCCTCTCCACCGCAATCTGCCCCCCTTTCTTCCGTCTCACCTGCACCTGTCATTTTTTCTAGAGTTGCCTCTGTTCTTCTCCCTTAATATATTTTCCGTGGCTCCGGAGTCTGGCAGAAAAATTTCTTTTTATTAAGTTGTCTGTCGCCCGCAATATTTTTTCTTTTTTTTCGACGGTGCCGTAGTTGGCTAGCTACAAACCTTAAACATCCCATAAAATCCCGCGCTCTCAGCAGTGGTACTCGCATCGTTACTAGGCAACAAAGCAGGTTGACTCGCGTTGCAGAACAGAGCTGCACAGAGGTTAAACCAGCGCTCCAGACTGCGACCAAGATTTACGTTTTGCGACTTACATTCTCACATCGGTCGACCAACACTTCATGCACTGTGCGCCTATTCTGGGCAGTGATTCACTCCCTAATTATCAGCCGCCGACGCCAATTTTTTTTGCAGGTCGGTTGGTACCATTACGCACATCAGCCAATCACAGCTCGGCTGTACTCATGCATCGATGAGAATGGCAAAGCATTCGACCTTGTCACTGTCAGCTGAGTTGTGCGCGCGGCAAAATTATAAAACCCTGTCTGACAGTAACGATGCAAATGCTCCGCAATACGCGAAATTACAAGTACACTGGTCTGCTGCAGAAGTCCAACAGTCTACGTAGTAGGCCTTGGCTTCGGTGACTAATACTGCAATTCGGAGAGCAAATTTCATGATATAAGAAAGTGTTTTCATTACCGGTTTTATATTTCGCTGTTTAGATTTAGCGCATTTCTAAGGGTAATGGAAACGCACCTGGAGTGTGAGAACGATGTCCGACGTTATTAGCCCGAAAACACAGTCTGCTTCGTGACCGTAGACTGTTCGTGACAGTTTTGAGTCTTGTCGATACCAGCTATGGGTGCTTGCCTCCAGTGGCGAATGGTTTTATTTAGTGTTTCAGTATCAATCGCTAACCTTCTATCCTGATGGATTAGGTTGGATGCGTACTTCCACTCTGATCTGAAGTTCCGCATGTACATGATTATTCATGCAGTATGTATGAAATCGGAGACTGGTTGGTCCGTGTGCAAGATTATTTATTTTCATGAGAGTACGATTAAGATGAGAAAACCTGCGGTTCTTATAGATTTATAGTCTGTTTTCTTTGGGGTTCCTATAATTGGCCAGGTGTCAGAGGAATAGTATTTTGTCGATTGCAACAAATGTTCAAAACTGGTTCAAAAAAAAAAAACTAACTGGTTACGCCTGTCCAATGTACTCCAGCGACGACCATAGGCTTATCAGCGCAATGCCTCAAATATGAGTCTGTGTGCCACGAACAGTGCACGTTCACGAAGCAGACTGTTTTTTTTGGGGGGGGCTGATAACGTAGGACATCGTCCTCACTCTGTGTGCTTTTCCGTTACCCTTCGAAATGTGCAAAATCCACATAGCGAAATTCAAAAAAAAAAAAAAAACTGGTAAATAATAATACCTACCACATTGTTACCGGTGAAAGAATTTCTTGAAACTTTGTGCTAACGAACTTGGCATACTGCACCTACTTTTTACCAAATATTTAGGGTGGATCACTTTGGGAACTATATTAATTTTAATGTTAAACTTACAATTTGTCATGAAAAAATGTAGCCAAATTATGCTTTTTACGGCTTCAATTCCTCCTGGGTCTCATATTTTCAAAGCAGTTAAGCCATGTTTGGTGTCAAATTGTTCCTTGGGATGGCAGCAACAATAACAGTTATAAATTTTAGAACTAGCACTGTGATAATTGGGAGTTATTCATTGATTTATCCCCATATGTTGGTTTTAGGGGGTGCTCATCTAAATTTGGCCATAATTTTTCTATGAATGATTCAGTTTATGTACTGGGGAGGGTTTGATGAAAAGTTGTCCCTTGGAGAAATGAAGACTTGTAATGCACATTTAGACTTGTATGATAACTCTCCAAAATGATAACTGCAGTTATACATTTTTCAAACATTCTTGTGAACATCAATATCTACTTTTCAGTTCACAAAGTGCTTTCTGATAATGTTTCTTAAATAAATGCAGCAACAACTGATAGACTGTTCAGGTGTCTTTATTTGGGCTTGTAAATATTCGGAAAAGTATCATGGTACTTTGCGTGACCACAGTATTGGCCTGCGCGCCTAAATTTTGGCCTGCACGCCCAACTTTTTCAGGTTGGGAGCGCATGCGCTCCTAGGTCCAAAAGTTAGTCTGGAGGGTTGTAAACGTAAATGATTATTGATTTATGAATGAATGGATACGTCGCTTATTTTTGGCATATTACTTTTTTTCTTTTTTTGGCCTGGCGGGGGATCTCGTTGGCCTGGCGGCCTGCCAGGCCTGTGCAATGGTAGGGGAAACACTGGAGTTTATGACGAACAAATCCTAGCCAGCTAGCTAACATTTATCCGGGGCTGGCTAGCAGGACAAATAAACAAACTAGCTAAAAAACAAACAAAAAAAACGGCATTTCACCTCCACCTATGCCCACATCACCAACAAATGCCTTACCTTTATCTTTTGACCGCTTTTCTTCCTCCGTTTTCTTCTGCTTTCGTTTTTCCGCGCGACTGACGTAAGTTCGTTTTGATTCCATTCCTGTGTTTTTGCGCTCTCGCTAACGGGAATGATGGGTGGCTGTCAATCATTCTCATCATACCTGTCGGCGGCGTGCTACGTTACAAACTGTGTGACAGTGTAGTTCAACCCAAGGGGGTAGGAATACACCCGGAAGTTGAAGCTCAATTGAACGCTCTAGAAGATTATCAACTAGCGGTAGCTTCTCCACTCACCCCTTTCATTTTGCCTGACTTTTGACATCAAATAACTTTACACTAAAAACATTATGAGCCTTCATGTCAGCGATGATATTTTCTGCAGAGAAACTACATTTTGTAGCAGATGTCTTTACTTCGTATGTAGCGTTATTGTCTAATAGTAAGCATTTTTAGCCGATGGCACCAGGCTAGGCTAAAAGTGACGTGAAATGCCGGCAACTTTCTGTTGCACTGGACGTAAATAACCGTACTGTTTAGACCAGAAGCCCATACGAATCATAGACAGAAGACGATTGAGCCACATCGCTAACGAAGTGAAGTACCTATGAAGTAATAATTCGCAAAACATAATAACATCGAACGGAATCAGACTATACTGACAGACGCAATTGCTTGCTCGCTGGGAATTATGTGTAGAATACATCTACCAGACGAGTTACCGCTTCTCAGGACGTTGGTTTACGTCAGCGAGCTGACTTCGAGCCTGCGCAGTAGGCGTGGTGCCCAACTGAAAACTCGTTCAATTGAGCTTCACACTCTCCCATTGAAAATGGCGCCATCCCGCCGTCCACTTCTTGTACTGTCTGTGGTCCAACCTAATAATGCTACAAAAACACCAGCCACAGCTTATCATTTCAGTTCATTTTCCTACGTTTATTTTTATGCATAAAGGATGTAATAAACACACAAAATGGCTACAGATAAAGACACAACATTTTAATTCTCCTCAGATGAGGCTGCTGGACAGGCAGCTTTGGGGCCCCCTGGTGGCTTGGGGGCCCTAAGCATTCGCTTAGTTTGCCTATAGCAAGAAACTGCTCTGATATCTCTAAGTAACATTAAACAAGGAAGGCTAACTGGTTTGCTAATTACGTTGCTTAACTGAGCTCGGCAGTACACAGCTTCACTTATGTTTCACTTTGAATTCTACTGTTACTAAAGTTGACGGTGATGTCTTATCATTGTATTCGAAGTACAATTTAAACATGCCCTTCTGCTCCGCGAGGGTTTTAAAATTTTCTGCTTGATCCTGGCTGACCACACATTTCTCCTGGCTTGGCTTACTTATTTTATGGCCTCTCCCCCGCTCTCTCTCACCACTGAAATTTTGAAATGTAAAAACGTAGCTAATAGTGATGGGTCGTTCATGAACGAATGGCTCTTTTTGAACGAATCTTTTTGGTGAACGAAGGGAACCGATTCTTATTGGTGAACAAGCCAATGGCTCTTTGGCTCTTTTCCCCAGTTAGCAGGTGACGTAATGCACGTGACGCTAGCTTAGAAATATACACTAGAAGCATCACGCGACTAGCCCTGACCGCGATACAAACTGCCAATTCGTGCCAAAGCGGCTTCTTGTGTATATTTCTATGGGGATCAGATATGCTCCCGCACTCTGAGCGCAATGATTGGTCTCTTGGTTAAAAAAAAAAGTTGCATTTACTCCGGGAGACGCCAGATGGTCGGGAGAACTGCAAGAGCGGGTTAACCGATGCCGTAGACTATTAAAATCTAAAACGTGACAAATTAGCTTATGGAGTGGTGTAGACATTTATATAAACTGCATGTGTAATTATTACGAAATGCAACACATTCATCAATAAACACAGGTCTCTGTTTTACACTAAATAAAACCACAGGAGTGTCAGGGACGCAGTGGTAGGACTGCCATTTGCGTCTGACGCTCACAGGACATAAACAGAAAATCAAACTGCGTGTTTTTTGAATAACCAGAAATACAAGTGAACGAAGAGCCGAATGGGAGCCAAATGAAAGGCACTTTTTAGTGAACAGAGCGAAAAGAGCCGGTGTTCTGACAAATTTTGCTACCCATCAAAATATGCTACCTCGCAGTTCTGCGCTTGCGCAAACCTAAAATCTTGGGCGGTTTCCTCGCTCATATCTTGAGTATCTTCAAAAATCATAAAAATTTATTTATTTTCAGTGCGCATTTTGACCTGTAAGCGTACATATATTTGCATGTACGCGCTGGGTTCTCCTGAAAATGCAGAAATTAGATGCTAATGGCGTATATGGGCATATATCTTTGAACAAACCTATCCAACTCGTTATAAAATCTGCTTTTGTAATAATACGCTAACAAATAACAAAGTTACTACTGTAAACTGATTCATATTGCAATATCAAGGCGAAAACAAAGACTTTACAATGGCTTTGCATTACGGTAGCATTTTTTGACAAGGGAGCAAAATTTGACAGAACCCCGGCTCCTCGAAAAGACTCGGAATGCCCATCACTAGTAGCTAATTGTCTCGCTTTTCCCATTACTGAATTTGTTGTGACAGCCAAAGGCTATGCAGGTAGTGACCACTTTTCTTTTTACTGGTGAAATAACGTTTAACCGCTCATTAACTGCTGCTGTAGTGCAAAACGGACAGTGGCGCTCATCCATACCCTTAAACAGAGCAGACCACGCTCCCATGACATCTTTGGAATACTTTCCGTGGGCCTTGCTGGTTATTAAGGGGCACAATAATGAAATTCTATGGCCAACTAGCAAATATCCCATTCTCGCATTTTCACTCACCGCTTTCTCCTCCCCCATCTTCCTCTCTCTCTTGCCCTCCCTCGAATGCAACTCCCTCGTTATCCCTGTTGCCTAGATCTCATGGTGCGGTGGACTTCATAGTAGTTCCTATTTACTCTCCTCTTGCTCCTTGCGGTTTTTGGTCTTGTTCAGCTCAACGGTTTTCGCCGCGCTCCTCTTCGGCAGACTCGTCTCCTCCCGGTCATGAACCGAGCTTAGGTTCGCATCTACTTAACGGGGCTTCCCGCCTTTGTGTGCGGTTTGTTGATTGGTCGCTTTCCTCTATGAACCTGCGAATGACTTCAGGACCTGAGAACGTAAGGGTTTACGATTTTACTTCATTTGGGCCGCTTCCGAATACCCATATTACGAATCTACATGCCGATTTTGCTTTGATGACTGTATTTCTTAACCGTCGATGTAGAAGCTGCAAGTAGTATATGAATGAAATCGGACATACACACATAGGAGATATATATATCCTGATCCGGTTTACCCATGACGCTGCATGATCTTCCCCCCCATGAAAATTTTAAGAAGCTAATTAACCTCAGATGTCGTGACAGTTATAAATATGTATTGATAATACAACCTAATGAAGCGTTCCTGTGAATTTCGTATATTGGCAAATTTATGAATAGTTTTTCAGAGAACTGTCGCTTCCTCTGTCTTCATGAAAATGACATCTCAGCGCCAGCAGAGTTATGGGATAACGCAGGACTGTGCCATGTAGTGGGGCAGATCACTGCATTTTTTCATGGAAATCATTCAATTGTGGATACGAGCGCCAAAATGTGCACAATTACTCAATAAATGTTGCTCTTTCAATAAAGAACGTTAGCCATTGTTAAAAAAAAAAAAAAAAAAGCCCCTCATATCAGCCACAGCGGCCATTATAACCCCTCTGCGCAGATGGAAACGCCAGCGGAGCTGTTCTATTTATGCACGCAGTTACACTGTTCTATCATTAGATGGCACACCCGGATCAGTTATTAAATAGTCACTAGCAAGCCGAGCTCAAACACTGCTCAGAATATGGACGAAATAAGTCCCAACCCTGTTTCCAAGGAATTGTATGAATTAAACTCCTCAGCCAAGCCTGATGTGCAAACTGCCCAATAGACTTGCCCATAGTATCTATCCAGCAGTTAATAACAATGATCTCTTGTGATAGAAAAAATTGTTGACCTTTGTTACAACCAGTTCAGCAGTAACAGGGAAAGGTATCTCAAGTGAGTAGTGAAAAAAACAGTTTTCTGAAGCAAAAATTCAACATGGTATTGATACTATGCGATTCTACAATCAATTATAGTCATCAGATATTAGAAACACGTGATTCCCTACCATTGAATTGCACGTAGATTCACCCCGCGACAAATTCAGTTGTTCCTCACTACCTCATACAATGCCTCAGTGTTATCCAATCTCTGTAATGTTTGCTCAGGCTTATCTGCATAAAGCACAGTTACAGTTGTATGCAAAAGTTTGGGCACCGCTGATCCAAATTTCTCGTACTGAGAGTAGGTAAGCAAGTAGAAGAGGAACTGATCTCTGAATGGCATAAAGTTAAAGATAAAACACTTTTTTAAACATTTTTAGCAGTATTAGTGTATAGAAAAAAAAAGGAGAGGAGCACTGTGCAAAAGTTTGGGCACCCCAAAAGATTTGATCTCTCGGGTAACTTTAACTATGATCTCAGACCGTAATTGGCTTGGTAGGGCTATGGCTTGTTCACAATCATCATAAGTAAAGGCCAGGTGATGCAAATTTCAAAGTTTATAAATACCCAGACCCTTCTAACCTTGTCCCAACAATCAGAAGCCATAGGATCCTCTAAGCAGCTGTCTAGCTCTCTGAAAATGAAAATAATTAAAGGGAAAGTTCACCCAAAAATTAAAATTCACTCATCATATACTCGCCTCAAGGCTAATTGAAGGATCGGTTAATTTCCTTGGTCCTCAAAACAGTTTTTGAGTTTTAAGGGAAAACGGCATTGAAGAGAAATCCAAATGAATGGAATTCAGCGGTGGACACTTTTTCAAGCCTAAAAAAGCAACTTTAAAAACCATAAAATGCCTCCATACTGCTCGAGTGACATTTTCTAAGTGTCTGTAAGCCCTGACATCATAACTTGACTCGAAAAGACGTCATTTTCACTGTTTTTCGCCTAAATGTGCGATGTAGGGCAATTCCATGGTAACGAAATTACGATCAAGAGTAATTTTCATTTTTTCCTGCCATCCATTAATCTAATGCAGTAGCTACTTGCCTGTGCTTTTATTAGTTCCACTGGCATGCCTACTGAGCGGTATAACACAAAGTTTGGGGAAATCTATTTTGTAGAAGGCTATACGAAGGTGAAAGTGTTGGTAACGGAATTACAGCAGAAAAAATGCCATTATTTTTGCCTTAACTTTGACAGGCATTTCTCTGAAATCTGGCAATGACGGGCAGTAGGTTTAAGCTTAAGTTGGTGGCCTAGGATGTTGACCAGGCCATGGTAAGTCTATATTGACTGGTATATTCACAGATATTTTGTGGGATGCCATTTATGAGAAAGAGACACTGGTAACGGAATTACAAAATGGTAACGGAATTACATTTTCTGAGAATCTACTAAATTTATTACACTCAAAACAAAAAAGCAATTGAAAATTGGTATCATAAATGTTTGTGTTTCTGACCTCCTGTTGAACCAAAATTTTGATCAACAAGTCTGGGCAAAAGGAAGGCAACACATGATATTGATGAGAATTACAAATTTTTCTACAATAACAGTATATATACTGACCAAAACTTCCAACGCAATGCTCAGGTTTATTTTAATACAAGCTATTTTATTATGAGGAATGTTACATTCTCAAATGTGCCCACAAGTTTCAGTTTAATGCCACGTTTTAGAACAATTAGTGAGGAATAACGCAGTCCCAGTTCCAATTTGCTAAGTCACTTTGAAAGGGTATTCCGGATCGCCAAAGTCAGTATCTGGTGTGCCCACCTTTAGAGTCACACACAGACTGAATTCTCCTGTGCATGGAGTCAATCAGGTTCCATATTTCCACCTGTGTGATACGGTCCCATTCCTCAGTGAGAGCCTGGCGTAACTGTTGGAGGGTTGAGGGTTCTGGATCACGCCTTCTCAACCGACGACCCAGAAATGTCCCAAAGAGGCTCGATTGGGTTTAAATCTGGGGAAAACACAGGCCAATCAAGACACTGAACATTGTGCTGCCTCAGGTAATCCTGACAGGCCCTGGCGACATGTGGTCAGGCGTTATCCTGTTGCAGCGTCAAGCGGTAGCGAGTCACAAGAGGAACAGCCACAGGGGCTAAAATGTCGCCGCATGTAATGGACCGTGTTCAGGTTTCCATCGATGAAAACCAGCTCTGGCTTGTGTCTGGCACTTATTCCAGCCCACACCATGACACTAGGTCCACCCCAGCGGTCACGCTCCAAGACATTGGCGTCGGCATAATGTTCCCCTCACCTACACCAAACGATACTTGGCCATCACCCACGCTCAGTTTGAACCGGGACTCGTCTGAAAACAAGACCCTACTCCACCTGGAGTGCATTCCAGCCCAAATGTGCCCTTGCCCACTGCAGACGTGCAGGACGGCGAGCAGGAGTCAGCACCAGACCACGATGTGGACGTCCGGTTGTTCAGTCCAGCTTCACGCAAGTGATTGCGTACAGTTTGGTCGCTTATCCTGTTCTAGTGACGACCTCTGGTCTGAGCAGCAGTAACTGTGGGTGGTCGGAAGCGATCTCGGAGGTGCTGGAGACGAATATGGTGGTCCTGTTGAGGGTGGTTACACGTGACCTGGGAGTACATGGACGGTCGTTTGTGCTTCCTGTGTCATGGAACCGCCTCCTCGAGTCGCAAAAATGGTCGACACATGGACACCCAGATCCACTGCAACACGTCTCTGTGACATTCCACCTGCAAGCATACCAACGGCTCCTTCTCGCTGATTTTGCTGAAGACATCCCATGGTCTAAAATTGCACCAGAAGAATGCCAAGGAATATTTAAGTTCCCCATTCCTCTGGCTATTTATTGGCCACATTTCATAAGGATTGGTGATTGAGTTCTGCTCAGTCTGAGTGGTGTGGCAAACATCTCAGCTGTGTGCATTCAGGTGGAAACGGACTGCCCGACGAAAAACTAAACAATACTTAATGAGCTTTTAAGGTGCAGTGTGGATATACAGGCTGAAATTTGTTAGAAAATTAAGCATACCAAAAAAATTTTGAAATTTCAAATGTTGCGTTGGAAGTTTTGATCAGTGTGTGTATATATATATATATATATATATATATATATATATATATATATATATATATATATATATATTCCTTAAATAGCACAAAATTCAGTATGGGATGCCGCTCAATGCGCGTTACATAATTAAATTGACAGCTGAGGCAACCTAGAAAGCCTCCCGGATTGGGTGAGTCTGATGTAACAGGTGAGATTAATGCATATCAACCATTTTGAAGACCATTTAATTTGCTAAACTAATATCAAAACTTAAAATATCAGTTTTATTCAGAAATGAAAAAGCAAGAAACTTACCTGCTAGTTGGAGGATTGCTGGCTTTCGATATTGAGCATGAACGAATGTCGGACATGAGATGTGTTGTAAAGGTTTGGTCCTTACAGCCCCTCCCCTTTCTAATTCTTTCACCTCCACCTTAATGGGCCACAGGTGGAACCCGTTAGGGTGGAGGCGTTAGTAGAGTATATAGGGTTGGCAGGTGCCAGCCCTGTTGCTGCTACATTTTTTCTTTCTTTTCTTCTAGTTTGTTTGCTGCTCCCTGTTATTTTTAAACCTGCTGTTTTTGGTTTTTGTTTTAATGAAATTCAGTGTCTTTACTCCGGTCTTGGCATTTGAGTTTCTCCTTTTTTTCTTGGCCCATGGTCTAAGTGCCCGCCGGATTGGCATCCGGCGGGAATAATACCATGACGTGCATTCTGAGCAAAGACTATCAACGTTTTATCACACCTAGACTCAACAAGCTTCACTGAGTAACTGACCGCAAGGCCCACAAGCTATCCTTTCCCAATCTGAAACCCCTTCACACATTATACATTCACACGTTATACATGTTATACAAAGAGATGCTGTCTTAGTCAAGCACAGTTCCAGGAGGAACAGGATGCTGGTTAAAGTGATGGTGAAGAAGACCCCATACTTCAGAACAAACATTCATTCATACCCTTCCCCAGCAGATGCTACTCCTTAACCAAACTATACTATAAATTCCTGCTAATCCTTGAATGAATAGTTATGGAAACTTAACTCACAGGAAGAAACAATCAACTATAGATGTCCAAAACAATGAACCACTATGCTCCATAAAGTCCTCATGCCACCTTGTGCCATCTTCTGTTTTTCACTGGCTTTCTGAATAATTCTGTAATTCCATTACTGGTGTAATTCCATTACCACATAATTCCGTTACCACAAATTTTCCAGGATTACAGCTAAGTATTAGAGAGGTTAATGTCTGAAATTCAGTATAGACATAAGAAGGAAGAGAATTCTTAATAACAATAAAATAAATGTAAAAATAAGATAATGAAGAGAACTATACTGCAATTTTGGTAACGGAATTACGTTGAAAAATGACAAATTTCACAATTAGCCACTGGAATTATGTGTTTCAATTTCCTGCAATGACTTACAGTCTCAAATACTTTGGCTACCAATGTATGGATATACAGTAAAAACCAGGAAATGGCTAAATATCTTTTAGGAGTTGTCAGCTTTGGAAAAGTAACCTTTGATCCTTGTCCTGGAGCTAAAAAATATTACAAAATTCAAATCTAAATTTTGAGAAGACCGTCAAAGATATTTTAAAACTGTTTTCAGTGTCAGATTTGGTAATGAGTCATCTACATGAAAACCTATATATTTCTAATATAAAACACTTTTTAAAAATAGCTGTTTTAGCAACTCTCATGTGGAATTGCCCTGTAGCCACTTAGCCAGTAGCCATGTTTTTTTCCTCGGGAAGAGTGAAGTTCCGTTACACTGGAGGACTCCAAATACGAAGAAGAAGAGAAAACTGGATAGCCTCGAACATATGTTTACATGCAAGCAGTGAACTATCGCCGCACGCAACATAGAGAATTCTGCTTGAAGTACAGCGATCAAGAAGTGCCTTTGTTGCACTGATAATTCCACTCTTGGGTTTTTATCTGTTACCAAACGGTTTAGCTTCTTTGAATTAGGTCTTTCATCTGTTTCCAAACTGTTGCATCGTCTTTCAATCGCGCCGATTCATAAAACGATGGATCGAGTATGTGCTTTTCCTGGATGCTTCAACCGAGAGAAGCGCGCGAGATCGGTAACTTTCCACTGACTACCAACACATGACCAATACAGACTATGGCTGTGGCTAATCGCTCTTCGGCCTGATCTCACAGTCTCCGTTGAAGATGATGACCAAAGAGGATCAAGCTGTCAGCGACCAGTCCATCAGCCTCGACGAAGTAAATCCATGTAGTCATGAGGAAGCTGACATAAGGATCTTTGTCTACGCCAAGCATGCAGTCAAAAATGGCTGCAAAAACCTCATTGTCAAAGCCAGCGATACAGATGTCCTTGTTATAGCAGTCAGTGTTCTGCCAATTCTTCAGGAGGTAGATCTACAACAAATGTGGATTGCTTTTGGCCTAGGAGTGAATGTAAGGTGGATCCCTATATATGACCTTTATCAACGTATTGGAAGGGAAAGGAGTAGAGGACTCCTCCTCTTTCATGCCTTCACGGGCTGTGATGTCGTTCCGGCCTTCCGTGGTAAAGGGAAGAAGACTGCTTGGCAAACGTGGAATGTATTTGATGAGGCCTCTTAAATCTTCAGCCACTATCCTCCATGAATTAATGTCAATGACCTGAAGATTATGGAAAAGTTTATAGTTCTGAAATATGATAGATCCAGTGACGCAGCCAGAGTTGATGATGCCAGGTTGGACTTGTTTGCCAGAAAACAAAGGGCATATGAAACTTGGAAAATTCCATCTACTCAAGCAGCATTGCTACAGCATGAAAAGCGGTCAGCCCACCAGACAGGCTGCATTTGGAGTCAGGCCGCTGTATGCGAACCAGAAATGGAGAGTCCTAAGTGGGGATAGACCAAGAAAGGTGATCTGTGGCAGATCTTCTGGAGAGAGCTGTCGCCAATTGCAGAAAGCTGTCAGCAGCTGACCAAATGTGGATGCAAAGTGGAACACAGAGGAAGATGCAAATGCTATTAGTTTGGTTTTACCTGTATAGCACTTTGCAGCTGTAAATGCTGGGACTAGAAACTTTGGCCTTAATGAATGTACATATACATATTTACATGTGTCTTTAAAAAAAACATTTCAGCCAGAAGATATTTCTAGTTAGCAATTGTTTGCGATCTTGTTCGCTGTGATTATTGAGGAAAATATTAGTAGGGAGATTTCCTTTTAATTTCTTCCCTCAGTTTCGTTAGGTCTGCACCAATTAAGGTGCTTTGGAATTCTCTTTTCTTGAGGCCTTATTTCGTTGCTTTTACTGCACCGCTGCATGCGAGTTCTGTTCTCAGTTCCCTCTCGCTCGGCTTCCGGGTTCTGATTGTTAAGTTTGTATTTTAGGAAGCACGAGAGTTAATTTGCTGCCAGTCACCTATTCCTCCTTTTGGTGATTTTAAGTGCTCATGATTGCTGGCCTTTTGCTCGCCAGTCCGCTGCATTTGGCCTCCGAATTTCCATTATTACAGTTATCTGCCCCACTAATGCAGATTGCAGAAGACCATCCAGCTACCGTTCGCACAGTTTGATACATGCAGAGGTTTCGGACATTCTACGAATTTCACATACAAATTTTTGCCGACTGTATAATAAACGTATATGGGAAGTCGGACGCACCTTCTGTCATAGCTCTGGTCATACTTCCTGTAAATTTCGGCCAGGTAAGACGAACCGTCACGCAGAAAATATGCAGCGAAATATCCCGTTCGCGCGTGCTAATTGATATGGCTTGTGGCTGGCGCCAGCACTACTGTCTCAGCACGCGCTCCCCAAAAATGGTCGCAGTTGCTTAAACGATGAGTTCTGTCTTTACAAGTTAAGTGTAAGAGAAAAACTTGAGGAGATTGGGTGAAGTAATAAAATAAATGAATTTCCTGAGAGGGTTTACAAATTAGATGTTTGCTAGCCTACAGGTTTTTATTTATACATTATTATGTACTATTTTTGTATGATTCCTTCTTACTAAGTATTTTGTGCAGTATTGCTTGTAGTAGTAGTAGTAGTAGTCACAATTATTGTATCTCCGGACGAGTCGAGGATACTACGGTTCAGCGATTGTCACGCTGCGTCCATAGAGATTTTCTTATGAGTGCTCTACAGGCCTCAAATTTCTACCGATTCATGTCATATTTAAAATGGGCTTTGTGTATAATAAGGTCACGAAGCCTATTGCTTTTGAGAGTGATTGCTTTGGGGTCCAGGGATACACATGGACCAGTGGGTGACCAACTTGCTTGCTGTTGTTGTTGTTGTTGTTGTTAGCAATAGTAGTATGATTGTTTCTCTGTGTCTCAGGATGGAGCGAATGACTGAGGAGGCTTTGCGGATGAACCTGCTCAAGCGGGGCCTGGAGGCTCAGGAGGAGCGAGAGGAGGCACTGCTGAACAAGCGTCTCAAAATGGAAGGTCACGAGGCCATGGAGCGTCTCAAGATGGAAGGTCATGAGGCCATGGAGCGGCTCAAGATGCTTGCCCTGCTCAAGCGCAAGGACCTATCTGGCCTGGAGGGCGGGGCTGACTCTAAACCCCCACCCCTTGGGGTCGGAGCTGGGATCGGGGGCGGACCCCAGGGGCTTGCGGTGGGGGGAGGGGCTGTCGGGTATGAGGAGAAGGTGAATGGGAGTCTGAGGGGCGTGGCCGGCACCCACGCAGGGGCGGGACGTAACGGGAAGGAGAACATGGGGGATGAACCCGTGGATATGAGCGCCAGGAGGGGGTGAGTTTGTGGCATCTGAACTGCACCCATGCTCGTTTGATGTATGTGTGATTCAGTAATTCAGTGAGTCAATGTTGAGAGAGTGAGTGGGTCAGTCATCATATGAGGCATTGGCTGTGGTCGGTCACTGTGGGTGTATACAAAAGTAGATGTCTGAGTTATTGTGTCAGGCAGTGAGTGAATTTGTAAGTGTGAGTGAGAGATTCAGTCAGTGACACAGTGAGTGAATGAGTCAGTCTGAGAGTCATTCTGTCAACTTATTGTGCGCAAGGAAGGGGTAGAGTCAAGGAAGAGGTGCACAATGGCATGCGAATCCAAATGTGGTACCTGAACGGCTTTGAAGTTTTGATGAGTGATTCGGGGAGTGTTTGACTGGGAGTGTGTGAATTGGCCAGTTCCTTTGGCGCAAGTGTGCAATTCCATTGGACAGCATGATGCAGTAAGTGAATGAGTCAATCTGTGCGAGTCATTCCGCAAGTCTGAGGGAATCAGGGAGCAAATTTTTCAGTCACCGACCGAGCGAATCAGTGAGTTAGTTGGATAGTGACACAGTAACTGTGTTGTACAGCGTGTGAGGGTGACTGAATTGGTCGTTCAGTGAACTAGTGAGCAAGACAGTCAGAGAGTCATTCTGTGCAGTAGATGGTTTGTTGGTATCCAGTTAAACTGAAATCCCGCCCACCCCACCCTTAGTGAAGTGGAGCGTGAGCGTCGCACTCCCTCTCCGGACGTCATCATCCTGTCCGACAACGAGGCATCTAGTCCCCGAGCTCCTCCCCCTGCAGAAGACCGACTGCGCTCTGCCAACCTGGAAATGTTCAAGGTACGAGAGATGTCATCATGTTTGTATTTTAAAAAAAAAAAAAAAAAAGAATAATGTAATAGTGTCAGGTACCATCTAACGCAGCGATATCAGCAATACCATCTTTTCAGCAATATTAATTCAGTGTGTTTGTGTCTACAAATTTTTTCCGTATATAGTGTTTTAGAAGGGTCAGGTCTGGTAGCCATATTCGCTACGGTTTGAAAACCGATTACTTGTGTCAAGCTAGTGATTACTTTGAGAGCTTGCAGTAGGCTGGAAACCGCCGCGGATGCAGAGCGTTGCATGACGGCGCATACAGAAGGAGTATCCCCGTGAAATACTGAATGCATTTTTCAAATTTCTGTGCTCTGTATCAGGATGTTGGACGACATCGTTGGTGATATGTTTATGGTGGTTAATTAATTCAGAATCGCTCTAAACTGAAAATTTGTGAGCAGATTGACCCTTTTTGTGTACCCCTGGTCCCAGGGCTATATAACAAACCTCAGTCACATGGCCAGTGATTAAGTAGACTGTGAACTGTGCAGCCACTGTATTGGGCCACTGTATATGGACTACAATTCCCATCAGGCCCCTGACCAACTGCTCAGCCAATCAGAGTAAAGCATCATTGGAACACCTCTAGGCATGATTTTCCAAAACAGTCACGTTAACGAACAGGCATATGTGTGTGTGTGTGTGTGTGTGTGTGTGTGTGTGTCGCAGGGGAAGACCGGCGAGGAGCGGCAGCAGGTGATTAAAGCTCTGAGGGAGGAGTTGAGGTTGGAAGAGGCCAGGTTGGTGTTGCTGAAGAAGCTTCGTCAGAGCCAAATTCAGAAGGAGAACGTCGTGCAAAAGGTGTGTGACGGCTCCACAATATTCATCCCCAAACTGAACAGGACCACATTCACACAGAACCGCAACGCGACCACTGTCGAATGAATGAATGATTGAACATTGCATTTATATGACGCCCTCTCATGGAACTCAGAGCGCTTTGCAGTCATGTGGGGCAATCTCATCTCTCCACCTCCACTGTGCAGCACCCTCCTGGGTGATGCGACGGCAGCCATTCTGCGGCGGAGCGCTCGCCACACATCAGCTTGAGGTGGAGAGCGAGAGTCAAATTGCATAGCCAGTTAGATCGGGGGATGATTAGGTGGCAGGTCAAAAGAGCCAGGTTTGGAATTTAGCCAGGACAACGGGGAACCGCCCTAGTCTTGTCGAAGAGTGACATGGGATCTTTAATGACCACAGAGAGTCAGGACCTCGGTTTTAACGTCTCATCCGAAAGACGGGTTGGTGTAGCGGACTGGTACTCCAAACTTCCCCAGAACTGCATTCAACCACACCTAAAACAATTTGTTGTTCTAAGCTATTTTGCGTCCAGTTTTGTGTGTTCTCCTATTTTGGATGCGTAAGCATTATTATGGTGGCACGGCACTAGCATTTTGTGTAACTGCTCTTTTATGCTATTGCAAGAATTACCATGGCTGCGCGTAGCTTTAGCATTTTCTAATCCGCCCTATTATGGTAACACTTTTGATTATGGTAACGTGCACTCAGCTTCTTATGAGCTGCCACGTAATGCTTGCGAGAGCATTAGTTATGGCCACGTAGAATTGGCATTTTGCAAACCACCCTGTGGTAGTGTAAGCATTATTATGATAGCTTAGCATTAGCATTTTTTTCCCCGCAGGTGCCGGTGGTCCAGAACGCAGGCTCGTCGGTGCAGCCGGCCGCCCTGCACGGATCCCAGGGCCTGTCCAAAATGCCCATCCGGCCTGGCCTCCACACTGCAGAGGCCCAGAACCTCCGCACCGTACAGGTAGGTGTAGGTGTGTGTGTGTGTGTGTGTGTGTGTGCACATGGTTGGAATGACCCTAGGGTTTTGAAAGCTCTGAGTGAAGACTTATCCTGGGCTGAGAGATTAGATTTCAACCACGGTTAATTTACCCTGGGTTTTATCTTAGCCTGGGACTTTCTCAAGTGGCTTGTTTCACATATGGTTCATTAGCCCCTGAATGTCAGGATTGAGTTGTTTACAACTGAAAAGTTGCCGACGCCTCTGATGAAACCAGGTGTGAAACCGAAACTAACCTTGGGAAATTTCGGCGCTGAGCAGTGCCTTAACCCCTGTGAAAACTGGGCCCAAAGCAACCATGAGGGTGGACGTTGACGTGCCCATAAGGTAGTTTTTTGAATAGTCTGTACTTGCTCAAAGACCAGACAGCTACACTGATGTTCTTGTGGCAACCCTGGGGCTTGAACAACCAATTTCATGAGCCGCAGTCAAACACCTTAGCCACAAAGCCAACCGCGTGCAAGAAGTACTTAATCCATATGTTGCAAAAAATGAGCTGGTGACAGAATTGTCATCATCTGGGTTGCATGTATTGCCATTTTGGAATTTACTGAAATTTAGCTCAAGAAATACCAAAGTCCACAATGTTTGAGCAGGAAGTAACGAAGCCTATGACTGTCCAATCAAAGAGCTAAAATGCATCATGTGACTTGCTATGAAAATGGCAACCATGGAGGCTGAACACTGTGGTATGAATGAGGGGAAACGGGGGCAAAAAGAGAAAAATAAAGCCTGAAAACTGATCTAGAAAGAAAATGAGGGCTGCCAAAGCAGGTATGTAGTTTCTGTGCTTTATACTTTGGTTATTCTGAAAAAGGCCCTACATTCATCATGAAGAACTCAAGTCCAGCCATAGTGGTAAAATGTACTTCAGTCCAGTCACTTTGCTGAAAAAAGTACTTAAGTTCAAATCTATTTTTCTTATTTCGTAACACAAGTATTTTTCCTCAGAAAAGGGGTTTGTCAGCTCTGTATTGCTCCAGCAAATGACAACAGACTCCATAGTCTCCAGGTACCTCTTGCACACAATTGTACTTTTCTTTGGACGGGACTGTCTGTGTATGTTGATGGAACGATTTCCGTATTTATTTAGGCTATGCCATATTGGAGACCTGTTGTGGGTAAGTTGAATTGAACTCGGTTTCCGCTCAGCAACTCCGGCCACGACGTTTTGGCTGAGGGTTGCTCAATGCGGCTGTGCCTGCTGCCATCTAGTGGGTGCGATGCGTAATGGCGCTCTCTGCGGCGTAATTCCATGTCCTTACGGTGGGATCATTGCAAGTGAGGTTATGTAAATCGCCGTTATGCAATGTGCCACTCCTGTTTTTGTGAAACAAGAAAGCCTTCACGTTTTGTTACCATAACAATGTGTTAAAAGACCTTTCATATCCTGATTTCACATATGTAAATTTTGTATTTATTTAAGGGTTTTTGTTTTAATTTAACCTTTATTTAACCAGGGAAGTCCCACTGAGATCGAAATCTCTTTTTCAAGGGGTTGTTTTTCTGTAGTAATTATTCATAACTGGACTGTTATTGGTTGTAGTTGTTAGCACATATTTGTATATTCAGTTTCTTGCAAAACGCATCTGCAGTGGATTTGTGAACTCTGAAGGGCGTATTTCAGTCTCCTCAATGTTGCATGCTGGGATAGACCCCAGCCTGCAACCGTAGTTAGGAATAAGCAGGTGAGATGATTGATGGACGAATGTATGGATGGACGGATAGATAGAGGTTATTGTCTCTACACAGGGGCATACTGTAATTAGGTCAGCTGCCAACGCGGCCCTGCCCCAGATGATGATGTCACAGCGAGTCATCGCCCCAAACCCCGCCCAACTTCAGGGCCAGCGGGTTCCACCCAAGCCGGGCATGGTGCGCTCATCCTCTGGGGGCATCAACAACACTGTGGGCTACCAGCAGGTAGGTGTGTGTGTGTGTGTGTGTTTGTGTTTGTGTGTGTGTGTTTGTGTGAGTGAGAAAGTATGTGCCTGAGTGGGTGTTTGGTTGGGTGTGTGTGTGTGTGAGTGAGAGAGTGTGCGCCTGAGTGGGTGTTTGGTTTTATGTGTGTGTGTGTGTGTGTGTGTGTTCTTGTACTTGCTACGTACTGACGACCGGAATGAGTTTTTAACCAACAAAGTGAAGTCTTTTTTGGGAAGTGATAACATTTTGGCTGGTCATCACAACTACAAAGGTAAATTGTGACTTATTAGTTAAGGTTAGGGGTAAGGTTAGAATTAGGGATAAGTTAGGGTAAGGGTTGGGTTAGTCATACATTGCTTATTGTTAAGATTAGGGAAAGGCTGTAGAGACACAGGAAGAATGAATGGAAGTCAATGTAATGTCGTCACTAAGATATAAGTACAAGGATGTGTGTGTGTGTGTGTGTGTGTGTGTTTGAGAGTATGTTTGGCTGAGTGGGTGTCTGGTAGTGTGTGTGTGTAGATCTGTATGTGTTTGTTTCTGTATTTGTGTGTTTGTGTGAGAGTGTGTGTGCCTGTGTTGGTGTTTGGTTGTGGGTGTTTGGTTGTGTGTGTGAGAATCTGTATGTGTATTTGTGTGAGTGAGAGAGTGTGTGCCTGCCTGGGTGGGTGGGTGTGTGTGTCTGTGTGTGTGAGAATCTGTATGTGTATTTGTGAGTGAGAGAGTGTGTGCCTGAGTGGGTGGGTGGATGGGTGGGTGTGTGTGTGTGTGTGTGTGTTTGTGTCTGAGTGCGTGCGTGTATGGATATACAGTATCACCTTATGTGTTTTCGAGTATGTCTGTGTGTATGTGTGTTTGCATGCATGTTTGCGTTTGTACTCGAGTTCATGTGTGTGTTTGTGCGTTTTTCTGGTTGCAGTGTTATTATTTTGCATCTTTGTGTAATGCAGGCCTCCAACCAGCAGGTGGTGTCAGCCTCCCAGCGCTCGGGCTCCTCAGCCATGTACATGAACCTGGCCCATATGCAGGCAGCGGGCGCGGTCAGCCCCTCGGGCCTCCCGGGCTCGGGCGCAGGCGCAGGCGTGGGCATGGGGGGTGGCGGCGGCGGGGCATCGCTGGCAGACCAGGCCAGCAGCCAGGCGGCCGCCAAACTGGCCTTGCGGAAGCAGCTGGAGAAAACCCTCCTGGAGATCCCTCCGCCAAAACCGCCAGCGCCCCTGCTGCACTTCCTGCCGTCAGCTGCCAACAGCGAGTTCATCTACATGGTGGGGCTGGAGGAGGTGGTGCAGAGCGTCATCGACAGCCAGGGTGAGCTGGTCTTCCTGGGGTTTCACTGTCCCCAGATCAGCTGGGACAGCGTTAATCGCCAGGATTAGCAGGGTTCTGCCCAGGATGCTCGGAGTGTTGGTCGGAGAATTGTTTATATGCGAGCGCGCACAGCACACGAGCTGGAAATTTTTGCGTCAATTCGAAAGCAGATATTGCCACTGAGTCACCAGATTACTGTGTTTCTTAGATGTAGCGAGACGCCTCTAATTTTCATAGATAGATGCCATTTCATAAACTTGTTTTTCTATTTTATATCCAAATACTTTGGATTAAATTTCTGAATACGACTTAACAACTGTCATTTATGTTTCAAACATTTCTTCAGTGGCGCCCGTTGGACAGAGAACAAGGAGGGCGATAAATGTCTTTAAGATGCTTATTAGTCTTGATCTGTTTCAGTCATTTTCCTTGATAAAAGATACTTAAACTCTCCCTTCTCAGGTGTAGCTAATTGTCTTTGTTAAGACGAGAGATAAAACACATCAACTGAAGGCGAAAAAGTGCGCATTTCTTGCTTTGTAAGATGTGGCAAAAGTTAACGCGGAAAATCCACAGTATGTTTTTTTTTTGTTGAAGGGTTACCTGTTAAGGAACGTGAATTAAACATTTTTATTGAATTTATTATTCACTCGCCTTGCCATTTCATTAAAAGGGAAACTGTGTACTTAACTGCAAATGGATTTTTCATATTGTTGGAAAACACGTTAACCAAGAACAATGATTAAAATTGGATCAATAATCTCGTCCGTTTCAAGGAATGTTTCCGCCCCCTCGGTTTTGCGTCCACCGACCGCCACTGTTATCACTGATAGATTAACATGTAAAGAATGTTACTGTCCTCGACAGAGATTTATTTAGTTTTGCTGTCGTTTATATAACAAGAAAACTTTTCTCTCGACATGCAAAGTACAGCGCTACAGAAATCAATCACCCTGCCGATTATAATTGCCTGTCTTTCATTAGATTGAGACAACTGCACCGATAATTTCCCCACAGCCTCAGATTCAATTCCCCATGAATACCCAGCACACGCGGGCTCAGATGGCACCGTTTCCATCACTGTTGAGCAGGTTTTTCAGTATCAATGAAGACCAGCGCAGACGGGGCGTGGGTCGAAAACAAAATTTCGCTATTCTGAAAATAACAAGAAGGGAGGGGAGCATATTTAGGGTCATTTATGTTTTATTTCTAGTGATTTTATTGGACACTGGATGCATTTATTTTAACTGATCTTTGAAAAAATGGTGCCAGTTGGGAAAAGCACTAGCTATCTGAACTGAGCGGTGGTCGGTGGATTCCGAGTGCTGGTCCGGAACCCTGATTAGGGAATTCTGGCTGGTCTCAGATCACCTGAGTGAGATGCAGGAGCCGTGTGGATTGGGACTTGATTGGGTCTAAAGAGATAGTTTGGGTTTTAAAGGGAAAGTGGGGTTGAATGTGCTACTAATCCCTAGCTCGTGTATTACCCTCAGTGGATAGTGGTCAGCAAGCTCCCAGTTTGTAGAAGCAGAAGGTAATGCCGGCACAGAAACACAGCAGTACACTACTGTGGACGGGGACAGCCGAGAAATGAATGATAGCCACCTCAAGAAAAGTTCACCTGAGATGAATCAATGTCCATTTAAGTCTACGCTATATTTTGAATATTTTTAGTGCTTTCCCTTGTCATTTATTTCCTTTGGCTCTAATGTTACAATTTCTCGAGTGTTTTTACAGCTTCTGTATTCATATTCAGTTGAGGATATGTAGTGCCAAAAGAACGGGCCTTCTGACGACAAAGACACCGTGCCGCCCACTCCATCCTATTTTATGAACCTACTGTTTGCCAGTACGGGAGTTGGAGAAAATAAAGAGAAAGGAAAATGGGTTTTTTGAGTATTGGGCCGTAGAGCTGCTAAGCCACAGTGACCTCTGACCCGGGTTACCTGTGTTTCCTCTATCCAGGTAAGCTGCGGGGGGCTCTCTCCCGCATGGAGCCCTTCTGCTGTGCCCAGTGCCGAACAGACTTCACCCCCCACTGGAAGCAGGAGAAGGGCGGGCGCATCCTCTGCGAGCAGTGCATGACGTCCAATCAGAAGAAGGCTCTCAAGGCCGAGCACACCAATAGGCTGAAGAACGCCTTCGTCAAGGCCCTGCAGCAGGAGCAGGTGAGGATGGGGGGCGGACAGTCGGGGGGGGGGGGTGGAGAGTCAAGGGCGGGGTGGAGCATCAGCGTCAGCGGATCTTGTAATTCAAGGTTTACTCGATCCTTACCTAGGGCCCTGCTTCACAAAGCAGGGTTAGTTAGTTAGCTGGACAGTTGTACTGAGTAAAACCTGGAACCGCTCTTTTTACTTCAAATCAGTTTCCAGGTTTATGTCAGTTCCAGGTTTTACTTGTAGCAGTTATCCTGATAGGGTGGTGGTTTCATTTGGATCACTGGCTCTTGCTTTTCATTTGCCACCCCCAGGAACACGACCCAGGTCGCCAAATCCAATGCGCCCAGTGAGAAATGGGTCCCTGTCATCACTGAATTGGCTGCATAACTGCAATGAGTAAAACCTGGAACCTGCCTTAATCTGAAGCATGACTGAAGTGAAAAAGGTCTCTTCTGGGGTTTACTTTTATGCCGTTATCTGGTTAACTCACTGATCTTGCTTTATGAAATGCCCTCTAAGGCTTGTATTACCAAGCAGGATTACTATCTAACGATGAAATAACAGAATGGTTACTACATGCTGTAACCGCTGTGTAAAACAGGTGGCTAAGTTACTTAAACCCTGTGAACTAGAAGTAAAGGGAGCCTTGCTAAGTTTTACTCCTCGCAGTTATCCAGCTAACTTTGTAATCCTGCTTTGAGAAACAGGGCCTTGGTTTTGGGGCTCTTCGGAGCCAAGGCTGGGGTTTCTCTTTTTCTATAATCAATCACAAGTTCCATGCTCTGTGTAGAAACCCATGGCGGTAACGAGACGGTGAGAAAAGCTTGTGATTGGCTGTGCTTGACCGTGGCCCCACCCCTCTCTGTGCGTGTCACAGGAGATCGAGCAGAGGCTGCAACAGCAGGCGGCGCTCTCTCCCAGCTCCGCCCAGACGGTGCCCAGCGCCAGCAAGGCCGAGACAATGATCCGACACCAGGCCCTGCGACAGGTACGAGCCCCCAAAACACCACTCCTTATGACCCCTCAAGTGCTTTACCCCAACCACTAACATCCACACTGCACGACAAGCTCTGCTGGAGTGCTTTCAACTCCAACAATGTCCCTTTCTCGACCGTTAGAGTTGATTTTACACAGATAGTTGATTGAATGCTAGTAATTTTGCTGTGCAGAACCTGATTCAGGTACAACCCATTAACCTCGTAAAGTCTAATTTTCCTTTGAATATTTTCCCTTAACCCTTCTGATCCGGATGTGTCGTTGCTGACACAAATGCGCTCGTCATGTTGAAAGTAATGCAATTTCCGCAAGATTTGCGCTTCAGCCCTCATACAGGTTACTACTGAGAACATGGCAGCATCCCGGGATTTTTGAATTGGGCCTTAAAGGGTTAAGTAGGTTCAAAGTCAGAAAAGGCTTTTTTTTTCATATCGCTGGACAGTTTCACGTGCGTATTCTGTGTCTGCTTGTAGCGGCACTTCGCTAAAGCTGCATCACAGTTATGTTGTGAGAAATATTCAAGCCTAGGTTACCATGCTTTTTACCACAGCATTATATAAAAATTTTTTAAATCTTGGTCTTGTACATAATTTTATACACATCTTCCTGCAATTCAGCAGGACATATTTGGGTTCGTTGGAAACTTTGGGATCTCCACCAGAATTTTGAAACGGGCTCGAATTTCCTCAGGTTGAATACAGAAGCTGCATTTTATGGACCTACATAAGGGTCTGCAGGTTTCGTGGGGTGAAAGGCCCTCCCAGCTAAACTCTCAGACCTCACCCCTAAAGATGGCAAAAATGCATTAACACTACCTCTAACCTCTACAGCTAGCAGCAGGTGTTAACCCCATGAAAAACCGCCTCTACCCACTAAAACACCACATCTTACCCCCAAAATTTACCTTGACACCTCAGAACACATCGAGACTCCATGAAACCATGGGCTAAGTTCTTGATGAATAGCTAATTGTACCTAATTAGGTTGGGTGTGAAAACTTGCAGGATGGCAGATCTTCAGGAGCAGGGTCGGCTACCGCAGGTATACTTCATAATTTGGAAAAGTTAACCCCCCCCCCCCCAACAGGCTCCCCAGCCACAGGCCCCTCTCCAGCGAGGGCTGTCCAGCTCGGCGCGGGGGGTGCTGTCTAACTTCGCGCAGGCGCTCCCAGCTCTCCGTGGCCAGTGGTCTCATGGGGCTGACCGGCAAGCAGCAGCAGCGCTGCGGAGGGGGAGGAGCCAACGGTGGAGGGGAGCTACAACATACCTGGTGAGCAAGAATCTCCCCCGGGGACTCTCGCTTCCCGACATCCACCCCCCACCCCACCCCAACACAAGCAATCCCTGCCACTCCCCCTCCCCCCAGCAACCACTCCATGAGCAACCTTTGCTTCCCTACACCCCCCAGCAACCACTGCTTCCCCACACCTCCCCAGCAACCACTGCTTCCCCTACAACATCCCCCCCCAGCAACCACTGCTTCCCTACACCTCCCCCCAGCAACCACTGCTTCCCCAGCAACCACACCCCCCCAGCAACCACTGGTGCTTCCCTACACCTCCCCCAGCAACCACTGCCCCACACCTCCCCACACCTCCCCCAGCAACCACACCTCCCCCAGCAACCACTCCCTAAACCACTGCTTCCCTACACCTCCCCCAGCAACCACTGCTTCCCTACATCTCCCCCAGCAACCACTGCTTCCCTACATCTCCCCCAGCAACCACCTCCCCCAGCAACCACTGGCAACCACTGCTTCCCCCTACACCTCCCCCCAGCAACCTTTGGCAACCACTGCTTCCCACCTCCCCACAACCAACTTCCCTTCCCCACACCTCCCCCAGCAACCACTGCTTCCCTACACCTCCCCAGCAACCACTGCTTCCCTACACCTCCCCCCAGCAACCACTGCTTCCCCTCCCCAGCAACCACTGCTTCCCCCCCCAGCAACCACTGCTTCCCCCTCCCCAGCAACCACCCCCCCCCAGCAACCACTGCTTCCCTACACCTCCCCCAGCATCCACTGCTTCCCTACACCTCCCCCAGCAACCACAACCACTGCTTCCCCAGCAACCACTGCTTCCCTACACCTCCCCCAGCAACCACTGCTTCCCTACACCTCCCCCCAGCAACCACTGCTTCCCCCAGCAACCACTGCTTCCACCTCCCCCAGCAACCACTGCCCCCCACACCCTCCCCCAGCAACCACTCCCCTACACCTCCCCAGCAACCCACTGCCCCCAGCAACCACTGCTTCCCTACACCTCCCCCAGCACCACTGCCCCAGCAACCACTGCTTCCCCACACCTTCAACCACTGCCCCTACACCTCCCCCAGCAACCACTGCTTCCCTACACCTCCCCCAGCCCCTACACCTCCCCAGCAACCACTGCTTCCCTACACCTCCCCCCAGCAACCACTGCTTCCCTACACCTCCTCCCAGCCCAGCACCTGCTTCCCACCTCCCCCAGCAACCTTTGCAACCACTGCTTCCCCACTGCTTCCCACACCCCCCCAGCAACCACTGCAACCACTCCCCTACACCTCCCCAGCAACCACTGCTTCCCTACACCTCCCCCAGCAACCACTCCACTGCTTCCCTACACCTCCCCCAGCAACCACTGCTTCCCTACCACCTCCCCAGCAACCACTGCTTCCCTACACCTCCCCCCGCAACCACTGCTTCCCTACACCTCCCCCAGCAACCACCTTCCCCCACCTCCCCCAGCAACCACTGCTTCCCTACACCTCCCCAGCAACCACTCCCCCCAGCAACCACTGCTTCCCTAACTACACCTCCCCAGCAACCACTGCTTCCCCCCCACACCTCCCCCCAGCAACCACTGCTTCCCCCAGCAACCACTGCTTCACCTCCCCCAGCAACCACTGCTTCCCTACACCTCCCCCAGCAACCACTGCTTCCCTACACCTCCCCCAGCAACCACTGCTTCCCTACACCTCCCCCAGCAACCACTGCTTCCCTACACCTCCCCCAGCAACCACTGCTTCCCTACACCTCCCCCAGCAACCACTGCTTCCCCTGCAACCACTTCCCCCTACACAACCACTGCTCCCCAGCAACCACTGCTTCCCTACAGCAACCACTGCCCCCCCAACCACTGCAAACCACTGCTGCAACCTCCCCCAGCAACCACTGCTTCCCCACACCTCCCCCCAGCAACCACTGCTTCCCTACACCTCCCCCAGCAACCACTGCTTCCCTACACCTCCCCCAGCAACCACTGCTTCCCTACACCTCCCCCAGCAACCACTGCTCCCCTACACCTCCCCCAGCAACCACTGCTTCCCTACACCTCCCCCAGCAACCACTGCTTCCCTACACCTCCCCCCAGCAACCACTGCCCCCCTTCCCCAGCAACCACTGCTTCCCTACACCTCCCCCAGCAACCACTGCTTCCCTACACCTCCCCCAGCAACCACTGCTTCCCTACACCTCCCCCAGCAACCACTGCTTCCCTACACCTCCCCCCAGCAACCACTGCTTCCCTTCCCCTCCCCCAGCAACCACTGCTTCCCCCCCAGCAACCACTCCCCCAGCAACCACTGCTTCCCTACAGCAACCACTTCCCCCAGCAATCCACTGCCTCCCCACACCTCCCCCAGCCTCCCAACCACTGCAAACCACTGCTTCCCCACACCTCCCCCCAGCAACCACTGCTTCCCCCACACCTCCCCCAGCAACCAGCAACCACTGCTTCCCTACACTCTCCCCCAGCAACCACTGCTTCCCTACACCCCCCCCAGCAACCACTGCTTCCCTACACCTCCCCCAGCAACCACTGCTTCCCTACACCTCCCCCAGCAACCACTGCTCCCTCCCCCTCCCCCAGCAACCACTGCTTCCCTACACCTCCCCCCCAGCAACCACTGCTTCCCCAGCAACCACTGCTTCCCTACCTCCCCAGCAACCACTTGGCTTCCCCACCTCCCCCAGCAACCACTGCCCCTACACCTACACCTCCCCAACCACTGCAACCACTGCACTCCCCCAGCAACCACTGCTTCCCCCAGCAACCACTGCTTCCCCACACCTCCCCAGCAACCACTCCCACCTCCCCCCCAGCAACCACTGCAACCACACCTGCCCCCAGCAACCACTGCCCCCTACACCTCCCCCAGCAACCACTGCCACTGCAACCACTTTCCCCACCTCCCCCAGCAACCACTGCTTCCCCCCAGCAACCACCTTCCCCACATCCCCAGCCCCCAGCTTCCCCCAGCAACCACTGCTTCCCCCACACCTCCCCCAGCAACCCCTACTGCTTCCCAGCACCACCTCCCCCAGCAACCACTGCTTCCCTACACCTCCCCCAGCAACCACTGCTTCCCTTCCCCAGCAACCACTGCTTCCCTACACCTCCCCCAGCAACCACCTCCCCCAGCAACCACTGCTTCCCCTGCCCCCCCAGCCCCATTTCCCTCACACCTCCCCCAGCAACCACTGCTTCCCAGCAACCACTGCTTCCCCACACCTCCCCCAGCAACCACTGCAACCACCCCCCTACATCTCCCCCAGCACCACTGCTTCCCCTCCCCCCAGCAACCACTGCAACAACCACTGCTTCCCCACACCTCCCCCCCAGCAACCACTGCAACCACTTCCCCCACACCTCCCCCAGCAACCACTGCTTCCCCCACCTCCCCCAGCAACCACTGCTTCCAACCACACCCCAGCATCCTCCCCCTACAGCAACCACTGCCCTACACCTCCCCCCAGCAACCACTGCTTCCCTACACCTCCCCAGCAACCACTGCTTCCCCACACCTCCCCCAGCAACCACTGCTTCCCCCCCCAGCAACCACTGCTTCCCTACACCTCCCCCACAACCACTGCTTCCCCAGCAACCACTGCTTCCCTACACCTCCCCCAGCAACCACTGCTTCCCTACACCTCCCCCAGCAACCACTGCTTCCCTACACCTCCCCCAGCAACCACTGCTTCCCTACACCTCCCCCAGCAACCACTGCTTCCCTACACCTCCCCCAGCAACCACTGCTTCCCCACACCCCCCCCAGCAACCACTTCCCAACCACTGCTTCCCACACCTCCCCCCAGCAACCACTGCTTCCCTACCACTGGCTCCCCCCTACACCTCCCCAGCAACCACTGCTTCCCTACACCTCCCCCAGCAACCTGCCCCCAGCAACCACTGCTTCCCCCCCCACACCACTAGCAACCACTGCCCCCAGCAACCACTGCTTCCCTACACCTCCCCATCTACCGCTGCTTCCCTACTGCACCTCCCCCAGCAACCACTGCTTCCCTACACCTCCCCCAGCAACCACTGCTTCCCTACACCTCCCCCAGCAACCACTGCTTCCCTACACCTCCCCCAGCAACCACTGCTTCCCTACACCCCCCCAGCAACCACTGCCCCCCTCCCCAGCAACCACTGCAACCAGCAACCACTGCTTCCCTACACCTCCCCCCAGCAACCACTGCTTCCCACCTCCCCCCGCAACCACTGCTTCCCCCTCCCCCAGCAACCACTGCTCCCCAGCAACCACTGCTTCCCTACCCTCCCCCAGCAACCACTGCTTCCCTACACCTCCCCCTCCCCCAGCAACCACTGCTTCCCTACACCTCCCCCAGCAACCACTCCCTAGCAACCCCCCCCAGCAACCACTGCTTCCCTACAGCAACCACTCCCCAGCAACCACTGCTTCCCCACACCTCCCCCAGCAACCACTGCTTCCCTACACCTCCCCCAGCAACCACTGCTCCCCCAGCAACCACCCCCAGCAACCACTGCTTCCCCTACACCCCCCCAGCAACCTCCCCCACCTCCCCCAGCAACCACTGCTTCCCCAGCAACCACTGCCCTACCCCCCCAGCAACCACTGCTTCCCTAAACCACTGCTTCCCCCTCCCCAGCAACCACTCCCCCAGCAACCACTGCTTCCCTACACCTCCCCCAGCAACCACTGCTTCCCTACACCTCCCCCAGCAACCACTGCTTCCCTACACCTCCCCCAGCAACCACTGCTTCCCTACACCTGCTTCCCTACACCTCCCCCAGCAACCCCCCAGCAACCACTGCTTCCCTAAACCACACCTCCCCCAGCTTCCTCCCCCAGCAACCACTCCCCCCCCCAGCAACCACTGCTTCCCTACACCTCCCCCCCAGCAACCCCCACTGCCCCTACACCTCCCCCAGCAACCACTCCCCCCCCCCCAGCAACCACTGCTTCCCTACACCTCCCCCAGCAACCACTGCTTCCCCCACACCTCCCCCAGCAACCACTGCTTCCCTACACCTCCCCCAGCAACCACTGCTTCCCTACACCTCCCCAGCAACCACTGCTTCCAGCAACCACTGCTTCCCTACACCTCCCCCAGCAACCACTGCTTCCCTACACCTCCCCAGCAACCACTGCCCTTCCCCCAGCAACCACTGCTTCCCTACAAGCAACCACTGCTTCCCTACACCTGCTTCCCTCCCCCAGCAACCTCCCCCAGCAACCCCAGCAACCACTGCTTCCCTACACCTCCCCCCAGCAACCAATGCTTTCCCCCCCCAGCAACCACTGCTCCCTACCCCCCCCAGCAACCACTGCTTCCCTCTCCCCCAGCAACCACTGCTTCCCTACACCTCCCCCAGCAACCACTGCTTCCCTACATCTCCCCCAGCAACCACTGCTTCCCTACACCTCCCCCAGCAATGATTGGCCCCCCAGCAACCAACTATCAATAAGCAAGAATTGAAAATAATGATAACAGCAACCATGGAATCAAAACCAATGCTCTCTCTCTCTCTCTCTCTCTCTCTCTCTCTCTCTCTCTCTCTCTCTCTCTCTTTCTTTCTTACAGGGCTGAACATTGCTTACCTGAACCCCGGCGGAGTGGGTGGTCACAAGGCCTCTAGCTTGGCCGACCGGCAGCGGGAGTACCTGCTGGACATGATCCCGCCCCGCTCCATATCCCAATCAATCACCGGGCAGAAATAAACCTCTTAAACCAGCCCCCTCCCCTCATCACTCATAGCAACGCCCTGCCCTGCCCCCTGGCGCATGCTGTTAGTGTCTGCGGAACGTGCTAACGCTAACCCATCCGAACAACACAATCAGCGAGTATAAAAGCCGCCAAGCTGTCAGTGAAGTCGCTTTCTTACTAGCAAAATCATCAAATTATTATTATTGGCAGTAGTATTGTTATTATGATTAGTGTTATTATTAGTATTGCATATTAGCCTTATAGTTATTATATTAACACTATTGCTTTTGTTGCTGTTTTTATGTTTATTATGCTATAATTAGTACATTCATTGTTTTGTTTTTTTTTTTTATATTTATTTATTTTGTATTTTAGTTCAGAAGGGGGCACTAAAGTGGCCCAAAATTGGGGGGTTTTTTTCCCTATATTTAATACTTTCTCAAGTCCTTTTGTCCCCACGTCCCCGCTCCTACACACGTCCCCTCCCACTCTCAATCAATGGGTTCTCCTGGCTGGATTGTTGAAGCGCCCATTAAAAACCTACAAACAAAAAACACCTAAAAATTTTGGAACTTGGAACAAGCTTGCAAATCTGCATTTTTTTATTTATTTTTTTTTTTAAATCCAGAGACTGTTGGAGTTTTTCCTGGCTCCAAGGCCCATTAGGAACTCTGGGAAACGACTCCATCCTCCGCCGTCTGGATAAGAGGGCTTTTCCCAAGGAAAACCACATATCACATTTCCCGACTTTACCAATCTCAGCAAAATCGTGACTACACGGCCAATAAAGATTGGCACATCGCGTTCAATTTCAGAAATGTACAGAATCTCACCTGTGGAGTCCGGACCCATTGATGTAAAGACTTGAGTATATCATGCCGAAGTAAACCTGGGCATGACTTCCAAGGCTGGACACCTGTTTATGTAAGAAGGACATGCAGGCAACACCACAGGTGCTAATAGGACAAATAGGGCTTTGAGGTACCGCCAAGTTTAGGTCTGTTTGCATGAGTACTAGTTGAGCGAAAAGGGGGAAGGCAACTGTCACTTCCTGTCATTTTTTTTTTTTTTTTTTTTTTTTTTTTAGTAATTATTGTTTGGATGGTTTCGTGGTGACACAGCACCAAAAAACCGTACCAATTTTAGAGTTTTTGTTTTTTTTTTTTTTTTTTTTTTTTTGAGGCCCATTTCCCTGAGTAATGTAACTGTTTAACTTTGTGCATGTGTCCAATGACTAGAGAAGGCTCAAACTTGGGCCGAGAGGGAGAGAAGGCTGCATAATGTGGGGATTTTTTTCAGCTTCCAGCTGGGCTCGACCATTTTTTTTTTCTTTTTTTTTTTTTTATTTCAGCGGCGTCTCCTGGCGAAACCATTGCGTGCCTGAGAGGCACTTTCCTGGGAGACGATAAAGTGAAAACGTAATGGAAAAAGTAAAATTAATAAATAAAAATTCAAATATCTAGGCCTATAATAGCTTATATAGACGAAAATATAGAATAAGATGGATTTATCTATATTGTCACGTCACGGATCAATCATCCTGTGTGCACCTGGGAAACTTCCGAGAGCACTTCGTTGTAAAGAGCAGAAAATCGGGGGGAGAAAAAAAAAAATGTTGGCTCGTGCGGGTTTTTCATGTCCGTGAATAGGCAACTGTTCCGTTGTCTACGACTTTGGAAACACAACCAGGATTTCTCATTCTGGGTTCTTTTTTCCCCAATTCAGATTTTTTTTTTAAGCCCTCATCTCAATCTTTTTGAGGTTTGATCGACCTGGACATTTATTAAACTGTATGGTGGGTCAGCAGGAGCCTTGCATTGCTATAGCTCGGGGATATAAAAAAAAAAAAACACAATGCCCTGAAATGCTGAGGAAACCGGTACTGCAGTGTTGGCTGGTTACCCCACCGATACCACTAAAAAACAGACGTCAGATACAGCGGCCTCCTGTGGCTGGGCACTGGTTGATCACTGGGTTTAAAGGACTTTACAGACTGCAGTGTGTAAGGCCCAGTGTTCTATGGTAGAGTTTTAAAAAATTCAAAACAGTATTCAGTCTATACAGCAGTATTAAATTGACTGGACACACCTGTCACCGAGTCACCTAGGATTTTGAAGTTTCACAGTCTAACGAAAATAAATACTCTAGTACCTTTGGAAGGTGAGTGGATTCTTAATGACTTTAAGGCTCTTCAATATCTCTGTAAAACAGACTTTGTTCGGCTGCCTGATTTTCTGGAATTTTTTTTTTTTTTCAGCACAGATTTACACTACTTAGCCAGAACTATATTCGACGCTGGGACTTTCCAGTGGTTTGGGTTCAGCCTCTTTTTTTGACTGAAGTGTAATCTCAATGCTCTGGCATATTATGACATTCCCCATGGTTCCGTGCTTCCAACAGTTTTAATAAATGGCACTTTTTCTGTTTGCTGAGACTGATGTTGAAGAACGTAAGGGGCCTGCGCGGAGCCCCATCAAAAGCCATTGGGTTTTAGCTAGGCCTGATTTCCCAGTATTACTATCTGACCTCACCAATGTTCTCCCTGCAGCAGTGTGCGAGCATAAGATGGTAAGCCCTCAGAGAAGATGGAGGCATGAGGATGGAGGAAGCAAAGTGGAGCAAACTCTGCTCCGAAACCCTTGGTTATGGTATCCTATGTTGGATTCGCAGGCAGTTTCCCTGTAGTTTTGGCTATGTAGTGTAGATCTGTGAAGTTCACTTGTATGTTGGGGGTGGAGCTTGATGTTGGTGCTGGTCATCTTCAAGAGGACTCTATGAAGGCTTGTTGTGGCACACGGCTGTAGTTGGATTCCTTTTTGTTTGGTTTCCATGAATACCTGTTACTTTGATTGTTGCTTGTCACACCTATAGTGTCAATTGGGGCGGAGCTTAGGAAAGGATTAAACTGAGAGTGATTGACACTGCTTGTATTTTGCGGTGTCCTTTCTGGCCCGGGAGAGCAAGGAGTGCATGGATGTGTTTTTTAATTGGGGGCACAATGAAGTGAATTGGAGAAGAGGACTTACTGCAACGGCATTAACCGTCACCAATGCATTTGATTTAAGTGATTCCATTGTACAGGGCCTGCAGGTGCCATCTCAGAGCCCCCCCCCCATTCCAATCTCCCAGCCCTCAACCCCCATCCACAGCCCTTGAACCACTGTTCTCTGGCTCTTGTTAATCGAACCAGCACCCACCTCCCAAGTTGGACTGCCTTCTCAAGCGGAATCACCAATCAACTCAAACAACTTATAAAGTAAATAGTTGTGGGCATATGTCGAGCCACAGGTGCAATATATTAAGTATGGAAGTTTACACTCACGAGAGAATCTCTCATTTACGTGACTTGGTCCCCTGTTTACGGTTGGTTAAATTGGAATGCAATACAGCTTTCTTTGGACACGGTGTTGTTCGTTTAATCTCGGCACGGGGAGGATATTGATCACTCTCCTAACGTGAAAGTGTCTTGTTTCTGTGTCATCACTACAATGACTGACTTGTATATTAAAAAACTTTCTCTTGCTCTTTTCTCAACTATGCTAGATGCATCCGTGTACCTTAGTTTTAATATCAATCACAGAAAGAAAAAAAAATCAAACGTATGGGGAAATAAGGTTTTTAAATGTCAATTTTTTTAAGGTTTTAAATATTTTTTAAAAGAACTTCTTTCGCTGGCTTCTTGATTCAGTTCAACATTTTGTTCTTGTTTTTATTTGTAATAAAGAAAAAATAAGATTGAAAACAAAAATTGTATGAACTATGAAATGAAATTACGTGATATTTGCTAGGCCAGAAGTAATATTGACTAATTGTACATAAGCTTTTTTCCCTTGGATTTAAAAAAAAAAAGTAAAATAAGATGGTTGTATATTGTGTAGAAAATCAAACAAAAAGCCATGAATATTGTGAAGCGCGTCATTTTGTTTTGTGATCACTGTGTATTAACTTGTAAGAAATGTGCAAAATGTATGGAATTACAATTGTCTGTCGTTTTTTTTTTTTTTTTGAGCTATAAGTACATTTTTCCCTTGCTGTATATTTTTTATAGCGTTGTTACTGAATCTTATCTGTATCCTGATAGAAGGATAGAAACATTTCATGGTAAAATACACCTGACAGTACTTATTTTTGCACATCCATTGTGGCGTAGTTGAAAAATTAATTTTGCATTTCAATTTCTTAGCAAATGTGTAAAGAAATTAGTTTTTTGGCCAAGGAACAGAGGGAATCAGAGAAAGGTAAAAGACAATGTTAGATTTTTATCTGTAAAGTTTGGGCCAGAAATCCTGTCGCTGTGCTGGAAATAAGGTTGTTCACCGCGCAGAGGAGAATAGCCACCGATATAGTTGACGTGACATATTTTCATTAGGCCATTACAAAACTGAATTATTCCCTCAACAAAAAATATACTTGGCAAAATTTTGGAGTCACCAACACCCGAGGATACACCCTGTCAGTTTGTTCCGGTGTTCTTAGCTAGCACATGAGGATTGATTGCTCCTATGATAGGTTTTTGCATGTAATGGTAATCTGCTTCAAAACGATTTCTTCATAGTGAATTTAAATGGTTTTGACGTGGGCTGCCATGATATGGTCCGGGTTCAACTACACGTTTTGCGCAGCAGTGGCACGGAGGTTAACTTGCATGGTTAAATTTTTCAATTGTGGATTTATTGGCCGCAGTTTGTTTCCTTGCGCCGAAAGGACAGAAACACAGAATCCGACGGTTACTTTGTGATTTAATTTTAATTGTTCATCGTCGATGACTTTAGTGAAATTTTTGTGTAAGCCCACCAGGGGTGTAGCTTGGCCCAATTTTAGGGGAGCTTTAGCCCTCATTAAACGTTCTTAAGCCTCCTACTCTCCCCAAATAATGTACAGTTTAAGTTTAAATCTACAGCTGGAGGAGTACAGGCCAGACCAACTGCCTAAAATTCAGGCTTAGCGCCCATCTATTACTCTCTATTTTGGTCCTTGAAGCCCACTTGGCAATTACTTGTCTTTTTCGATATGGACATTTTAAGGAACAATAGGAGTATCTACAGAAGACCCATTACAAAAAGGAGTCAAACAAAAATTTCCAGCGCCTTTATAGTATTTTACTTATATTTTAAACATTAATCCAAACCTTTTGCACATTGTTGATATTTAACTGTCTCAAAAAAAAAGAAAAAAATATTAATGCTGTTTGAATACTGCCAGTTGATTAATGACGATTATGCATTGACTGAAAAAAATAAGCTAATTTTGGAGGAAATAACTTTGTAATATTTATCTCTTGCAAGCTATGTTTAATAAAGGATGGAACAGTTTGTAACCTGTGTTTTCATTGGGTCTAAGAATGTGGCTAGAGGTCAGGATTGCAATGGGATTTTCCATACCCTCATCCACTTCCTGGCTGCATCCAATGTCATCCTGATTGGAGCAAGACCAGTGGTGGTAGGGGTTTGGCTACCTGCTGGCTGGAGGCTTTCTCCCCTCTAAGGAGCAACATGGACGACATCATTAGATTGTTGAGAACTGCACCATGTTCGTCTTGGCATCTGAAGTGACTGGGGGAGCTGATCACTGAGGGGTACTACAACCCCAATTCCGAAATAGTTGGGACGAAGTGTAAATTGTGAATAAAATCAAAATGCAATGACTTTCAGATCACGTGAGTCAATATGTTATTTACTATAGAACATAGATAACATTTCAGATGTTGAAACAGACATTTTTCATTTTTATCCACAAAATGAGCTTATTTCAAATTTTCTGGCTGCAACAGATCTCAAAAAAGTTGGGACACAGGCAAAAAAAAAAAAAAAAAAAAAAAAAAAAGGGCTGAAAAAGCAATATTAAAGAGAATCAGCAGAAAGAACATTTAGCAAGTAATTAAGTTAACTGGCATCAGGTGTGTAACATGATTGGCTATAAAAGGGATGTCTTAGAGAGGCTGAATCTCTCAGAAGTAAAGATGGCCAGAGGCTCTCCAACCTGTGAAGGCTTGCGTAAAAAAATTGTAGAGCACTTTAAAAAGAATGTTCTTCAACGTCAAATTGCAAAGGCTTTGAAGGTCTCATCATCGACAGTGCATAACATCGTCAAAAGATTCAGAGAAACTGGAAAAATCTCTGCGTAAGGGACAAGGCCGAAGACCTTTACTGGATGCCCGTGATCTTCGGGCCCTCTGACGCCACTGCATCACTCACTGACATGAATCTGCCATTGACATTACTAAATGGGCCCAGGAATACATCAAGAAACCACTGTCCGTAAACACAGTCTGCTGTGCCGTCCACAGATGCCGCCTAAAACTCTATCAAGCAAAAAGAAAGCCATTGTTGGCATGATTCAGAAGCACCGCCGTGTTCTGTGGGCCAAGGCTCATTTAAAATGGACTGTAGCAAAGTGGCAAAGTGTCCTGTGGTCAGACGAGTCCAAATTTGACATTCTTGTCGGAAATCATGGGCGTTGTGTCCTCCAGGCTGAAGAGGAGAAAGACCACCCCTCCTGTTATCAGCGGTCAGTTCAAAAGCCAGCATCTCTGATGGTATGGGGATGCATTAGTGCATATGGTGTGGGACACTTGCATGTTTTAAAAAGCACCATGAATGCTAAAAGGTATATAAAGGTTTTAGAGCAACATATGCTCTCCTCCAGACGACATCTATTCCAGGGAAGGCCTTGTGTATTTCAGCAGGACAATGCAAAACCACATTCTGCCGCCATTACAACAGCATGGCTTTGTAGTAGAAGAGTCCGTGTGCTGAACTGGCCTGTCTGCAGTCCTGATCTTTCAACGATTGATAACATTTGGCACATAACTAAACGAAAATTCCGTCAAAGGAGACCCAAAACTCTCCAGCAGCAGGAAGCCTTTATTAAACAAAAGTGGGATCAAATTCCAATGGCTAAACTCAAGAAACTTGTCTCCTCAATGCCCAGACGCCTCCACTCTGTGTTAAAAAGAAGAGGGGATGCTACACCATGGTAAACGGGCCCATATCCCAACTTTTTTGAGACCTGTAGCAGCCATCAAATTTTAAATGAGCTCATTTTGTGGATAATATTGTAAAATCTTCTCAGTTTCAACATTTGCCATGTTATCTCTCTGCTTTTTTGAATAAAATACTAGCTGGTGTGATTTGAAAGTCATTGCGTTTTGATTTTATTCACAATTTACACTTTGTCCCAACTATTTCGGATTTGCGGTTGTACTCTGAAGCGAGATTAGTGGGTTAGCGAGGTACGATGAGCTTAAAGCCAGGGTTCAAAATGTCAAGAAGGTGGCTCCCTTTTAACCTGGCCATTGTGGCCACGTTTTTTGGGTATGTCGAGCTAGCGCACACAATGAAAGCCTTGCTAAAGATGAACTTGCTTTGTATTATACCCCCACCCCCACCCCCCCCACCCCCACCGTCTGGGCTAGGATGAATTTTCAGCTTTCAAGTCCTGGAGCAAAATGACTGGGCCACCTTCACCACGTACCCAGCATTGCAGACCAGCCCATCCAAAGTCTGGAAAGACAGTGCGCATCGGGCCTCGAACGAAAACGGGAGGAACATCCCTCAGTGACTTTCAGATAGCCTGTCAACAATGGATTTAAGCCAGTGTACTGGAAAGGATAATGTGGCCTCTGAAGCGTTGAAGTCACCTCATTGGTAATGAGGAGGGCGGATGCCTAAGCCTGCTTTGTCTACCTATGGCTGAGGCTGCCATGGAGCTTCAGAACAGGTGGAATACACACTGGCTACCCCAAAAAATTCATGACCCTTTGTTACAGACAAGAAAAAGGCAAGGTTGGAGATGTTGTTTAGGGACTCCTTTGACAAGACAACTATGAAGGACATGAAGGGCTAAGGAAGAAATCCAGAGGGAAATGAACACCGAGGAGTGGTGGGCAGGGTCCATATCAGGCAGGCAGGTCTTGTATGGATGATTAACCCAGTCTGTGTGGTCCAGAGCGAAGATAAAGGAAAGGAAGAGCTTAGTTTTTGATGGTACTTACCAGTATGTAAGAAGAGGAACACTGGGTGAAGACTGTGGCACAGGAACAGAAGGGAGGCCATTGCAAGTTGAGCGATCAGCTGCCTTGCCTCCAAACTTCAAAGGGAGGTTCGGCATAGAGCAAGCCTCTGACCTCTGCCGGACCATCAATGGCACTCACTGGCGCACTGCGTCAGGTTACAGGAGGGTACTGACACATGGGTAGTTCAGATGACGTCGTGAACGAGTGCTTAGGATGCTGGTAGAGGTCGTAATAAGAAGGTAAAAGGCAAGTGGCAAACCGCAAGAGTACAGCAGCGAGAAGGTATGGGATCCCATTTCTTCAGGAAGGGGGTGTGTGCAGAATCCACACACGGGAAAGCAGCACCCAAGCTCCAAACACCAGGAGTGGAGTGAAGAACGGAGGTGGACCTGGGCAGGCAGCTCCACTTTCCACTGGAAATTTGCAGCACCGCGCCACTGCTGGATGTGTCCGTGGACGGCAGCCTTGAAATATGCGCAGCAGGTCAAACTCGCTCTGCCATTGGAGGAGGGATTAGAGGCAGCCCATGAAAGGAAAAGTGTAAAGTATGCTGACTTAGTCATGGCATAGAGGGAAGATGGATGGAAGATGATGTTCTGCCTAGTGGAGTTGGGAGCTGTAAGACTTGTGGATGGCTCAGCAATATGTCTGTTCAAGGACTTGGGGCTACAGGGAGGTGGACTGCACAAAGCAACCAAGGAAGAATTGGAGGAGGCAGAAAAGGCAAACTTTCGGCGATGGCTGCGAAGACGAGATGTGGTTCAAGAAACTCATTTAACCCTCCTCCAGTGTTCGGTCGAATCTGACCGATTTTACAGCTTTCCTGAAGCATAAATGATGTGTTTTTCATCCGATTGCCTCAAAACCACATGATATCCTCCACACCAGGCACCTAAACATTTGAAACATAAAATTTCTGAACACAATTTTCATTGAATTTTGAGAGATTTATTCAACTTTGTTACACCTTTGGTGTTCCCGGTCAAAAATGACCGCCATAGGAAATGAATAAACGAGACTACATTATGTTCATCCGGCAGATGGAAAACATCCCCATACACACATCCACACACTCACCCCCCCCCCACACCACTCCACACATCCTCACCCCCCCCCCATCCCTTTGTCACGCTTATATGCCCATTCCCCCATAAGAGCAACACCCCTCTAGGCTAAACATAACATCTTTAGTGTTAGTTGCAGGAACCTGTCTCCTTCTCGTACTTCGTGCGCCCCCCCCCCAGGTGAAACCCTCCAAATAAACTGAAGGTAGTTGCGGGAACCTGCCGCTTTCTCATGCTTTGTGCTCACTGGCTACATGAACCACACCCTCAAGACTAAACAATGTTTCATATCTTCCTACAAAGCCTCTTCCCCGTCTGCTCGCCCAGCCGCTCTCGCTACTACCCCAATCTCTTTCTCAGCCACTTTCCCCCAACAAGGACAGGGGCAGGACAGGAAAAGGTGCCAGCTTTGTGCCCTTACAGACAATAAAACCAGCCAAACATGCCACAAATGCCATGCCTATGTTTGCAAGGCACACTCCAAGGTGACTGTGCAAATGAACATTGCCACTCCTATGTGTGAACACACTCACTCAAATACAAATACACTCTCACACACACACACACACACACACACACACATACACGGAGGACTGTTTATGTTGAGATTGTATTCATATGGTCTCTGTTTTGAATTTGCTGGATCATTTGCTTGTTTTTTACAGTATATGTTCGTGTACATATTTCTGTGATATTTCATGTTTAGTGTCTGTTCTTTGTGTAATCACTGCAATTATCCATGTTAAGCTTAAAGGTACACTATGCAAGTTTGTTTACTTTCACTTCTGTTGACATTCGAACTCAAACAAAACAGAGGTAGCCCGCCCCTCCCTCCCATAGTTCCCTCCTTCCCATGTTTCCATAACTGTCAACTCTTGTCAGTGATTGGCCGGGACGGTTTGTAATGTTATGGGGCACAGCCTGAGCTCCTTGTGTTTATTTGCAGTTTGTGACGCCTGTGAGGTCTCCAAAGCCCGGGTTTTTTTTACAGTGAATTTAGGGGCAGGCAGCTAGTGGATCGTGGAGAGATGTCGGCAAATTGAGACAAAAATATAATCGCGCAGAAAGTAAACAAACTTGCATAGTGCACCTTTAAGTTGAAGACATTGTCTCATAGCTGAAAGAGGTTTTAAACTAAATTTAGTGATGATTTATGGCTTTTGTGTCAATATAAGAGCAGTCAAAAGAGACCGGTCACATTTGACCGCGAAAACTGAAATAAGGGGGGTAGCAACGAACACTGGAGGAGGGTTAAGAAGGTTAGCTGCGGGTTTCAGGACACAGACACAGTTCTCTGTCCCGCCACCAGGAGATGTTCTTGGTCAAGGGTGCGAAACATCTATGAGCAGTAGTTCCTGGCTGATGGCCCTACAGGTAACTAAACGAGCATCATGAGAGTTGCGTTACACCTGGTGTCTTATGGAGAGAACATCTTCCAGTTGTGTCCAAATCAACTTCTCATACTCATCTGAATCACGGTAATGGCTGACCGAATCCCAGGACAACTCTCACCAATTATGGTTATTGCTAATTTTGGCCATAGTCCTTATGGTTACCCCTCATGAATAAACTTCTGCCTGCAAAATGAGAGTGAGAGGTTGAATAGTTTTCTTATAAGCCAGGTCCAAAGGCGCTTCATATCTTTCAAAGTAAAAAAAAAAAAAAAAAAACTGGTCTCGCACTGATGCTGTTTTCTTTACATTATGCATGTGGAAATGCTCTTCCTTTCACTATTATCCTTTCACACATTCGTGTGTTCTACTGTTGATTTTTTACGATCTGATTTCATCAAATGTTTAAGAGACCTCCAATCACGATCATTCAAGTTTTTTTTCCGGTCACATTTCTTCCTCAAAGATGATAGTTCACGAATATCCTTCCAGGTTATATGAATGCATTGGACAGTTCTTAACCCAATTATAGTAGTTTCAGCATCTCCTTAGTTGTTTTCTTTGCCTGCTGCTGGCTAATAATTTGACCTTTTTGAAAAAGAGTAACATCTTTTCCACAACTGCAGAATATGTCTTCCGGCATTATCGTTTAAGAAATGAGAAGCTACTCCCTGCATCAGTAAGGGTTAAATAACTTGTTGCTAACTAAAACACACACTGCCTGGCCAAAAAAAAGTCTCAGCCTTTTTTTTTTTTTCTTTGGACAGCCTTTAGTCTTGATCATGGTGCAAATTTGTCTTGGCATTGTTTTAACAATCATGCAAAGTTACAACATTTATTTCCAACCGGAGTTGCACTAGGTTTTGGCCCGAGATTGTGTATTGACGACTGGAGAGTTAAACCACTCCATAAAGCCTTCTGCAGCACATCCGAGAGACTTTTATTGGTTAAGGTCAGGACTCTTAGGTTGCCAATTCACGAGTGAAATGATTCCTCGTGCTCGCTGAACCATTCCTTCACAATTTGAGCCTGGGGAATCCAGGCTTGGTCATCCTGGAATATGCCCGTGCGGTCAGTTGTTTAAAAAATCCATTGATGGGATAACCTGATCATTCAGTACATTCAGGAAGTCTAGTGACCTCGTTTTTTGCTGCATAACACTACAGAGCCTAGACCAGTCCAATGGAAGCAACTACGGATCATAAACTGCCTCGACAGGCTTGTACAGTGGGCACTATGCATGATGGGTGCATCACTTCCTGGGCTTTATTTCGCACCCTGACGCGCCCATAGCATCAACCATAGTAAATCAGGTTTCTCCTGAACACGTGCATTTTTTGCACTGCTCCACAGACCAATCTGTATGCCCCCAAGCAAATTGAAGTCCTTTTTTCCCCCCATTTAGCCTCACAAACAAGTGGCTTTCTTGTGGTCACGCAGCTGTTTTGTCCCAATCCTGCAAATTCTCTTCACATTGTGCGTGTGGAAATGTTCAATTTAACATGGCAATGACTTCCACAGTCAATTTTTTTACAATAAAACTTCATCAAGTGTTTTGGTGATCTCCGTTCACAATCATCCATGATATTTTTTTTGCAACACATTTCTTCTATGAAGTTGATGGTTCGCCTCTATCCATCATGGTTTAAATAATGCGTTAGACATACTTAACCCGATTCCAGTATTTTCAGCACTTTTTTTATTTTAGTAGTTTTCTTTGTTTGATGGAAGTCCATAATTTGCCCCCCTTGAAACACTGTAGCATTGTCACTTCAACTATGGGACACATCTTCCAACAGGTTATATAATGCTGCCTTTCCACCTAAGGAGAAACAAAATTTGTCCTCACTTTATTCGCGGGAGTTTGACCATGGGATCATTTAAAATTTTTAGATTTGAAGATTTTCCATCCTATTTGTGCCGAGATCACATTCTCTTCTATGGGAGAGCAACTTGGTGGAGGATTGACACGCAAATTCATACCGCCAACCAATAGCAATGCGAGTTGAGCGATGTTTATACTCAAGGGATGGTACTTCCTGCCAACGAGAAATATAAATTAGAGGCGCTATGTTATTCGTCCCAGATCAGCCAATGTGTGAAGAGCTGACCACCATCTTATGACGGGCGCGCCTCCCGCTGGAACCCATGTAAACAAATGCGCTCTGGTTAATATTTCGGTAAATATCAATAATAATCATTCAGTGGCGTTATGATTTCCGGCCTTTTTCTGACCAATAGCAAGAGAAGTGTTAGCTTGAAGTGCCATTTCTGTCTTATCGCCCATTGCGTTTACCAAAAGCGTAGTTGCTAACTAAGTTAGCAGCTTACAGAGTTCGTCCATTCATTGTCAATGGTTCCTACGACGTAAGTTAGCATCTGTGATTTTGGGAAACGCACCCCTGAGCAATTGATATTTTTCCATTAGAGATCACCATTGCCAGATCACCATTGAAAAAGAGACTTTGGTCTCAATTGGTTTTATCTGGTTAAATAAAGGATTGATTGATTGATTGATTGATTGAGGTCTGTTTGGAAACACAGTGGTATTCATCCAGTCTATCTTAAGTGACAGTCCATGGATAGACCATGCTATATGTGCTAACCCAGGGGTCAGCAGATTTTGATGAAATTTGGGTGAGAGATACATATTATCAAGTTATAAAAAAGTGCAGTTAATGTCTTAACATTATTTTAAAGACCCATTGGACATATTTTAAACGACTGAAAATAGCATAATAGGCACCTTTAAAGGGCAGCCAAGAGAGCCATCTAGCGGTAGAAACAAGGAACTAAACTACTGAAATGCAGGAAATGCAGAAAACTGGGCATTTTGCAGTCTTACTCGTGGGAAAACCAAGACAGCGGGCAAAAATTTTCTTTTTCTATTTGAAAGCACATTTATTTTTGAATTTTTTAAGGTAGAGCTAGACAGTCAGGTCCCTGCAGAGAGTAAGTTATCAGCCACAGAGGAACAGGCATTTTCTAACTTTTGAGGAAGAGGGGGTTAAATAGTGGGGGTATATCTTATTTTCAAAAATATTGAAAAAACATAGGATTGATAGGAATATATTGCCAAACATATCTACTTCAGATTTTAGCCTAGTAATGTTCTGAAAGTTGGCAGATGCTGATAAATTTTATGAAAATCTACAGATTTCCTAAACTGGAAAATGCATTGGGACCATTTTGTACCTCCTACTCCTGTTCACTCCAATTATTCGCCGAATGGGCTTGGTTGCTGGCATTATGCCCCAGGGCCATCATGTGGTTAAGATATGGATTTTAATTCCATATCTTATCATGGATTCGCCGACCCCCCAGGTTAGCATATTTTGCAGGGCCTGACACTTAAAACTAGCCTGACTCCGCCAGCCTTCGTACTTCCGCTTAATTTCATTTCGCTTCAGTACTCAGTCTGATCATTCGGAGCTCTGCCTCGTTTCCCACCCACAGAAAATACGCCGGACCAACCAACGAACAGAAGGCGTGTCCGAGAGCCATGATGTAGCCGCTGCGCCGAGTTTGAAATTGTAGTCTCCGAAATCAACAATGGCCACGGACATAGATACATTGGAGGCCATTTGCTCTGTCGTGGAGAAAATCCCGGGTATCAGCGACTTATAGCCACAACAAGATGAATGTTTGGTTAGTTTTTTGAATGGAAATGATGTTGTAGCGCTACAGATTGTTATATCTACTTAATAGCCATCATGAAATAGGCACTCTGTTCATCTCTGTGAGAGACAGCCGAACCACCTCAGCTAGCTTGTAGCTTCTAGTGTTACATTGCCCGCGAATTTCACACTATTTAAGTTAGCAGCGAACTTTTTAAAAGCCGTGTTTTTGTTCATGTCACAAGACCAATTCTCTGTCTCAGTGTTATTTTGTCATTATCCATGAATGCAATGGCTGTCTGAGACAGCCAAACGCGTAGAGTCAAACTGTGTTGCTATAAAGTTAGATAGTGAGCTGGGTATGATGTTAGCGCAAGTATGGTTAACGGTTCAGTTTTCATGTCAACGCAGATTTCGTCCTGATGTAAATAATGCATTATTCTCGCCGATTCTGCCGTTGGTTTCGGGTGTCTTACGTTTTTTTTTTTTTTTTACAGCAGCAGTATCTGCAGGAAAAACGATAGCTCAACGGTTTGTTTCTTGTAAGGAGAACAGACAGAGCACCTTTAGTTCTTTTAAGTGAATAAGTGAAGGCTAAAAATTGGTAGATGGGCATATGTATGGGTACAGTTTTAACTTTAATGTACTGATCAGTTTGTTTTCACTGCATTCCTGGTATGAAGGACTGTAGTTTCCAGCAGAAGTATTAGGCGGCTGAGCCGGTGCATAACATACGTCATTGCCAAACGTTAGTGATTAGTTTACGGGTACACCAATGATTTTAAACTTCTGACAAGCGCCCACCCACCAGGAAGTAAACAGTTGTCAATGACGACTACCCAGACTCTGTACGAAGCAAAGCGAAGTAGCAGAGTCTGGTTTTACCAGGCTAACTTAAAACCCCTTCGTGCAGTAATATTATGACCGATCTCGTTCTGACAGGCCGGCTTTTATTTTGTCTAGCAGTAAGATCTAGGACGGGGCATTTGTTAACAAGTAAGATAATTTATCATTGCACACGCTGGGAACCTTGATAACAAGTGTCTTATTACCGCTGTCAAGTCAGGAGGAAACTATACTGACACACAGTGAAAACGCAACACTCATATTTAATAGCCAAAAAGATGAAACCCCAGAATATCTTAGTGCACTTCTCGTTCCTTACTCCCCTCCAAGATTACTTCGTTCACAAGGTGCTGGATATTTGAAAATTCCAAATATGTCCAGAGTTACATTTGGAGGCAGAACATTCTCTTACAAAGCCACAATCTTGTGGAACAATCTCCCAACAAACATTCGGGCCTCAGACACACTCTCTGTCTTCAAGAGTAGGCTAAAAACTTACCTTTTTAGTCAAGCCTATGATTAGTTCACGATTAGTTATGTATAAACATTTATTTAGCTCTGGTGGGACTGACGATGCAACCTAGTTTTATGATGGGTTCACAAGATATTGGAAGCCAGTGTTAAGTAAATCCATGTGGAACTGGTGGCACTGAGCATGCATTAACGGTGCCAGTGGGGCTTGCTACAGCCTTAGTCACTGGGGAGGTCCACATAGCACTGGTAGTAGTGTTTAGCAAATCCATGTGGAACTGGTGGCACTAAGCATGCATTAAAGGAGGACTATACTGACCTCCACGTTTTGACTTATAGTATATCTTATAGTAATTAACTCTAACATAATATCCACGGTCGATTTTTTTTGTCCGTACATACCCCCTGTTCTTTTAAATGACCATTAATTAGCCGGAATTGCTGTTTCCAGGAGGCCGCCATTAATGCCACGAGTGGCATGAGAAGTTGCGAGATCATAACGTCACTGCGGCTGCCACATGCATTCATGTGCATGATGCATGCAATGTCAAAATGTCTGAATACATGGATATCTAAATAAATTAGACTACCAACCAATTTAAAATTGTTCATTGAGCGAATCAACTGTTTGATTGCAAATTGAGCAAAGTAAATGGGAAGGGGGGTGAAAGCAATTGTTGAGTAGAGGAGGATGATTTTGAAGACCTTAACTTTGCTTAGTTCAGCACGCAATTTGCGTGAATGTGCTTGCTTGATTATTACATTTGGCCGTTGTGTGCGAATCTTGTTCAGTTATTAAATAAAAAATGTTTAAAATTTGCAGCACAGATTTGCCTGAACGTGCTTGCCCAGTCTTAGGTATATTTGTCCATTGCTTGCAATGCGAAAATAACTTCTCTCTCACATTCACGTTTGATGTGCTTCACACAATGTTTTCTACTTCGCGTATATTTTTAGACACTTAAAAACCAGGGCCAACTTAACATGGTTTTATTTTTAAGAAATCTTTTTTAATAATACGTGAAAGTTTTCTGACGAGAGGTCTGCTATTTATTCAGATTACTGACATTATTTCAATCTAGCACGGTAACCTGGTTTGGTTTGTCTGCTTCTCATTATCTCTTCTAAATCATTATTGGCTTGATTTTGGTTTTGATTGGTCAGTTGGCTGAATAATTGGCTTGATTACAAGTTCGGCAAAGTACACGGGAATTGATTTAAGGTGAGCTAATTATGCCAAGGTGACGGCAGTGAGCATGCATTAACGGTGCCAGTGGGGCTTGCTACAGCCTTAGTCACCGGGGAGGTCCATATGGCACTAGTGTTTAGAAAATCAAAAGTGATCTTGCTGCCTGGTGTAAGTTTAGGGCCTCTGTGCTGCAGGAAGTGGATGGTGGGGTGTTGACTGTTTCCTGACCAGTCTGCTAATAATTTCTCAATTGGCACATGACACAGGATGTTTTTTTTATTAACATACAGTAGTTTTATCCAGTGCCTCACCCCCCTTTTTTTCTGTGTCTCTTTCCGAGGATCTTTCCGTCCACTACCCTGAGTCCTGGACCGTCCAAGCCCTCCTTCTCACCATGAGCGCTGGCTGCTGCTGTCCTGCTGTCCTGATCTGGTCCTGATCTTGTTCTGCACCATCCTCGACATGCCATTTCCTGGAGCTACCGATGCCACTGTTCAGATGGACTTAAATGGAACTCTTTTGCCATTTTATTCTATTTTACTTTATTTTGTTATTAACCCTCCATTAACCACCGTAGCATATCTGCTACATAAAGTGAAAGGGTTAATAGCCTGGACACCCTGCTGGTTTTGTTTCTTATTGCCAAATAAACATTTGAGAATAACTTGAATGGTCCGTCAAGTTAAAATTTTAAAATAAAAAAAAAAAAAAATTTAAATTTAAATTTTAAAAAAAATTTTTTTTTTTTTTTTTTTTACTATTTTTCCAAATATTGGCCCATAATCAACATATTTGCCTAGGGAGATGATTTTTACACAATTGGAAATGGGTTTGGTTAATAGAGGGTTAATTAGCTAGCCCGCGGAGGATGGGTTTCCCCACTATAGCTGGGTTCCTCCTGAGATTTCTTCCCACTGGGGAGTTTTTTCTCACCACTGTTTGAGGATTTTTCTCCCTACTGGGAGTTTTTTGCCTCATTTGCTGTTGTGGGGAATAGGCTGGGCACTGCCCTTACATTTATTTCATCTCTCACCGCAAAGCGTCTTTGTGACAGTCTCCGTGAAAAGCGCTATACAAATAAATTGAATTGAATTGAAGAAACAACCAGTGTTTACAATTCAATTTTACTACGAGTAGAAAAAGAATTTCATTGTTCATAACACTGTAAAGTTTCATCTCATTATCTCAAAAAATGTTTCCGATATGCCATTGTGAATGCACAGACCCTCCACAAACTGTCAGTGTCCTCCCTGTGCTTGCACACATGCGCGTAAACGGCGGGGCATCGATTCACACAAACGTCGCACAGTTGCTTGGGGAAAGTTCCTCCGCTCCTCCTGTAGTGCGCCGTCAACTCGGCAACATTGCGTGGTTGATGTTGACGCTGGCGCACACGACGACCCAGTTCATCCCACGTGTTCAATGGGGTTAAGATCAGGTGAAATGGATGGCTAAGGGTGAAGATCGATCCCTGCTCGTTGGAGAAAGTCTCTGGTGAGGCGTGCAGTATGGAGATGGACGTTGTTGTGTTGGAACGGGAACGGCAATCGTTGTTGTCCATGGTTGTTCAATAGTGGTTGGAGAACTGGTCTTAAAATCTCATCCACACTGTGCCGTTAGACCTCCACAAATCACAACAAGTTCACTCCGAAAACTCACATTAATGGCAGCCCAGACCATCACGCTACCCCCACCAAACCCATTTCTCTCCAGAACACACCTGTCTTGATGAAATTCATATTGCCTCCTGTATAACCGTTGTCGGCAGTCAGCAAGTGACACACAGAACCTTGATTCGTCTGAAAAACCCAACAAGGGAAGACTCGTGGCGACAGAAGATGATGACGTCGAGAAAACTGGAGTCTGTTGTCTCTGTGACGTTGTGTCATGATGTTGCCTTGATACGGTCTCTGGCACCTTAACCCCACAGCTCACAGTCGCTAAATCACAGTCATGGCATGGATGGGGCTTCCGTGGCATCCTACCATGTTCCGAGCCGTGTCTGTTGCTGTTTGGAACCAATTCCTCAGATGGAGCCTCTGGATGTGTCAGTCCTGATGTGCCGTCATAACCGGAAGTTGTCCTGGTCGGGGGGGGGTCGTGAACGCTTCCTGTCTGTTGGTAGCGATGCTCGAGTCTGTTGATGGTGGATGGACTGACCCTGAACTGGCGGACAACCTCTCTTTGAGATGTTCTCCTAAGCAGCATCCCCAAAACTCGCCCGCTCTGCTGTTCTGTAAGCTGCGGCATTCTGACACTGATGCTGATGGGGATGAACCACTGTGCCTTTTATGTGTCCGATGTCTTGCTCTGCACTTGCATGTCATTGAAGTGATGCATTCAACCTATTGCTAATGACATAGCAAAAGCTGTATTTTTGAAATGTGATCCCCTGACAGACACACAAACTGGGTTTGAATCCGGACTTGCACAAATTCCAGCTTTTAACCTTCATACCACTATATTTCTTCTGTGGTAATTTTGATGGCTTCAAAAATCAGCTACGATTTAAAAAATTAGGCATTGCATTTTCACTGTGTTTCAGTATAGTTTACAAGGAAACTCTCACCGAAGAAATGCCTATTTTTTTTTTTTTTTTAAAAAAAAAAAACACTGGTTTGTAATTTAATCTGACACATATCTATTTGAAAAAAAAAAAAACAAAAAACATTGGTTTGTAATTGGATCAGACACTTATCTATGAATATTTTTTGTTTGATAGAAATACAGCTGCATGGTGCAGAACCAGACACTGACATTACGATGGACGAACGACTAAACCTATTCGCTTCCACAGACAGTGAAGCGGCTGATGATTTCAATGGGTTTTCGGACATGCCTGACGCTGAAGTGGGGAGTCATTGGAAGTACTGCGGTATTTTCGCTTGTTAGGACTGTAAGTATGGCACTCAGTGAAAATCAATAAAACCGAATATTTATGTAGTCACGCGCTAAAAAGTTGTCTATTTCCCATCCAAGTAACCTGACAGATCCAGTCCTATAAGCCTCGACACTAACCCCAAGGTAATCCGGTGATTTGGTAGTGGGAGAGGGCTAAGTCAAGACTAGCTATACAACGTATAGCTAAGTTTGATAATTTAAGCCAATAATCTCCGTTGTTCAAGCTAAAAATAACTTACCTGTGAAAGGTTAAGTCAACAACTTTCCCTCTCCTGTGGCTGTAATTTATGGCGACGCAGTGGCCAGGCATTCAAAGAAAAATTTCTAAAAAGAAGCATCCACTTTTCTGAACCTTGCTGTAATGGATGCCTGTCACAAGATGGAGGCCAGACTTGCATATTGAAATCGTAACATAGCGCCTCTAGTTTATATAGCTCGTTGCTTCCTGCAGTCTCTAAAAATCATCAACAAGATGAGGATGCTAATGTTGCTATGCTAACATTACAAACATTTTACTTTATGAACATTGTGCCAGCTTTAGAATAAAAATATTCACAAAACTGATGTTGTCATAATGCTGAGCTAGACCACTTTTTTTGGGAAACTGTGATCCATAGATTATTTTACACAGCTAGCTCGCTCGCTAGCAAGCTAGGTAGTGAGCGTTCTCATTAATTTCCGGCCATTCCCACACGGAAAGAACCTATATAAACATATAGGTTTTAATATAGGGCCACATATAGGTTTTGCATATATGCAACATACATAAAATTGTCCGTTTTCATATATTATAGGTACATATATGTACCTATAATATATGTAAACGGCCAAATAAAACTTATACGGTTTTTTTTTTTTTTTGGCATTTCCAATCCCACCCGAATCTGGGATATCCAATTAGGGAACTATGTACAAGTTCTTAGGCTTATTCGCATATGCGGCCCCCTGTTGACAATTCAGGAGCGTGTATACTGCCCGAGGCCGTTAGTAATTGCTTCTTATCCACCTTATTCCCACGTCCCATGATCCCTTGTGCGAATTCTGGGAGCAAATTCCGCTGCATCCTGTCACTGAACTGTTTACCATGGTAGCGGTTCACGCGAATCCTCTTTTTTTTAAGCTATTGGAAAATAATATACGAGGGAACATCACCTTTTAGCCCTCAGACGGGATAAAGTTACGGTACCGCTGCCTTCTACTATCGAAGAATGGGAGACCGACCTGAAGCAGTGGCCATACTAGCGCATTTGGCTACATTAGCGACTCCGTTGCCACAGACTGCAAAGCTCTGAACAATCCATTAAGCTCCGAGGCGTATGCAGTACTTCCACAGCAACAAGGTCAGTCGCGTTTTGTTAAAGGAGGTAGTATATGACCTTATGTACCTTAAAACAGATATTCAAGTACTTTCTGAGAATATTTATGGAGGAAACACTATATTTCAGCGGTAAATATTGCTCTACATATGAAATGTAATGGATTGTTATACAGAGTAAATAAAGCCATCCGACAGTACGAGTCAAATTAGCTCTACTCCTGCCAACTACATTATACGGTATTTAGTTGCTAGCTAATCCAATAGTATAACATGTAAAACACAGTGAATCCATTTTCCCATACTTCTAATTTTAGTGAAATGAGGTTTGGAGTGCAAGACTTTTGTTTGGAACAGAGTAGGCTATTTTTAAATTGTAGTAGACTATTACTACTTCTACAGCCTCATCTTAAACTGTACAGAATGAAACGTTAGTTACACTGACTGGCATTACCGGACAAATACAACAATTTTCTGTCCTCCCTACACGTGAAATCATACTTTGTGCTCTCCTGGCACTGCTGTCAAAATGCTTCTGAGGACCCGGCGTCTCCTCTGCGGTGGTCTGTCTGAGCCTAGCCATGAAGTAGGAATCGTTGTTTGTCGACATAATGAAATGAGCACCTAATGTTTTCGGGGGTCTTTTCAAATTCAGGTTTTTCAGCCAAATTCTGGCTTCCTCTTCTGTAGGTAGGCGATGGAAACCGTTTCGCTGAACACAAGGACAAAATCCCCTATGTTCTGGGTGCGTGTTCAAAACACTGTTGATCAAACCATAAATTTAGCTTCCTCTGGTTGTTAGTTCAGCCTCAAACAGCACAATAGGTGCCGGAGCTCTGAAGGGACATTTTAAAAAAAGCAAGTTATTTGTTAATAAATGAGCCGTAATTGCTAAGTTTACTGAAAGATATGCTGCTGTTCCTTAACTAGCCACTTGCTGAAAATTTCTTCTATTGGAAGTGGAACCCATGATTACATCTGCAGTAGTGTCCTCAGGAATTAGGTAAATCCATTTCCTGAGTACTACTTTGTAAGTTTAGAATGAGAGTAGAGCACACTCAAATATATTCTGATCAGAATCTTATGTAGTAGCGCCCGTCTAGCCAACAGGACGTGCCTAGAGGAACTCTAATCTACATAAGCGTTCCCAGCAGGCCCTTTGCAATTTGCATCCCTGTAGCGCATTGGCCAATTGCGCGCTACTTCTGAAAAAAGCTGCCGACCACTGCTGGTTGATACAAGGCGGGGATTAAAACCTATATGTTTATATAGGTTCTTTCCGTGTGGGAATTTAAGAATCCTTGTTATTTCATCCCTGTAGGAAAAAGTCTGGGACCTTTAGTTGCTATACAAGCATCTCAGATAAAAGACAAGCGTCTGTTCATTAAAACTGTGAACAGAAATGTAGACTTTGTCTTCAAATTCATTAACCACAGTGAAATGCTCAAATAGATGTGGGGACGAAAATGACTTTTGAAAGGCATGTTTGCTTTAGTGTATGTTCTTCTGTGCACTTTTATTTTGTTATTTTTGTTTTATTTTGCTACATTTAGACTAAGGACCTCTGAGCCATATTCATCTAGAAACTGTATTACAGACAAGATAGAAAACATTGCATTTGGTGGATGTAACAGTGTAGTGTATAACCTTTCTGTGGATGTGTATGAGCTGTAATGATGTGAATACAATTTTATCTAATGTGGTGAATCTGGCAGTGACTTAAACTTGAAAAAATGCTTAATTGATATAATCAAAACATTTTGTTTTTATACATTTCCTTCTCTTCCACAATACACAACTCAATCTTCATAGAATGGAAATAAGTATGGTCAAGAAAGAATTGATGACCTTGTTATTGTTAATGTTTCAGGAAAAAAATGTAAAAAATAGTATTAGATATTTGTGTTGATATCATTGCTTTTTGTCTCCTCTCACTTGCCATAGTTAATAATGACTGGTTTACACATAACATGCCGTTGTCACATGTCAACATGTATTTAGGATCAAATGTGATGCCAATTTCACGTGTTCACATGCAATTAATAAGTTATTGCGTGAAATTCTTGTTATTTCGGTAAGGAACTTTGGACTAACATGCAGATATTACCTTGAGAATAAAAATATGAGCTAGGCATCATGTATGACAGCTGCAAAAGTGAGATATGAGCTATACAATAGATATGACAAACAAAACCTGCCACTGGGTATATGAGCTATATAGGAGACATATACCTTGTATGTACATATAGGGCCTATATGTGGAAATAAAGAAGCGATATAGGAGGCCTATATGCCCTCTATAAGCACATATACAGTCATGCCCAAAATTATTCATACCCCTACCTATTTTTGGGTTTTTTCCAGATATTTTTTGATAAATCAAATTTATTCTTGAACAAATGACACAGTAAGTTGACATCAGGCTGTAAGAATTAAAGTAAATAATCTTTTGAGAAATACAATACTTTTTGGTATTTTATTTGACAGATTTACAAAAAATGCCATGTCCAGAATCATTCATACCCCTTTCTCAGTAATTGATGGCAAAGCCTTCATTCATGATTACAGCCTCCAAACGCGTCCTGTGGTTGATCACAAGGTTTCTACACATTTCCACAAGGATTTTGGCCCACTCTTCTTTGGCAAACTTCTCCAGGTCCTTAAGTTTTGAGGGTTTCCTTGCCATGACCTTGGTCCTCAGTTCTCTCCACAGATTCTCGATAGGATTGAGGTCGGAGCTCTGGCTTGGCCACTCCAAAACGTTCACTTCGTTGTCCACTAACCATTTCTTGACCGATTTGGCCATGTGTTTAGGATCATTATCCTGTTGGAAGATCCATTCCTGCCCAAGACCAAGTTATTCGCTGGATTGCTTGATGTTTTCACTGAGGATCTGGATATACTGGTCCTGTTTCATAATGCCATTCACTTTAACAAGGTTTCCAGGCCCATTCGCTGAAAAGCAACCCCAGAGCATGATACTCCCGCCACCGTGTTTGACCGTTGGGACAGTTTTTCTCAGGTTGAACACTTCACCTTTCTTACGCCACTTAGACTTCTCCAACCCAGACACACAAGAACTAGTCTAGCCTTCGCAAAAGCTCACCTGGATGAAGATAAAAGCTTCTGGCTGTTATGTTATGGACAGATGAAACAAAGATGGAGCTGTTTAGGCACAGAGACGGGGCTTTTGTTCGGCATAAGAAAGGTGAAGCTTTCAATCTGAAAAACACGGTCCCAACGGTCAAACAAGATGGCGGGAGTATCATTCTCTGGGGTTGCTTTTCAGTGAATGGGCCTGGAAATCTTGTTAAAGTTAATGGCATTATGAAGCAGGACCAGTATATCCAGATCTTCAGTGAAAACATCAAGCAATCCGGCGAATAACTTGGTCTTGGGCAGGAATGGATCTTCCAACAGGATAATGATCCTAAACAAAATCTGTCAAGAAGTGGTTAGTGGACAACAAAGTGAATGTTTTGGAGTGGCTAAGCCAGAGCCCCTCAATCCTATCGAAAAGGGGAATGAATAATTCTGGACATGGCATTTTTTGTAAATCTGTCAAATAAAATACCAAAAAAGTTGGATTGTATTTCATGAATAAAAAATTATTTACTGTAATTTTTGTACAGCCTGATGTCAAAAATTATTTACTTAATTCTGCCTGATGTCATTTGTGCAAGAATAAAATTGATTTGTCAAAAAATATCTCGAAAAAAAACAAAAATGGGTAGGGGTATGAATAATTTTGGGCATGACTGTATGTACCGTAATTTGGACTATATGTGGCATATATGCTGCATGTATGCGGCATATATGTGCATATATGTTCATATAGATTCTTTCCATGTGGGTTCTCTGACCAATGACAAGAATAGAGTTAGCTTGAAGCACCATTTCTGTCTAATCGCCCATGGCGTTTACCAAAAGCATAGTTGCTAGCTAAGTTAGCGGCTTATGGAGTTTGTCCATTCATTGTCAGTGTTTCCTACGACGTAAGTTAGCATCTGTGATTTCGAGAAATTAATACTCATTAAATAAAGGATCCATTACCTGGTTTTTACACCCGTTAAAAATAAGTGATTTGGGTCTAAAACATAATGTTTTGCGGTAATTTGCAAAAATTACGCAACGTTTATATTTATTTTGCCCTTTTCATCAAGCCAATATTGCTCTCGCGAGAAAATTTTGATATTTTGACTTGGCCGGAAGATAGAGGCATGGCTGGGCGGAGGGGGTAGTGCGAGGGAAGAGGGTGGGAGGAGGAAGGAGTGGCTTGAAAGCACAGCCATAGCAACACGTGCATAGTGACACAACATGTGACCTCACCATGGCTGAATCTATCGACCATTCTGGGTGGCTCTGATGTGCTCCTGCTGTCTGAGTGTGATTCACTGAGCCCTGCGTGAGATATACTAGCGAAATAGCCTAAAAACGGGGGGAATATAAATGCCACATGCAAGCTAACATTAGTACATCTAAGTTCCATGATAATATACTCAAGAGTAACACGCTGCGTTTGGACAGTATAAAAAGACAGTAATATACAGCCATCCCAACTGCCCTGCTGAAAAAACCAGCACACACCAGCATGTGCTGGTCTTACTGATGACCAGCATATGTTGTGTTTTGGCCACATGTATGCTGGTTTATGCTGGTGACCAGTACATGCTGGATTATGCTGGTGACCAGCAAATGCTGGTTTATGCTGGTGACCAGCACATGCTGGTTTATGCTGGTGACCAGCACATGCTGGATTATGCTGGTGACCAGCAAATGCTGGTTTATGCTGGTGACCAGCACATGCTGGTTTATGCTGGTGACCAGCACATGCTGGATTATGCTGGTGACCAGCAAATGCTGGTTTATGCTGGGTGGCCAGCAAATGCTGGTTTATGCTGGTGACCAGCACATGCTGGTTTATGCTGGTGACCAGCACATGCTGGATTATGCTGGTAACCAGCATGGACGAGCATATGTTGTGTTTTGGACACATGTATGCTGGTTTATGCTGGTGACCAGCACATGGTGGTTTATGCTGGTGGCCAGCATGGACCAGCATATGTTGTGTTTTGGACAAATGTATGCTGGTTTATGCTGGTGACCAGCATGGACCAGCATATGTTGTGTTTTGGACACATGTATGCTGGTTTATGCTGGTGACCAGCACTTGCTGGTTTATGCTGGTGAACAGCATGACCATCATATGTAGTGTGTTTGGTGCTGTTCCATGCTGGTGGACCATCTTCACCACCAGCAGGATATAATTTGGTCCTACTTTGCACCTGCCGATCAGATCCACATTACAATAATACACACAAAAAATAACTGCAATTGTGCCATTCAAATACAAACATTTATTGACAGATCGTTAGAAAAAAATAAGAAAATATACTGAAAATTGAGTACAAAACTGGGCATATGGATTGAATACTGAATAAAAGACCATAAAAATAGATATATTTCATAATCCAGAACAATCGCTATAGGGAACTACATAAGAACACAGGTAGTCCATAATATATCTCCTGAGGTGCACCACAGCAATCTTATCCTTCTCTCATTGAAGAGTAACGTTTTTACCAAAGCTTCCATCTCGGATACTGCGGCCGGCTGCTTTTCGTCGCTGCATCTAAATTTGAAAGAGAAGAGCAATTAAAATGTAAATGTAGAACAAAAAACCATGTTTGTCCAGGTACAAAGTATACACTTGAAGAGCACAGGGGAAAAACAATCGGTCACATCTGAGCCGAATTGAGTTTTATCACCCCATCTGTTATTTATCCCAGCCGTTTTAAATTTTCGTCATTGTTTTACAAAATCTCTAATAATTTAATGTAACTTTTTTCAAACACATAAAGGAGACTAGAATAACGTGATGAAAACTTACTGCCAGTGGATATTTCCCAGGCTTGAGACCCAGTAGATTACTAGGCAGGACAAAGCTGGATTTTCAAAGTTTGAAACATGTAAATGCCCCCGTAACTACTAATATGCTGTATAATCATCATCACATTTGCACATAATCAGTATCATATTTGAGAAGTCATGTGATCAATACTCACAAGCAGTGGACTGGGTCCAGTCACCCCATTCTGAATAGAATAGAATTTGTTGGTGGAGCAGGACTCAGGGGGACTTATCAGACACCAAGGCAGATGCAAAAAAAAAAAAAAAAAAAAAAAAAAAGGCAACAAGAAGAATATCTTCAGAACAGTACATAATGACTGTAAATTTACTATATTATTGCATTTTCTAGCAGAATCATACATGTTGACAGTAGGGATGTTAACAATTACTCGACGTATCGATGATTGATCGTTAAGTATTTACTCGATCATGTGACCTTTGATCGAAAAGTGAATCTGGAAAAGCGAGAGTAAAATGTCCTATAGGTCCATTGTACCTTCTATGTATTTTCAAAAGCTGTTTCAATTATCCACCAGAGGAGGGCGCACGATAATAATTACACTGAGCGGCCATACAGTTAATGTTTTTACTTAAAGGGGAACTCAAGGATAATGCATAATGTTGTTTTATACAAACATAATTAGTAAATAAATGTTGTAAAATACAAAAATGTGGAATTTTTGTTTTCAAAGACTAGATGAATGAGGTTTTATTCCCCCTAATTAGCTGTCGTCTGCTTCAACGGTCGCGTGATAATGACGAAACGTCGCCCTTCGCCCAGAGGTATGCGCTGTTATTGTGTTGGATAGGGTGATTGTCCCAGTCCATTATTTTATGACAAAAGATTGTTCAAATATGGCTATTTAAAATAAACTTGACTGTCACTCAACCAATTAGTGTGAGCCACTGTTGCTAATCAAAAGTAAACTGCGATAGATTTAGGTCATTAAGCACTGAAGGGTGCAAGTTTTGGCTTCCCTTTGTTACAGCCCACGAATCGCCACTGCGCTTTTTTTAAGAAGCCGTATGCCGAAGCAAGTAACATTAATATTCAATTTTTGTTTCAATACTGGTAGGTTTTTTAAAGCAAATATGCAGAGAGAATAAGCAAAAATGTTGCTGTGAAAGACTTAAAATAAAGCTTTGATTGTGAAATAAAAAGGCATTTGGAATTACTTTGTGTATATACAAAGCAAAAACATTTTAAAAAAATAGCAATTAATCGATGATTGATCGTTAACGTTATCAGTAATCGAGTAACGCAATTTCTTGAAATTGACATCCCTAGTTGACAGAAATTAAACAATCATGCTTCCTCTTTGTCCAAAATGCTACTGATTGTTATTGATGGAACAATTCTCAATGTTTTTTGATTAGTCTAGTCAACAATATCGACAAGCTAGCTCTGTAAAGCCAAACTGCAGACTTTCAATTACACTACTGAATACTAAAAACCAAGTGTGCGTTGCTGGTCCAACAGAGACATTGATTCAGTTCCAAGAGAAGAAATAAAACTTTGATTCAGTGGGGCTTTTTTTTTTTTTTTTTTGCAAATTATCCTCTTTAGTGACAGAATACACTTACATGAAGGCTCTGAGCAGACTGGTTATGTTTTGTCAATAAGTGATTACTCATGAACTAAAGTAATATGCATACACATGTTCTGTATCACCTTAAGCATCCTGGATAAGCATTATCATTACTGTATTCAACTAAGATGTGTTAGCTAATCAGTTCCTTTCTTTAACTGCAAAAAGTGTCATTAAGTGAAGATGCACATTTTTAAACAGCTAAATTAAAGTTATATGCCATGTCAAATATAATTGAGTAGTTAAGGTAAGGACTAATACACATCAAGACACCTCCCTTACACACCAAACAAGATTTTAAAAGCTCAATCTCGCAAGCTAACTTATATTAGCTTGTGACAGTCAAGTAAACTTTCAATACATCTAACATAGCAAGGTAGCCATGTTAGCTTCAGGTTGCTGTAGTGACAACGTCTGCTCATCGACCTAACTAGCTAGCTATCCCGCCTGTCATTAACCAATTTCGCGCAATGCTTAGCATTAGCGGTTTTCAGACAGCTGTAAATATTTTCATGATACTTTATTATAAAAGCAGGTAATACCCACAATTATCTAGCCAGCTATATCTGCTTAACTCCCAAACATCAGCTAGTACACGGTACGACTTGAACATAATAGCAACCTACCGGCCAGCTGACTTGACGTTTGAACGTTAGCCACGTTTGAATTTCGATTTTCTGATTGATTTAGCTTGCTAGCTAGCGAGCTAGCTAACGTTACGTTCGCCTGAAGTTGCGTAAAGTAAATCTAAACTAATGCCTCTAGCTTGTTAAGTTAGAAAGCCATAAAAGGGTTTAAGCCTCAATTACAAAATATTAATGACTGACTTTTCACATACGGGGAAATAACATTGCTTAAGACCTCAAAATCCCAAACATTACCGTTACTTTAGATCGGCCTCACCTGAATGAGCTGTGAAGCTGATATGATCAGTGATGCACGCGCTCCAGCTCCATAAAGACCAATGAACGGCCATCAACCGTCCTCCCCACCGCTCTCTCTCGAACATGGAACGCAATTAAAAGCCGAAGTTCCTTCTTGATGTTGACACGCGTTCATGGGGCATAGAAAACAGTAAGCACTCTCATCGATTTGCCAAGCATAACTATTCCGTCTTAATGTCTTGCAAATATAAATAATTCACTTCACTTAATAAATATTATTTTGATTTTAAGTTTATTTTTAAAATTGATGTTATGACATTTTAAATTAATGTCAAATACTGAATTAAATATTTATTGGTAAATATTAACATCTCAAAGCAGAGAAAGGAAATACAATTATAGCTGTGAAAGTCTTTTATGAGTCTATTATTCCAATGACATACTCCAGACTTCATAATGTCTAATCTGTTGTGTTACTGTTTCAGTGACATGGCTTATTCTTCGCACTTGCTATCCGTCTCTTTTGATCAAATCCTCTGCCAAATAACTATAATGCAATGAAATGATATTAAAAGTTTAAGAATGCATTTTGTGTCATTAACAATACTTATTCATGCTTCAGTAATTTGGCCTGTAAGCCTAATTATTACCAATTGTGTGTGCATGTGCGTGTGCACATGTCTTCTTTTAAAATATATGACATGCAGTTGTTGGTCCACAAGTTTAGAGGTAATTTCCTGCATCATTTTCTGCTAAATTCTGATTGAGCATGGTCCAGACCTACTTGAAACAGCAGGTCCACCTTCCCCTGTGCTCCATCCCCATCAGCCAAATTTGGATGGCAACCTGAGTCAGGTATGTTTACTTACCTGAGTTTCAAAAAAAAAAAAAAAAATTTACAAAAAACTGTATAGTGTTCTTCCTCTTAAAAATAATATGAAAGTCGCTACAAATCAAGCACAGAGACAGTGCTTGTCTTGCAGTCTTGTTGACTGTGTGCAGTTTTAGTTGTGTAGAATGGGCCATTGAAGTCTGATTGGCTGTTGAATGTTAACATTTTTTATGCAACATTTGCATGGGGACTGTTAATAAGAAAAGTACTCTTACCCCTAGCCCTAGAACATCTATAATCTTAAAACAATGGAACTGTTCACGCTGGGGTTAGCTCACACTAAACCCCATTGGGGTTCCAAAGGGCAAAACTGCTGTAGGCTCATAGGGGTTAGCCAGTGCAGTGCCTGAGTGGGCAAGCTCAACTGAGGACTGCCCACAGAAAGCCCACAAAGAGGCTCAAAGGGGACACATTGCCGTAGGCTACACCTGGGCTAATCCACTGGGGTCCCGCATGGGATTATTGAGGGTTTCCCCTGCCCAAACTGCATATAGTTAACCCATTTTGGGCCCACACAGGCGTGTTTGCTGGGCTGTTTCTTGATGGTGGACTAGCTTCACCCGCAGCTACACCAGCAAGAAAACAGCAAAGACCAGCATGGAGATAATGCTGCTCTGTGCCGGTCTATGCTTGCAGACCAGCATAGATCAGCACCAAACCAGCACCAACCAGCATGGATATGATGCTGGTCTATGCCAGTCCACGCTGGCAGACCAGCATAAACAAGCACAGACCAGCATGGATATCATGTTGGTCTGTGCTGGTATACGCTGGTCTATGCTGGCTGACCATCAACCAGCATGGAGATAATGCTGGTCTATGCTGGTCCATACTGGCAGACCAGCATCGACCAGCACCAAACCAGCATCAACCAGCACGGAGTTCATGCTGGTCTGTGCTGGTCTACCAGCATTGACCAGCATTATCTCCATGCTGGTTGATGGTCTCCCAGCATTGACCAGCACCAAACCAGCATCTACCAGCATTATCTCCATGCTGGTTGATGGTCAGCCAGCATTGACCAGCATAGACCAGCTTTAACCAGCACAAAACCAACATCGACCAGCACAAAACCAACATGGACTAGCATGGAGATAATGCTGGTCTATGCTGGTCCATGCTGGCAGACCAGCATGGACCAGCTTGGGCCAGCAACAAACCAGCAGGGACCAGCATTGACCAGCATGATTTCCATGTTGGTGCATGCTGGTTTTTTCAGCAGGGTGAGCTAGCTAACGTTAGCTTTTCACTAGCGGAAATTTAGTGTATGTTTGGAGTGTTATTTCGCCTGCTTACCGACATCATGGCATAGCATTTTTGACATCTATACTGCCCTACAAAGGCTAAGTGCAGTAACTACGCAATAATTTAAACAGTAAAAAATGGCTTCAGAGTTTGTTTGCTGTCCCAACAAATGAATAGTCAGCACCTCTATGATAGATTATGATTAACTGACTCACCATGGAATAATTTCTGTCCAAATAAATCCTGACCTCAATATACTTTCAGGCCCAAAGCTGTGTAACTTGCATTTTACCCAATATGTAGTTACTGCACTTTGGCTTTGTAGGGCAGTATAGATTCCTTAGGTTGTCTAGTTTCATGTGATGTGTGTCTCTTCACTGTAGCTGAAAGTGAGCCCACTACAGCTATGGAAATACAGCATGTCAGGCGAGTCTGTGGGCTGTGAGGGAAACGTTTGCGTATTGGGTACAACCTTGTGTTAGTACATCTAAGTTCCATGATCATATAATCAAGAGTAACACACTGCGTTTGAACAGCATGAAAAGACAACAATATAGCAACAGCAACCCATCTACAAATTAACAGAATGTGCTAGGTTATTGCTGGCATAAATTAACTTGGCTAGTTAACGTTAGCTTTTTGCTAGCGGAAATTTAGCGTATGTTTGAAGCGTTATTTTGCCTGCTTAACGACATCATAACATAGTGTTTCTGACATCTATAACGTTAGATTCCTTAGGTTGTCTAGTTTCATGTGATATGTGTCTCATCACTGTAGCTGAAAGTGAGCCTGCTACAGCTATGGAAATAACGTTTCAGAGCCTGTGGGCTGTGAGGGTAACGTTTACGTCAACCTAATGTTAGTACATCTAAGCTCCATGATCATACAATCAAGAGTAACACACTGCGTTTGGACAGCATGAAAAGACAAAAATATAGCTACAGCAACCCATCAACAAATTAACAATGTCCAAGCCAAGGTTATTGCTGGCCTAAATTTATTTAGCTAGCTCACATTAGCTTTTTGCAGGTGGAAATTGAGCGTATGTTTGGAGCGTTATTTCGCCTGTTATCGGGCATAGCATAGCGTTTTTGTCATCTATAGATTCCTTAGGTTGTCTAGTTTCATATGATGTGTATCTTCTTCTTCTTCTTCAATGGGGTTTTCTGGCGGTTGACAACCCGAATTAAAGGTGCATTACCGCCACCGACTGGACTGGAGTGTGAGACAGTAGATAAACAGGCAAAAAAAAAAAAAAAAAGAGAAAAAAGCCTAAATCCTCTCCATTAGCCTTGTATCCTTCAGAAATGCTAAAAGAGGACTGATCACCACTGACCCTGCCCCAAGTAGGTTCCCTATGTTCAAAGTTTGCTCTCTCTGCTGCTGTTCTCAAAAGCCCTCCTTTCCTCCTCATATGCCCTACATTCCAACAGTACATGTTGGACAGATTCTGTCATCCCACAGTGACCACATTTCCCATCAGGTGTTTACCTATTCTATGAAGTGTGTCGCTCAACCCAGTGTGCCCTATCCTAAGACGTGTGATGACTGCCTCTTCCCTCCGGCTTCTGCCCATCCTTCTTCCCAACCCATCCTGTTTCTGTATGTTATAGAGGTGTCTTCCCGTGTCTTGGATGTCCCAGTATTCTTGCCATACTTTTTCCACCCGCTGGATTTCCCCTCTGCCCTACTCAAAGGAATTTCAATATCTACAGTGCACAATTTTAATGCCTTTGGCTAGAATATCCACATCTTCATTTCCTTCTAGTCCAACATGGGCAGGAACCCATATAAAGCAGACCATCAGCCCCTCCTGTACATTCTGTAGAGTAGATTATGTATTTCATCTAGTTTACACGATTCCAATGTTTTGATACTAGTGAGTGCTGTGTCTGATGCATTAGTATATTACCATGGTTGTTTTCTTCTGTGATGTGTGTATCTTCACTGTAGCTGAAAGTGAGCCCCGCTCAGCAAAGGAAATATGGCATGTCGGAAAACCCTCGGTTGTGAGGGTAACGTTTACGTATTGGGTATACTGCCAAGTTTCTCTTGAACTGCACCACACTCCGTCCAATAGCTTAAAATGTAATGATAACATTGAAGTTGGGGAATAAAGTTGTCAGCTAATCCAAAGATGACACAGACATTATTAAAGTGGCGGGTTCCAACTCCTTTTTCTAGTTCTTTGTTAATCCAGCATTATACTGTCCCAAGTTTGCAAAACAGTCTGGGGAGAAGTGTTTGGCACAGCCAAACAGGCGGCTCGCTGGAGCAACAGGAACATTGCTATTGAAAATAAATGTAATCCAACTGTTCCTCAAAGCAGCATCACCTGATGGAATGATAAAAATATTTTTATCTGGGTTTTGACAGTCAACAACGGAACAGTTATGTCCTTCACTGCCCGTTGCTCTCATTTACTTCGACATGCTTTCCTCTGTTTGGGTTACGCCGGGTAGAAATACAAATAGCGGATTTGCTTCCTTCTCTCCAGAAAACAGTGGGAGTGGTTTTCCCCGGCCCCTCCTCGGCTTCTTCCTGACGTCAACAAAAAGCCCAATCTGAAATTGTGTTTTTTCCCCCTCCTACTGAATTCATGGGGGAGGAGGCGAGAGTGAAGCTCTTTGCCCGGAAAACATGTCAGCTATTGTCAGTGACAGAGAAGATTGACGTATACATGCAATAACCTGAAAAAAAAAGGATTTTCCGGTGATGGATCCTTTAATATTAATGTATTAATATTAATTATAAGTAATACTCCCATTAATACAGCTAACTATGGTTTGAATATGAGGTATCCTCACAGCCAATGTTGCTGCCAGTATTAATGATGCTATTCAGAACACTGCTCTACTTACGCAGATTTTTCACAAAAGAATATTTTGCGTGGAGCAAAATGCAAATTTTATCAATATATATGTTGATAAAATATTTTATATATATAATATATATATTTATATGCTCAGTAAAATGCTTGCTTTTCTACACTGGAAAGTGTAAGATGGGAAAAGGGGGGTTGGGGCACCGCTGGCGCTGATGAGTGCATCTGTGACAATGCAGCAAGACTGGCGGGCCTTCTGAGCATCAAAAGACTTCAACGCCATGCAATATAACAAATTGCTGAGTTCCTGAGGACAGGTTGTTGTTTGTCAGATTTTGTGTGAAGGGAAGCGGGGGTGGTTTATGCCCGTAAGAGACTGGAGACCAGAACTGGGGGATGCAAAGTGTGAGCAAACTGTATCTGTGAATGGCCGGACAGGAGGAGGCAATAAACCCAGCCTCTGAGCTGGGAGTGGGGGTTTGCATGGTTTCTGCGCCTTTGATGTCACCCTGCATGGGAGGCTTTTGGCTTACCCAGTGCTACATATTGCCCTCAGTCATCTGTGTAAGACTGGACCCTAACTTATCTGTTTTAAATAATCTAAACCTCTGGGAACTTCACAATATGCTCATATGTTCAATATACTGCTAAGAAATCACTTCTGTACTTATAACATAATTTACCTGTATAATAATTCAGTTTAAGACTTTTTCATGACAACTGCATCATGTTCATACATTTTCCTGGCTTGTTTGAAATGTTTTTGTTATAATTCGAGGAGTTGAATGGCATGTGTTTCATATCAAATGAAATTATAATTCATTCACTTTTAGAAACTCCCTAAATTTGGGTACGGTAAAAATCTCCTCTCGGGTTATAAAGTTTAATTCCTTTTGTCTGAATGACCCCTCCTTTACAGCCAAATGGCCTGACTCTGTCTCAGTTCTGGGACCTGTAACCCCACCTGGTTAACTTATGGGGCTCACTGGTTGGAGGAGGGGGTAGCTGGTTTGGTTTATAGGAAAGAGAAATGAGCTGTTCGGGGAAGATCCTATCCGATCTCTCCCGTGAGTAGCCCTTTTAATTATGGAAGATCGTAGTCGACTTCCCACATGTGTATCTCCATGCCGTGTGTAGCCAATCTATATAGTCAGGAAGATCGTATCCGATCTCTCCCCGCGCACGTAAGTGCGTGAGTAGTCCTTTAATTATGGAATATCGTAATTCGAACTTCCCGCACTCTTGCTCCGTGTGTAGCCTTTCTCGCCAGGTATGACTTCACTCTCATTTCCTAAATTGTTTGTAACTGGTAATTGGTTTAACTTTGATTTGTTTGATTTAAGCTCTTGCTTATCTGGTGAATAAATTATTGTTATTCCTTTAAACTTGCGTGGTCTCTGTGACTCCTAATCCTTTTATTCTTTCTAGCCACGTTGCGACGGATACCTAGGGGTTTAATCCCGACCGAGGAATGACTGGCCAGCAGCCTGGTTTGGGAATTGGTTTTAGTAAGTTGGAGAGACAATCATGATCTACTTACATAAAGGGTTTACGTATTGCCGGTTCTGGGATTTTAGCCTTAAGGAAACCCATGGACGAAAAGTCTGTTATCTGTTAAAATTCCCTGAAGGAACCCATGGGCGTGCATAGATCTGGGTTAAGCTGTAGTCACGCCAAAAGATGCTGTCGTAGTGATGGTTGACTTCCATCCTCTAAGATAATCGATTTAACCTAGGATTCGGTAACAATGCTAATACCGGGTATATATGTTTAGGCGGTTGTCCCGAAGAGTTCGAGGTGTAGTCATTTCGAGATCCACGCATGTTTTCCTAGATTATGAATTTTAATTCTAATTTGGAGTCAGATATTTAACAAGAGTATAACCAAGTTTGGTATTCTAAATTTACTATGGAGTCAGATTAATTGTAACCGTTGTGCTTTTGTGCCCCGTTCTTCGAACGGAGAAAATTGATCCATTTTATTGTGATTCGCACCAGCCAGGAGGTGGCGCGTGTTAACACCAGCACAAAGAACACGTTGAGCCTTCGCCCCTACAATTTCCGTCGTTGGTATTGTTTTGTGGGTTCTATAGACGCGAAACAAATTTTTCGCACCACTGATTACATTCAAAGTCAATACAAAGACGCGAATACACACGTGCATTCGGGTCTTTGCATTGACTTTGAATCTAATCTGTCGTGTGAAAATTTTGTTTCGCGTCCAGTGTGCAAGCGGCTTAATACTTTTATTGTCACTTAGGTTTTATCGTTTTTAGTGGGGGAAAGGAATACAACCTGATTGCTATGATCTCGTACTGAGTTGAGATCACATATTGAAAATAAACGTGTAACGTATCTTGCATTGTTGTCCATGCATGTTAATCCCAAAATTTTAAGCAGCAACAGGGTGTAATAATAGGAACACGCTATCCATCGTTTCTCTTCCCAATGATGCAGGCAGAAGAAATAAATGAGCAACCGTGGTATTTTACTCCAACTTCATAAGTTTGAATGACTTAGTTTAGACGTAGTTTAGTTTTGAAATTCCATTCGAGTTTTCAGAACACAAAGAAAAATTCGCAAGCTACCTCGAGAAATACAGGATGCTCTGGAAAAAGATGGTGTGGTCATTTTAAGGAGCACAATAAGGAGGTACTTAAACAAGAATGAGCTGCATGTGAAGTTGCTAGAAAGAAGTCATTATTACGCCAATCCCACAAAGAAGCCTGCCTAAAATATGCCAGACAACACCTTGACACACCTCAAAACTTCTGGAATATTGTCATTTGGAGTGACGAGACCAAAATAGAGCTTTTTGGTAATAACCATAAGCGCTATGTCCGGAGCGCAGTCAACACCATTCTTACTGTCAAGCCTGGTGGTGGCTCTCTGATGTTTTGGGGGTGTGTGAGCTCTAAAGGTGTCTCTTTCAGGGAAGGCCTTGCATGTTTCAGCAAGACAATGCTAAACCGCATACTGCATCCATCGTAACAGCATGGCGTGCAGTAGAGGAGTCCAGGTGCTGAGCTGGCCTGTCTACAGTCCAGACTTTTCACCAATAGAAAACATTTGGCGTATCATAAAATAAAAAATCCGGCAAAGAAGATCCAGGACTGTTGAGCAGCTAGAATTCTACATCTGACAAGAGTGGGACAACATTCCTCTCCCAAAACTCCAGAAATTGGTCTCCTCATTTCCTAGACATTTACAGACTGTTGCGAAAAGAGGAGGTGATGCTACACAATGGTAAACCTGGCCCTGTCCCAACTTTTTTGAGATGTGTTCCTGCCATCAAATTCAAAATGAGCTAATATTTTTCATGAAATGGTAAAATGTCTCACTTTCAACATATGAAGCTTAGCGAAAGTTCAGTCAGGAAGACTCTCTCTCTCTCGTGCACGTCAACTCCGTTTATTTTCTTTTCATTCACTCACATGCTCGCCCGTATACCTCTGCAGTCAATGTCTGGGGCTGTCAATTGAGCGGTCAGATGGTGTAGCAGCTGATCTCTTCCATCCAACCGTGGCACACCTCAGTCGCATCGCTAGCCAATCTTTATGTTGCTGTCTTTTTAAAAAATGTCATTTTTCTCTGCTCTAGTTCATGCTGCCGTTCGCTGACCCTCCTCCTCCCCAACGCCGCCCTGCTCCATCAGACCTCCTGTACTGCCGCTCCAGCTTTGTCAGCCTTCGGCCACCACCGGCACCAGTGTCTGGACTCTTCGGGGGATTTTCCTGCTGCTGCTCTGAGCCGTGCTCCTGTTCTACGAGTCTTCCCGAAGAGTCCAAGCGCCAAAGACTTGTCTGATTTTAAGCATGTTAATTCTGACTGCTGTCTTCCTGCTGTCCTGATCCTCTCATCCCTAATTTACCATCAATTTATTATTCAGCCAGCGGAGGATGGGCTTCCCCAGAATAGCCAGGTTCCTCCTGAGATTTCTTCTCAATGAGGAGTTTTTTCTCACCACCGTTCGAGGCCTTTTCTCCCTACAGGGAGTTTTTTGCCTGCTATTCGGGGATTAGGGATTAGTCTGGGCTCTGCCCTTTTCTCTATGTAAAGTGCAATATAAATAAAATTGAATTGAATTGAATTCTACTTATGCTCAACGCATATTAAAATTTTTCTTGATTTCACTCGAGTCTCTTCTGATTGAACTGATATGTTGTCTATGTTCTACTGTGAATAAAATGTGCGTTTATGAGATTTGCAAATCATTGCATTGTTTTTATTTACATTTTACACAGCATTCCAACTTTTTTGCAATTGGGGTTGTGTGTGTGTGTGTGTGTATGTCTATATATACATATACAGTGCCGTGAAAAAGTATTTGCCCCCTTCTTCATTTCTTTTTTTTTTTGCATATTTGTCACACTTAAATGTTTCAGATCATCAAACAAATTTTAGTGTAAGAAAGATAACCCGAGTAAATACAAAATGCAGTTTTTAAATGATAATTTAATTTATTGAGGGGAAAAAGCTATCCTAACCTACCTGGTCCTATGTGAAAAAGTAATTGCCCCCTAAACCTAATAACTGGGTTGTGCCACCCTCGGCAACAACAACTGCAATCAAGCATTTGCGATAACTGGCCATGAGTCTTTCACATCGCTGTGGAGGAATTTTGGCCCACTCTTCTTTGAAAAATTGTTTTAATTTAGCCTTTTTGGAGGGTTTTAATGCATGAACGGCCTGTTTAAGGTCATGCCACAGCATCTCAATCGGATTTAAGTCCAGACGTTGACTAGGCCACTCCAAAACCTTCTTTTTTTTTTTTTTTTTAAGCCATTCAGAAGTAGACTTGCTGGTATGTTTCGGATCATTGTCCTGCCGCATAACCCAAGTGCGCTTGAGCTTGAGGTTTGGAACTGATGGTCGGACATTCTTCTTCAGGATTTTCTGGTAGAGAGCAGAATTCATGGTTCCATCAATTACAGCAAGTCGTCCAGGTCCTGAAGCAGCAAAGCAGCCCCAAACCATCACACTACCACCACCACGTTTGACTGTTTGTATGATGTTCTTTTCATGCAATGCTAGTTAGTTTTAAGCCAGATGTAACGGGGCGCACGCCTTCCAAAAAGTTCAACTTTTATCTTATCAGTTCGCAGAATATTTTCCCAAAAGTCTAGGGGATCATCGAGATGTTTTTTGGCAAATGTGAGACGAGCCTTTGTGTTCATTTTGGTCTTCAGCAGTTTTCGCCTCAGAACTCTCCCATGGATGCCATTTTTGCTCAGTCTCTTTCTTACTGTTGAATCATGAACACCCACTTTTACTGAGGCAAGTGAGGCGTGTAGTTCTTCAGATGTTGTTCTGGGTTCTTTTGTGACCTCCTGGATGAGTTGTCGATGCGCTCTTGGAGTTATTTTGGTAGGGCAGCCACTCCTAGGAAGGTTCACCACTGTTCCAAGTTTTCTCCATTTGTGGATAATGGCTCTCACCATGGTTTGCTGGAGTCCTAAAGCCTTAGAGCTTTGTAAGCCTTTCCAGACTGATAGATGTCAATGATTTTGTTTCTCATCTGTTCTTGAATTTCTTTGAATCACGGCATGATGAGTTGCTTTCTGAGATCTTTTAGCCTACTTCACTTTGTCAGGTTCTACTTAAGTGATTTCTTGATTCAACAGGTCCGGCAGTAATCAGGCCTGGGTGTGGCTAGGGAAATTGATTGAAAAAAGTGTGGTTAATCACAGTTAATTCATGATTTAACAAGGGGGAGAAATTCATTTTTCATATAGGGCCAGGTAGGTTTGGATAGCGTTTTTCCCTCAATAAATGAAATCATTTAAAAACTGCATTTTTTTATTTACTCGGGTTATCTTTGTGTAATATTAAAATTTGTTTGATGATCTGAAACATTTAAGTGTGACAAATATGCAAAAAAAAAAAAAAAAAAAAAAAAAAAAAATCAGGAAGGGGCCAAATAATTTTTTGCAGCACTGTATTTACATATATATATATGTATGTACTGATATATATATCAGTGGCAGCTGGTGAATTGGCGATAGGAGAGGCTCAAAACAATCCCTTAAAATTAATGATTGGTCAAGACCTGTTTTCAATCATTCATTTAAATTACCATTACAGAAACTTTGAAAACTCTCCACATTATCAGGTGTGGCCAGTTTTCATTATTAGCGCATACCTGTTAACTCTCACGCATTCGGCGTTTCGTGGCATATTCACGTTCCCCTGCTGTAGTCAGCAATTACACAATCAATGCATATGTAAGAGATTCTCGCGCGGAATATAAGTCCTTGTCCATGGAGGTTTATCAGTTTCACCTGCGTTATGACTCCGGACTTCTCACGCTTTTCTTTACTCGGGGGTTGGAAGCAATGCATGTGTTTCATGATCGTTTAAATTGTTTAAATGAAATAAGATCATTGGAAGAAAAATGTTTCAAATGATCTTATTCTATTTAAACAATTTAAATAATAAATTATATATATACACAACCCCAATTCCAAAATAGTTGGGACAAAGTGTAAATTGTGAATAAAATCAAAATGCAAGGACTTTGAGATCACAAGAGTCAATGTTATTAACAATAGAACATAGATAACATTTTAAATGTGGAAACTGAGACATTTTCCATTTATATCCACAAAATGAGCTTATTTCAAATTATCTGGCTGCAACAGGTCTCAAAAAAGTTGGGACACAGGCAAAAAAGGGCTGAAAAAGCAATTAATATATAGAAAATCAGCTGAAAGAACATTTAGCAAGTAATTAAGTTAACTGGCATCAGATGTGTAACATGATTGGCTATAAAAGGGATGTCTTAGAGAGGCTGAGTCTCTCAGAAGTAAAGATAGCCAGAGGCTCTCCAACTTGTGAAGGCTTGCGCAAAAAAAATTGTGGAGTACTTTAAAAACAATGTTCCTCAACGTCAAGATTGCAAAGGCTTTGAAGGTCTCATCATCAACAGAGCATTACATCATCAAAAGATTCAGAGAAACTGGAAAAATCTCTGTGTGTAAGGGACAAGGCCGAAGACCTTTACTGGATGCCCATGATCTTCGGGCCCTCAGACGCCACTGCATCACTCACCGGCATGATTCTGTCATTGACATTACTAAATGGGCCCAGGAATATTTCAAGAAACCACTGTCAGTAAACACAGTCTGCCGTGCCATCCACAGATGCCACCTAAAACCTCTATCATGCAAAAAGGAAGCCATTGTTGAGCATGATCCAGAAGCACTGCCATGTTCTGTGGGCCAAGGCTCATTTAAAATGGACTGTAGCAAAGTGGCAAAGTATCCTGTGGTCAGACGGGTTCAAATTTGACATTCTCGTTGGAAATCATGGGCGTCGTGTCCTCCGGGCTAAAGAGGAGAAAGACCACCCCTCCTGTTATCAGCGTTTCAGTTCAAAAGCCAGCATCTCTGATGGTATGGGGATGCATTAGTGCATATGGTGTGGGACACTTGCATGTTTTAAAAAGCACCATGAATGCTGAAAGGTATATAAAGGTTTTAGAGCAACATATGCTCCCCTCCAGATGATATCTATTCCAGGGAACGCCTTGTGTATTTCAGCAGGACAATGCAAAACCACATACTGCAGCTATTACAACAGCATGGCTTGGTAGTAGAAGAGTCCGTGTGCTGAACTGGCCTGCCTGCAGTCCTGATCTTTCACCGATTGAGAACATTTGGCGCATAATTAAATGAAAAGTCCGTCAAAGGAGACCCAAACCTCTCCTGCAGCTGGAAGCCTGTATTAAACAAGAGAGGGATCAAATTCCAATGGCTAAACTCAATAAACTTGTCTCCTCAATGCCCAAACGCCTCCACTCTGTGTTAAAAAGAAGAGGGGATGCTACACCATGGTAAACAGGCCCCTGTCCCAACTTTTTTGAGACCAGTAGCAGCCATCAAATTTAAAATTAGCTCATTTTGTGGATGAGATTGAAAAATTTCTCAGTTTCAACATTTGCTTTGTTATCACTGTTCTATTGTGAATAAAATACTGGCTGGTGTGATTTGAAAGTCAGTGGCCCTCATTTATCAAACTTGCATAGAATCTGGTGTAGATTCTGGTGTAAATATCAGCGTTCGCCAGGTGTCACGTCTGATTTACTAAAAGTGTGTACGTCGCTGATTTCGGTGTAGGACTGGCGTGGCGTTGATAAACCTGGCGGCTGAAACCATCGTAATTTACATGACACGCCCCTATAAATTTATGCTCCGGGAGGCATAGTCCTGCCCACTTTACGACATGGACTCTCGAAAGACGGCAAAGAAGAAAGAACTTCACTGAGGAGGAAATATAAATTATCACGTCCGAGGTGGAGAAAAACAAAATAATTTTATTTGGAAGCCTTAAGAGTGGCATAAAGGGAGCCCAGAAGGCTGCAGTTTGAAAAACTATTGCTGTTGCGTAAACCCCCGCTGGGGTGGAAAACCGAGAGCAGCAGACGTTGATTTCATTCATTAATAAATCGGTTTACTATTCGCATTTATTTTAGTGCGTTCAAGCACAATAAATTGATCGAAATTCGCATTAGACGCACTTATAAGTGTGCCAAGATGCACATTTCTCCATTGGCCACACTTATTTTAAGTGTGTCCAAAGCTAAAAAAAAATTTCTTGGCCAAACTTATTTTAAGCGGTACTTTCTATAAGCGGCAGTGGAATGGTCATCAATTGGCGCACTTATAAGTGTGGCCAAGAAAAAAAATCAGCATTGGCCGCACGTATAAGTGCGAATAACATCGGCCTTAATAAATTCAATTTATAGATCCATGATATTTCATGTTATAAAGCCTACATAATTGACAATCCAAATGCTTAACATGTAGGTAAGAAAAAAAAAAAAAAACAGTCCGATTTTTAAGATCGCCACCAAAAACGGGTTTCGTGCTCAGGCTCAGCAGCGCACGGACCGTGGAGGCCAACCAGACTCCAACCTCCAGCTGTCACCGTTTGAGGAGCGGATGAGACCCCACCGCCTCGATCGGAGCTGCATGAGGGTAATTGTTAAAATACAGTCTGCAGAGATCACTCTTCATTGTACTTTTATTAGTATTACTCCATGACATTTTATTGGGTACCACACAAAACGAGCAGCCACTCGTCACTTTCCCAGAGGAGATCTTCTCTGTGCCTACAGTTCCTCTCACGTCGCACAGAAGCTTTTTCCTCTAACAATAGAAGATCTGCCATTGTCAAAATGTGATCACGGTCAAAGTGTCCGTAGGCCTATATATATTGAGCAACAAAAGAAACGCAAGTTAGCTAGTTAGTTAATGTACTCTTATGGTTACTCAGTCAAAGTGACCGCAAAATAAAGAAAAATTTGATGAAACAAGTGTAAATGTGCACGCGCAAGTAATACATTTGATTTTCTAAAATAATTACGCGCAAACGTATTTTCCAGTCTGCCTTTAATTAGCTTGCGTTTCTTTTGTTGTTCAGCATATATCTGACTGGATGAGCATCTGACATACCACACTACATATCTGCCAAGCCACGCATTGCGCTTAATCAAATTGATTGTAATTGTCAGCCATCTGGCCTGACAAGCAGGTTGTCTCAAAATATAAGTTTAATTAATTTCTCAACACAGGTGTCTAATTTATTTATTTATTCATTTATTAATTTAGCCTATTTATCTATTTAGCCTATTTATTCATTTTACTATAAAGAGTAACAACAGCATGACGTCCGCATCGCTGCATATTACTCATTTTGACAGCTGCACTCGTTCCTGCATGTTGTTCGTTGGTTTCAAATTTGCATACACCTGGTCAGACCTGGCGTGAGATTTTTGCGGACCGTTCGCTCACGTTCAGATTGATAAATGCCGATCCTTGCGGGAGATTTGGCGTACACCCATTTTTTTGGTGTACGCACGTTTGATAAATGAGGGCCATTGCGTTTTGATTTTATTCACTATTTACACTTTGTCCCGACTATTTCGGAATTGGGGTTGTATATAAAAACTTATCCACGCACTGTCTAATGACTGAGAATCATTTCAGGAAGATTCTGGTGGTTAAGCAGACTCAAACACTGACCGGTCAGTTGTTTGTCTGAAGCACCACTAGTTCAAAGAGCTCTGGTCCTTTGCAGTCTTCAGCCTGCTTCAGGACAAATACTTCCCTAGTTTGAATGACATAATCCGCTATTTATGTTATGAACCAGCCAGTGGCGGTGCCTGAACTGGAAATTTGGGGCGTACAGAACATCCCTCTCAAACAATGATTAATCCTGACACGTTCTCAATCATTTTTATAATTGACAATAGACTCACTCCAAGAGCATTCCACACTATCAGGTGCTGCTAATTCTCCCCCTTTAGGAATGATGACATTAATTTAGACGCGTAAATTGGCGTTATTCAAAATTGTATACCCGTCAACTCTCATGCATATAGTGCATGAGTCTCACCCTTTTTAGTTGCATATCATGTTCTCACGCAGTAGTCTGCAATCTTACACTTAATAACAAAAGTGAAAATTAAAACATTTTAATTTGGTAAACAATGTTATATTTAATTGCTGAGTCCCACTTTTTAATCAACTCACACTGTACTGAGAGACAAAGGCGATATTTCACTGGAAGGCGGATCAGTCATTAATAATCAACCTGTACTTAAGAGATTCTCACACGGAATTGAAGTCTTTATGCATGGAAGTTTTTCAGTTTGTAAACCATGAATTTAAACGATCATGAAGCGCAAGTTAAATCGCCTGATGTGCAGAAAAGGTAGCGCGGAAGTTTCAGGGCAGTTTGTCTTACGTTAAGCATAAGCCTATTTATTAGTAAATTATTTTTTCTTTACTTAATTTAGCCCATTATTTCGTAGCTGTAAGATCGCATGGGGAGAGAAGCTGTGTCTTCAGTTGCCAATGGATTATTACTATAATTGGAAAACATTTCAATAAAGGAAAATCATCGATGATATAAAGAGATGTTCTGTAGCCCCCGTTTTGGCGCCGCCACTGGAACCAGCTGTTTTTCAGTGGAACACCGGCTTAGTTTAGCTTGACCAGCTTTAACGAGCTGCAGGTCAGCTGGTAGCGTGAAAACACTTTAAACTATAGTAATTTTTTAAAATCCTGATCTAACATGAGTTGTTGAGGTGCATATCATCTTCAAATAAATACATAAATATATCAACGACTTTTCCTTCATTATGATATGAAAAGGAATTGCCCATCTTGAGATTTGACAGTCGGCTGGCGATAAAATTATTCAGAGTAAGATAAAATCTTATGAAAATGAATTTCCGTGGGATTCTAGGGCTCATTCACTTACACGCAGCGGAGTCCGTTTGATTTGCATTGACATATGACTACCACTGTCTTTGCTTAAATCATGCAAATTGCATAAGCGCGCCCGCACTGCACGAGGTGAGTAATTTCTCAGTGATGCAAAATCTCTCATAAATGCAATATTTCTGCGGCTCGGGAACAGACTGCATCATGCAAGTTTTCACAACTGTGCGCCTGGTGCTTTGCGGGACCATTCTGTCAGCCTTCATTGGTACGTGAGATTAGATGCGACTAAATACCTGAATAGCTGCTATTATTATTATTATTATTATTATTATTATTATTATTACTGGCAGTTTTTGTTGGACTGTGACATTTTTAACTGCATAAAACATAGGCAGCCTAGCCCAACGCAGGTAAGTTACAAACCTGAACCAGTTCTTATGCTGTAAGAATCATCCTGACAATGTTGATAATCCTCAGCGCAATAGATGTTTTATGTTTTGGTACAGACTTAATATGGAGAAGCATATGGCCGCAGTTCATGAGCCTGACATTGAAGTGATTTGTAAACAAATGATTCGAGCTGACTAATTCTCTATGTTGCTGTCGACAGTTGTGGCGCATCTTCATTTAGAGTAGGTGTGGTTACAGTTTAAACCGATAACTGTTGAAAAGAGCAGCTTTACTTTATTTATTTATTTATTTATTTATTATATGTTTTGCCCCTGGCGGCTAACATGCATACATTGAACGAAATGACCACAAACGAGACATTCGATGAAATTCAATTAGCATTCACGAAGTGGCCTAGAGGAGGGAATCTTGCTTCATTTAATGATTTATTTGACCTATCATGCTTAATTTAAATGGTCCTGTGTGTAAGCAAGTTAACTGTGGCCTACACTCACTTAATGTAGTGTTTGCATTTCATAGTTGCACCAAACAAAAACATCTCAATTTCCCTCATTCACTTAACGATAATGAATTCATATTAAGTTGATGCCTTTTTTGTGATTTTCGCTGTCTGTAAGATCTGTTGAGCATTAACCAATGCAGGCTTCTTCATCTTGAAAAGTTAAAATGCTTTTCTGGCTCAATCTAGAGGGAGACCAACCCAATTTTATCTAGTGATGTCTTTGAATCCACAAAAAAGAATGCATTACCTTTCCACTATATGGTATTTGATTTCAGGTTGTGTTCCTGGTCAAGATTCAGACCAATCCTCTCAAAATGAGCCATCAACAGGTGAACATTAAAATCCTTATGAGTTTTCTTCCTCTTATCTGTGACCTCTTTTAATCCTTTTTAATCATTCCTTCCTGCACCTTTTTGTTTATTGACAAACCCCTCTGTGTTTTACGTTTGAAATTTACAGTGCAGTCCATAAGAATCTGGACAGTGACACTTCCTCTAAACTCCAGTGCACTGGATCTGAAAACTATGAAAACTGTAGGTTACAGTAGATGCCGCTTCAAATTGCTGGTATATACACTGCTCAGCCAAAAAAAAAAAAAAAATTCGCTCACTAAAATATTTTGCTGATAAGAGTGCACATTTGTCATTGCTTTGTTTCACCAATCTTATATATTGTTACAACATTTATTTCCAATCAGAGATTCCTTCATTTTTGACCAAGATATTGCATTGACACTGGGTTAGTCAAACCACTCCATAAAGCATTAATTCAGCAAATCCCAAAGACTTTCAATTGGTGAAGGTCCGGCCTAATGTATTAGCGAAAATGATTCCTCGTGCTCGATGAACCACTCTTTCACAATTTGAGCCTGATGAATCTTGGCATTGTCTTCCCACAATATGCCTGTGCTGCCAGGGATTAAAAAGTCAAGTGATGCAATACTGGTCATTCACCATATTCAGGTAGTCAGCTGAATTCAATTTAATGATGCATAACATTAGAGTGTAGACCTGACCAATTGAAGCAACCGCAGATCACAACTCTGCCTCCAGAGGCTTGTGCAGTGGGCACCATGCATCACACTGCATTGCTTCATGGGCTCCCGTTATTACCCTGACGTGTCAATCACTCTGGAACAGAGTAAATCTGGACTCATCAGATCACATGACCCTTTTCCATTGCTCCTCGGTCCAATCATTATGCTCCCTTGCAAACTGACGTTGTTTTTTTCCCCAATTAGCCTCTCTGACAAATGGCTTTTTTGTGGCCAAGCAGCTGTTTAGTCCCATTTCTCCAAGTTTTTGTCGCATCGTTCATGTGGAAATTCTCTTACTTTCACCATTAAGCATTGCCATGAGTTTTACTGTTGATTCATTATAATAAAACTTCACCGAGCATTTTAGTGATCTCCAAACACAACTATTCATGCTATTTATCCATCCCATTTCTGCCTCAAAGTTGACAATTCACCACTGTCCTTCCAGGTTTAAACTAGATAACTCGGTCGCCACAGGGACCGAGTCATGTATCTCCCCGATCCCCAAATTTCGAGCAAAATTATTTTTTTTTATTTAACCCTTATTTAACCAGGGAAGTCCCGTTGAGATTGTAATCTCTTTTTTCAAGGGAGCCCTGGGGGTTGAGGTGGGGCGGAGAGGGCAATTTGCACAGCCAATTAGATCAGGGGATGATTAGGTGGCAGGTCGAAAAGAGCCAGGTTGGGACTTTAGCCATGACACCGGGGAACCCCCTTCTCTTATCGAAGAGTGTCATGGGATCTTTAATGACCACAGTGAGTCAGGACCTCGGTTTAACGTCTCATCCGAAAGATGGCATCTCCTTCAGTACAGTGTCCCCGTCACTGCACTGGGGCATTGGGGATTATTCTGCCAGAGGGAAGATCGCCACCTACTGGCCCACCAACACCTCTTCCAGATGGCCGCCGGCAGCCATATTGGATGTCCAAAATTGACGAAAATTGGTCTTGAGTGTTGTCATATATATATATCTTCGCCTGTGTAAAATTTGAAAACATTCCTGTAATAATTGTGGCTTCCAGAGCCTGGAACATAAAAAATTTTGGACAAAATGGCCGCCGGCAGCCATATTGGACATCCAAAATTGACAAAAATCAATCTTGAGCATTGTCATGTATATATCTTTGCCTATGTAAAATTTGAAAAAAATTCCCATAATAATTGTGGCTTCCAGAGCCTGGAACATAAAATCTCTGCGGCGGCGGCCCCGGAACTAAACCATAGTATCTCCTGACTATCGTCGTCGGGGGGAGATAAAATAAATTATTGGACAGTTCATGACCCAGTTCCAGTGATTTCAGTCATCTCTTTAGTTGTTTTCTGTGCTCGATGCTGGCCAATAATTTGCCCCTCCTGACACATAGTAACATCTTTTCAACGACCAAGATACATCCTCCGACATGATTATCTAAGAAATGAGAAGCTAAGCACTGAATCAGTCAGCGTTAAAAGAATTATTGCCAGCAAAAACATTTTCATCACTGCAATAATGATTCAATTATAGGCTCTTAAGTATTTGCTAATAGAAATCCAAATGGTAACTTTTTTTGGCTGGGCAGTGTACACTGTGCAAGCCTTGCATGAGTCAGTGCACAAAATCCGTACAATTTGAGTCCCTCTTACCTTTTTAAGTGTATTTTATCTTTTGGGTCATCAAAATCTATTTCTAAAAGCTTTATATATTCATTGAAATGTATTCTTTAATGAAATTTTAAAAAATGATCCAGCAATATTTTTTAGTGTCAGAAATAATCTTATTTTTAGTTTGCACCCCTTAATTTGACATGTCCCAAGTGGCCTTTGATGAGAGTGTACTTAGGATATGTTAAATAAAAATATTGAACACATATTGGCGCCTTTTTCTGGTCATGTTTCTTTTAATGAATAAATTCAAGAGTATTAATTAAAAACGCAGTATTTACTTTCGCATGTCCGCAACCCCTCAATCCTGTTACTTGAATCACAAGTGCGTGCGAATTCCGGTACTGCGTATGTATGTGCAGAATTACGTTTGATGCCTACTACTTAACTTTTGATGTAGTAGCTACAATGTATATGCATTAACACTGTAAGCACAAAATCAGTCATTCTATGAGGCCACCATCTCAGCCATCTCCTGACCTGGTTTGCCGATATACACCAATGCGCCAAAACATTAAAACCACCCCAAGATGCAGCCAATAATGTTGCTTATCTCATGACAGTGGCACATGTCCAGGTCTACAGACAGATTTTTGGCAGTAAGCGAACAGTCGGTTCTTGTATTTAACGTGTTGGATGTGGGAGAAATGGGAACTTAACGACTTTTGCCAACCACTTCCGGGGTGCTCCCTGTCAGCAGATATGAGTACCTACTGACAGTGATCCTAGAAGGGACAAACCATGAACTGTCAACAGAGTTTTGGGCACCGAAGGCTCATTCATGCACAAGGGCTATGAAGACCATCCGGTCTGGTCCAAACCAACAGAGGTCTCTGAAATTCTTACTCTTACTCTTTACTGAAATTCATCTCTCTGAAATTTTTACTGTGCAATCTTATAGATGTGAACAATGAAGTAAAGTAAGCCTGTTCGAGCCTAGTGGCCCATCAGGCCGGTGCTTAACCCCGAGTTTCCATGGCATGAAGTGACTAGGAGTATTACTACTCCCCCTGGATGGGATGCCAGTGCATCGCAGGTACTTCCCCAGCTCTTAGACAAGTTTCCCTGCCTATTTGCTGGTACCCATTTATACACCTGGGTGGAGTGAGGCATGGAGTGTGGGAGTGAAGTGTTTTGCTCAAGAACACACCACGAAGGCCGCGGCCGGGGCTTGAACTCAGGACCTTACGATCTCAAGTCAAGCCTACTTGACCACTGCACTACCGCGTCTCTTATATATTCTAAGATGTGAACAATGTCTGACAAAAAAAATTAGAATGATGTTCCGCTTATGTTTTTTGTTATGAATTTTTAAATTGTTCCAAAATTTTTGTCACCTTAACGGGTATAGGCCTGCTGCTTTTTTTGTGGTGAATGCTTCTGGGATCTGCACAGTACCTTTGATTCTTCGCAAGTTAAAAACATTTTCTCATGATGACAACACACATAATCAATCTGCGGAACACCAGACTGCCACTGCATTAAGGCAGTATCCTCACTTGAGAAAGTATCTAGTCCCAATAGTCCAGTTTTTCTTGTAAATTTCCTTGAATGACATGCATCATCTAAATGGATTCCAAACTGCACCAAGGTAAATTACTCCCCTCCATTTCAATGGTCATGATGATCTAATAACCCCCAAGTGGGACTGCCTCCTTTTATACTGTAGTGAACTATTATTGCACAATTCAGTAATACAAGTTTGGGCTCATTTAGAATGACCTCAGAAGCCAGTGATCAGTCAAGTCATGGCATGTTTGGGGCACTGATGTCATCCCCAAACAGTCATCCCCAACAAAAACAATGAAACCAATGAAATTGAGGAATAAATCTGTGGAATCTAGCAAACATCGAAATATTCTGACAAGACCTCTGTCATGTATTGTACTTTCAGATGGTGTGTCATGTTCAAAAAATATTTTTAATCAATGTTTTGTTTTATATTTAGTAGATAATAGCACTTGCAGCAGGCCTATACCCATTTAGTCAATGAAAACATACACAATTTTTGAACATATTTAAAAAATTCATAACAGAAAAAGTAAGCTGAACATCATTCTGATTTTTTTTGTCAAGCACTGTTCAGATTAATAAGATTGCACAATAAAAATGTCAGAGAGATGAATAACTGGTGACACGGTCATTTTTTGCCCTAAAAAAGGGCATTTTGGGGCAAAGCTGTAAAAATTTACAAAAATTATTTCATTAAAAAACTTCTATAAATGATATTACTTGGAGTATTGTATTTTTACAAAGAAATTTATCATAAAATCATAAAAATGAATTCTAGCCTTTTATCTTGCTTAGTTACAGGTCAGAAAATGTGGGCTCATTTTTGGGCATTTTGTGTTTTCGGCTGATTTTGAGGCTTTACCATACAAAAATGGATCAAGATACACAAAAGATAAGGCCATTTTCAGATTCTAGGGGATGAATATGGTTAGTATACCCAATTTCAGCCTTGTATAAGCAATCAATTTTGGAGCAATAAGTTGCCAAAGTTGGCTGAAAATGGGTTTGCCAAAAAACTTAAAATATTATTCAAATTTTGAAGGGCTATAACTTGAAATCTATTTGAGATACTGGCCTAATATTTGGCATTTTTTTTAATTTTGTGTGAATATTTACTTGTGAATTTTTTCAAAACTTTTTGAGGAGGTGACCTGGAAAATTTCTCAAAATCTGGATGATTTGACATGGAATGACCCGTCTTTGTATAAGGATCAAATAGTCTTTCCAAAGAGCAAAATAAATATTTAAATATCTGGCTGCAATTTGTGAATCAGGTAACAGCTGCAATACTAATTGATGTGAAATTTGCAGGGCAAAATATACCGAGCACAGTTATGTGCCATGTACTGGAAATTGTTTGAAAAACTTATACAGTTGGTGCCTCACTGCTTCAAATTACCCTTCACTTGCCCCACGGGTTCAGTAAAGTGTATCTTATCAAAACTGATGGGTACCTCATGTTGCTTGGACCCCATAGTTACCGCTTGTAGTTAATTTTTTTTCTACATGAATTGCAAAAGGTGTCTTCATAGTCCCAGTGTTGAACCCAAGCATAAAAAAATACTACCTCTTGTGAGCTTGCATAGCACTAAAGCCTGAAATAATCCAAGTGAGCTACAGTGCCCATGGCACTATTTTTAACACTTAAACTGTGAGATTATCCAATGAATTATAATATTATTATTATTATTATTATTATTATATTTGATCAACATTGTCATACCACATGCATCTGCTGTATGTAATGGTGTCCATGATAAAGCTGTGTGTGCGTACTTGCCGGTGTGCAAACGTGCGTGTGTGTCTGTGTGTGTGTGTGTGTGTATGAGCGTGTGTGTGAGGTTTCAAAGGATTCAGCTAACTAACGCACAAGTACCTTCATCGCTTACCCGCTATGGCTAAAGTGCAGGCAAAAGTGTGTACATGTACTTTAGCAAGCTGTCACAAATGAAACATCCACTTCAGCTGGAAAACGATGTCTAGGCGGTTCTTATCATGAATGATAATGATTCTATAGGCAGGTAGGCATTTGCCACAGTGTGCCAAATATGACATGCTGCTCCACACACAGATACGCACATCTAGTTATCTATGAAACTGTAGTGCGCTGATATGGCATGTGTGTGCATATGATACAATAAATCAGGTGTAACGTTTATAACTCGCGCGGGTCTGGTCAATTCCTTTGAACGCCACATCTGTTTGAATGTAACACCCACATCTACATGAATGAACCTGGCTGTGATGTCTCACGTGTAACACCTGCGTCTCTGTTGTAGGACTGCGTAAATTGTTGGCGTGCATTCAAAAGTTAGGTCAGATCTTTGACCTCTTAGGTGCTAGTAAGGCATTTTACCGCAGTTGGCTGGATCCTTTGACTCCTTATACATACGCGCGCACATGCACACGGACACACAAATGGATACAGGGACTCATTAACACGCACACACGCACATAACAGAGAATCAATCACGTGCATGCACGCAGACTTGGAAATAGTTTTATGGTGTAGTCACCTTGTTGGATTGGGTTCTTATAGCTTAAAAGCCAAGAGGTGTTGACTGGGGCATTGGTACAGTCAATCAACAGATCTCTTTGACCACCATTTTAGTTAACCAAATGCCAAAGCCATAAAATAACAGCAATAAGCATCTTAGTGGCATATCAGTACATCAAGGATAGCCACTCCCCACAGCTGCTCACACGGAATATGGCCATCAGCTACCAATACACAAGTACTGTTCACATCAAACAGAGACATGTAAACACACATTTGCAAACATGCAAAGTAGCATTCGCACAAAAGACTCTTTTTGCCTCTATAAAGCAGATGGTGGTTGGCAGGTTGATGGGAAGCAGGGCCACAATGGATGGCATAAATCACACAAAATGGCTGCCGAGGTCCTCACCCATTCTGAAACACTTCGAGATCTGTGTGCACATAGAGAAAAGACACCATTGACCCTTTTGCTGAGCAGCAATGCAAAGTTCATATTCAAGATCATTTACACATAGGCCAGGGAACCCTTTAGTGGTCGACCAATAAGCTCCCACAGCAGTGAAATGGTCAAACTAATCCTTTAGATGCAACTCATTCTGAAATGCTTCCCAGTGACAAACAATGGAGTTTGTTCATTAAACCAGCAATCAGAGCTTCTAAGTTTCCAAACAACCAATTTAATGTTTGTTGAACACAGTCTGAAATGTTTACTGCAATCATAAGAGCTTTCATATTTGTTCATCCACTGAAGTTAAACATCATATCTTTAAAAAATTATTAGGACTCTGCCCCAAAAAGTGCCCATTTCAGGCTTTAGAAAAGCAAAAGAGTGAGATTTTGTGTCATTTTTATATTTGCTGAATTGGTATTATTGAATTAGTGTGAGGGACATCTGATTGCAGCCCCAAGACAAAGTCGAGCGGCTACTATGGATTCTTGCATGTCATCTCTGCTGCCGCCGCATCCATTGATACTTCATTGGGGACGCTGTACAGGCTGTAATTTTTGACCGATTACTTTCATATTAGGTATGGACATGTGTTATACTTCACTTATGACATATATCAATTTTGGTTGCCATGGCAACAGTGCTGGCCAAATAATGCACAAATTTGTGCTGAAACATAGAGATTTCCTTGTGGACACCGTACAGGCTGTAATATTTGACCGATTACCTTCATATTTGGTATGGACATGGGTTGTACTTCACTTATGACACCTATAAATTTTGGTTGCCATGGCAACAGTAATGGCCGAATAATGAGCAAATTTGTACTGAAACATGGATGTTTCCTTGTGGACGCTGTACAGGCCAGAGAAGCGGGCTTTCGGGGGCTGCACCCATGCGGTTGCGGACTCGCAGGTGACCGAACTGTCTGTTAATAGTAGAATGTCGTACTTACTGCAAATACATGTTATAATCATATTCAGGCAGCTTCCACAGGGTCCATAACAGGGCTGAAGACTAATAGAGCCCAGATCGTAATATAATGACCAGTGATAATAGGAGTTTGGTCCCTGATGTGACAAGATTTTTTATTTCTTCTTCCCTGGAAGTTAAATATGTCCTTAATGTTGTGAGGTGTTTAGGAAAGTAATACATTCTGGTGAAAAAAAATCTAAAAAGTCATTCCTGTTCTTTTTAAAAATTTGATTCAAATTCACTTGCCAGTGCTCAGGTTCTGAGTAAGAACAGACCTATCAAACCACTGAAACATGCTTTAAACAGGCCAATCACAGCACAGAAAAAGTAAGCAGACCAGAGAATAAAAAAATATGGCTGAACAGCGGGAAAATAAGAAATGTGTCACCAAATGAATGAATGAATGAATGAAACCTTTTTCATTCATTCATTCATTCATGATTCTCTCTCCCCCCCAAGCTCAACTTATCACAAGATGAATAAGATCAATTTTTTCCCCAGTTGCTTTATAATGATAAACAAAAAGAGAATACGAATGTAATTTAATTAATATAGGCTACCTGAAGCGGGTTCGAAATTCCCAGTAGTCCGCTAGTCCACGCAGTAGTAAATAATTATGGCGGACTAGTAAGCTTGTCCTCAAACAAGTCCGAGTGTCTAGTAAAATAATGTCAACTACCTATAAGTGAAAAGAATATCGTATTCAACCACCATTTTTCTCAGCTTTTTAAATGCCAGAGTGATTTTTAAAGAGGGCTCAAATATATTTTGGAGTGTTTCATTGTTGAGAAGGGGGTTTATAATTAGGCCCGAGCCTGGCCGAATCCGGCGAGGGACTATTAAAACCGCATGGTTCCGTTATTATTAGGCCCGAGCCTGGCCGAAGTTGGCGAGGGACTATTAAAACCTCATGGTTCCGTTATTATTATTTATTATTATTATTATTATTATCCTTTCCCCGCTTTCAACGCAAATTTGACCCCTTGAACATTAACGAAAAGTCAATTTTATTTGACCAAAAATTCAAGCCTGGTGAAAAAATTTTTTATTTGAAGTCCCCAAAAAAAAATATTGAAAAATGACTTGGCCACGCCCTGTCAAAAATCAAAATACATTACGCTAATGGTAGCCCACCCCAAACTTTTTTCCACGTAGAAGAATGAAACTTGGTAGAGACATAGCCCATGTTGGGACAAGTTCAAAATTACATTATGGCCCCACCCTAAACCCAACAGGAAGTCGGCCATATTGGGCGGAAGCCTGGACATATAAAATCACACCCCTCATACTTTCAACATCTCCTCCTAGGGTTTTCATCCAATTTGCACCAATCTTGGTGAAAATCACCTACAAACGTGTGGTTAAAAGTCACTATTTATATTTTTGATAAATTGTTGGGCGTGACTTTGATGAGCTTACAACATAGCGGCCATTTTCAGAAGTATAAAAGTATGTATATCTCACGCATACAGTGTCGGATTGAGTTGGACCCAATGTAACATCTGTGCGGAATGACAATCTGAACACAATGATATGTAACTTGTATAGCTGTATGGCAAAATGGCTCTTTGATGCCCCCTACATTTTTTGAATGGGAGGAAAAAAATTTTTTTGAAATCGTTAAAAAAAATTTGGTACACACATCTATCATGTCAAACTGAACCAAAAAGCAAATGAGGACACAGCCCTATTTTTAATCGTGTTCCCATGGCAACAACAAAAATGAGCAATTGAAATGAATGGGTTCTTGGCTTTCACCCCTTGAACATAAACAAAAAGTCCATTTTATTCAACCGAAAATTAAAGCCCGGCGAAAAAGTTTTTTATTTGAAGTCCCCAAGAAAAAATATTGAAAAATGACTTGGCCACGCCCTGTCAAAAATCAAAATACATTACGCTAATGGCAGCCCACCCCAAACTTTTTTCCACGTAGAAGAATGAAACTTGGTAGAAACATAGCCCATGTTGGGACAAGTTCAAAATTACATTACGGCCCCACCCTAAACCCAACAGGAAGTCGGCCATATTGGGCGGAAGCCTGGACATATAAAATCACACCCCTCATACTTTCAACATCTCCTCCTAGGGTTTTCATCCAATTTGCACCAATCTTGGTGAAAATCACCTACACGCACATATGTGGTCAAAAGTTACTAATTACATTTTTGATAAAATGTAGGGCGTGGCTGTGATGAGCTTACAATGAAGCGGCCATTTTCAGAAGTATAAAAGTATGTATATCTTACGCATACAGTGTTGGATTGAGTTGCACACACATAACATTTGTGCAGAATGACAATCTGAACACAATGATATGTAACTTGTATAGCTGTATGGCAAAATGGCTCTTTGATGCCCCGCACTGATATGAAAAATGGTTCTCCAGCGCCCCCTATGTTTTTGGAATGGGTGGAAAAAAATAATTTTGACATAGTCAAAAAAAATTAGGCAATTGGAAATTGTGCACTGAAAGACAAGATATGCTGTCCTCTCATCGTTGAGTGGCCCCACCGGTGACAAGGGAGGCGATCGGCAGGGAGGGCGAGGGCCATAACACCGCTTGCGGTTTTAATTAACATTAATATTTAATATCACGGGCCCCGCAATGGAATGCCCACATTGTTTTTAATGCACCACACGTCCAGTTACAGACAAACACAGCTATATGTATATAGGGCAGGTGGGGCGTGCGGCATGGGGCCTGGGGTGCCTGAAGATGGAGGGGTTGGCCGGGAGGGAAGATGGGTGGGTAACTGCGGCCAGAGCTGCATGGTGTAGCCTGCTCCCCTAAGCGTCCCATAGCAGACATGGGCGGGGATCGGCCTGCTCTATGGCTATATGGGGATCTGAGGCAGATCCTTGTTTCTGTTCATCAAGTTATTTAATATTATTATTATTATTACCTGTTAATTTATTTTTTCTTTTATTTGCTTATCTTATTTATTTGTTTGTTTATTTTCTCCTTTGTCCCCTTCCTCCAATGCCTATGATGATAATGATGTTATTGATCATTACCACTTTTATGGTTATTATTATTATTATTATTAATATTATTATTATTAATATTTCTATCTCTATTATTATTATTTATTACTATCACTATTATTATTATTACTATTATTATTATTATTATTATTGCTATGTCTATCGCCACCATTTATATTCTGTTGCTCATTACTTGCAATGCACGCACGCACCCACGCATTCACGCACCCACAATCACTGACTGTTCTTTCATCATGTTCTATGAACCCTTAAGTCATGCTTCGACGTACGTATGTAACCTCACTGTACATGTCCTTTTATGTATTCTGTTTTGTTTCACAATAAAATAAAAAAAAAAAAAATATTTAATATCACTTATGCATATGCTGTGCATACCCTAACAACCTAGTGCGTCAGCAACATGGCTTCCGCAGTTACGTGCTATTTCCACGTATAGCAGCACTAGAAATTAAGCTAAATTTTCTTGACTGGATATACGCTTGATGTTTTTACACACCCAAATGTTTCTCTGGGTACCTAAACATCAAGGTAAGCTGAAAAAGCACTGATTTCTTTCCATACTGGTGGAATTTGAACACAGATTTCTTTCCCCAATAAATTATAAATATTTTGTGCTCACTTTGCCGCATTGGAAACAACTGTCAACTTCTGGAGAGATTATATAATACATATGTCAGGGGATGGGTTCAGAGGCCCAGACGCAACAGAGCAGTAGCGGGTCTAAAAGCTTCCCACGAATAGTGACAAACCACTAATGGAGGTAAGGAACACAAAAGTGTAACTCCCCAGCAATTGTGCCAACAGAGAACAACCCAGATAAAGCGGGCAAAAGAACCTCTCTGAATGTCTAACAACAGAAAAAGAAAAGAACAGAAACGCAGCCTCCAACTCCCAGCAAGGGAGCGTCCTGATCGAGGCTTAGAATACAGGGTTTGAACTCGATTAACTACATCTGGGAAACAGATGCACCTCTGCTCCAACTGCTGGGACCCCTAAAAGAGGTGTAACCACTCACTTCGCCCCACAAGTGCCTGGCGCTAAAGCCAGTGCCAGGGCAGTGAGGAAACTTGGGCTAACGAAACCAAAGATAGGACGAAGACTTTACTAGACCCTAAACTTCTTAAGCTAAGAAGGTTCCTGAATTAGCCTCAGAGAAAAGCAAATCCTGTTCTTCCGCTGACGCTAATGGCCTTGCAGACCTCATACAGAGTGACTCAAAAGTGTAGAGTACAACTGAAACAAGTGTTAAATACTGAAACAGCAGCTGAAAACAATAAGGCCAATAATCCCGTGAATCAGAGCTCTGATGTAAGAATGCCCTCTAGAGGCGAAAAAAGGGAACAACCAAGAAAAAGAAATGAGCAGGCTGCAACTATGACAACGTGGCATAATTTTAAATCACTTCATTTTCAGAATCTAAAAAATTACTGATTCACTGTACAACCCCAATTCCGAAATAGTTGGGACAAAGTGTAAATTGTGAATAAAATCAAAACGCAGTGACTTTCAAATCACACCAGCCAGTATTTTATTCACAATAGAACAGAGATAACATAGCAAATGTTGAAACTGAGAAATTTTACAATTTTATCCACAAAATGAGCTCATTTTAAATTTTATGGCTGTTACAGGTCTCAAAAAAGTTGAGACAGGGGCCTGTTTACCATGGTGTAGCATCCCTTCTTCTTTCTAACACAGAGTGGAGGCGTCTGGGCATTGAGGAGACAAGTTTCTTGAGTTTAGCCATTGGAATTTGATCCCACTCTTGCTTAATACAGACTTCCAGCTGCTGGAGAGTTTTGGGTCTCCTTTGACGGAATTTTCGTTTAATTATGCGCCAAATGTTCTCAATCGGTGAAAGATCAGAACTGCAGGCAGGCCAGTTCAGCACACGGACTCTTCTACTACGAAGCCATGCTGTTGTAATTGCTACAGTATGTGGTTTTACATTGTCCTGGTGAAATACACAAGGCCTTCCCTGGAATAGATGTCGTCTGGAAGGGAGCATATGTTGCTCTAAAGCCTTTATATACCTTTCAGCATTCATGGTGCTTTTTAAAACATGCAAGTGCCCCACACCATATGCACTAATGCATCCCCATACCATCAGAAATGCTGGCTTTTGAACTGAACACTGATAAGAGGAGGAATGGTCTTTCTCCTCTTTAGCCCGGAGGACACTACGCCCATGAATTCCAACAAGAATGTCAAATTTGGACTCATCTGACCACAGGACACTTTGCCACTTTGCTACAGTCCATTTTAAATGAGCCTTGGCCCACAGAACACGGCGGCGCTTCTGGATCATGCTCAACAATGGCTTCCTTTTTGCATGATGGAGTTTTAGTTGGCATCTGTGGATGGCACAGTGGACTGTGTTTACAGACAGTGGTTTCTTGAAGCATTCCTGGGCCCATTTAGTAATGTCAATGACAGAATCATGCCGGTGAGTGATGCAGTGGCGTCTGAGGGCCCAAAGATCACGGGCATCCAGTAAAGGTCTTCAGCTTTGTCCCTTATGCACAGAGATTTTTCCAGTTTCTCTGTATCTTTTGATGATGTTATGCACTGTCGATGCCTTTGCAATTTGACATTGAGGAACATTGTTTTTAAAGTATTCCACAATTTTTTTTTTTTACACAAGCCTTCACAGGTTGGAGAGCCTCTGGCCATCTTTACTTCTGAGAGACTCAGCCTCTCTAAGACATCCCTTTTATAGCCAATCATGCTACACACCTGATGCCAGTTAATGTAATTACTTGCTAAATGTTCTTTCAGCTGATTCTCTTGTCTATTAATTGCTTTTTCAGCCCTTTTTTGCCTGTGTCCCAACTTTTTTGAGACCTGTTGCAGCCAGAAAATTAGCTCATTTTGTGGATAAAAATATAAAATGTCTCAGTTTCAACATTTGAAATGTTATCCATGTTCTATTGTAAATAATATATTGGCTCATGTGATCTGAAAGTCATTGCATTTTGATATTATTCACAATTTACACTTCGTCCCAACTATTTCAGAATTTGGGTTGCAAATTAAAGAATGTTCTCAGCTCTTAAGTGATGTATGGACTTTAACCCGTCATTACGAAAGGATTTTGGCGCTTTGTTGTATTTTTGTATCACTGTATAGCAAACCGTTTTGCTAATATGGGGCAGAGGCCAAGCACGTGAGCACTGTCAACATTGGTTCTAACCCAACAAACCAGCATTTTAGATCATGTCAGTACTTGGTTAGGGATTTCTTTGTCCAAGGTACTGAAGGGCTTTGAAATTGGAAGTTTTTATTATCGCTTGCTATTAATTGTGAAGAAAAAGTTACGTTCCGTTTTACTGAAGGGCTTGTATTGTCTGTCTCTTAAGTTTATTGGCATGACTAATTATTATCTAGTATTCGAAGATAATTGGAGTTAAGCATAGGTGTGAGTTTCAGTTGTAAAAAAAAACAAAAAGGTTTTGAGATACAGATAGCTTACTGGCACTGTAAATTTACGGAAATAAAAGGCTGTCTAGAAAAAGATGGGGAGGACTAGTAAACCTGAGAGATTACTAGTCCGGATAACAGTGTATTTACAGTAGTGTATTTACCTCATAATTAATAATTAATATTTAGCACCCTTGAGTCAGTGGGTGTTCGGCCTAGAGCATGCCACTGAACGCAAATGACAACACAAAAGACCAATACACCGCCAACGTGCAACTTGGTAACACATACTTAACACTCGTTACTCTTTCTGGCGGTCACAAACACCTTCAAGGAGATGATCCAGGATAGCTGTGAAAGAGTGAGTGCGAGAAAGTGCAAAGTGAAGAATCCGGCTTTTTATTATTTCAGAACGCAATGAGTGTGAATCCAATTAGAATAACTCCAACTGTCAGCCTTCACATACATTCTTTGTTCTCAAGTTGTTCTCTGGTGAGCAGTGGCATCGCCAAGGGGGGGCATGGACATCTCGTGCCCCCCATGTCCCCCCCCCATTTAAGATATGTAAATAAATAAATAAAGAGTATGTCGCCAAGACCCGCCCCCGCCGACAAAAAAGAAGACGACACTCCCCCCCCGTCAACAAAATGAAGAAGACACCCCCCCCAGTCAACAAAATAAACGCTAAATTTTTTTGTGCGTGCCCCCTCATCAAACTGTTGTGCCCCCCTTGTGCACCTTCAGAAGAAAAATCTGGTGACGCCACTGCTGGTGAGGTGTGCTGGGTCTTAAGCAACAGTTGTGTCACTGTCCAAATACTTATGGACCAACTTGTACATCTTTGCTTCTTGGATAGCATTACTCCAACATCAGCGACAAAGCGACACAAAATCCAAAGCGACACAATATTCATCGCTGATTTAATGAAAAATTGCATTTTGAAGTTTTTTTATTTTTTATTGGTTGGGGGGGCCATGACGGCAGTGCACAGCCTGGGTCTACATCATAATTGATACGAGAGCAAGCTTTCAAAGCCTGAGTGGTTTGCATCATAATCAATATGAAATCAAGCAATCACCGCCTGGGTCTACATCATAATCAATACTACAGCGAGCACACTGGCACTCAACAATACCCCTGGACGGACAAACAGATAGACAGACATCACCCCAACATATCTCCCTCCAGGTTGCTGCTACCAGGTTCCAGATTAGGATGGGTTCACGGTTTTACTTAATGCTGGTAAAGGCCTGTTCACGCATAGCTTCTACTATGATGGAAAAGTGGCCGAGAGCGTGGCCAATCGTGGGCCAAACATGGGAGGATCTCCATGAGCGTGGTTTGGTTGGGGAGGGATCTCCTAGGTCGGGAAGCTGCACGCTCTCCCCACGCTTATTTTGAAGGTGCACAAAATAAGCGTAGCCGGGTCGTGGCCAACAAAAAGCGGGGCAAAGTCTTATTAAGAACTTAATGGAAACGCCATTATCGTACAAGCAGTGTGATAGCATCAAGGTGAGATCTCTGTGGTGGCGGCTCGTGAACTGGCAACAGGGGAGGCTCAAACCCATCCCTTAAAAATGTAGTAGTTGAAAGCTTTAACAGTTTAATTAAAAACCACTTTAAGAGTATGTTGCAGGTATTTACAGTGCTGTGAAAAAGTATTTGCCCCCTTCCTGATTTCTTTTTTTTTGCATATTTGTCACACTTAAATGTTTCAGATCAGCAAAGAAATTTTAATGTTAGACAAAGACAACCCGAGTAAATACAAAATGCAGTTTTTAAATGATGATTTAATTTATTTAGGAGAAAAAGCTATCCAAACCTACCTGGCCTGGTGTGAAAAAGTAATTGCCCCCAAAAACCTAATAACTGGTTGTGCCACCCTCTGCAACAACAACTGCAATCAAGTGTTTGTGATAACTGGCAATGAGCCTTTCGCATCGCTGTGGAGGAATTGTGGCCCACTTCTTTGTAGAATGTTTTAATTCAGCCACATTGGAGGGTTTTTGAGCATGAACAGCCTGTTTAAGGTCATGCCACAGCATCACAATCGGATTTAAGTCCGGACTTTGCTTAGGCCGCTCCAAAACCTTCAGTTTTTTTTTAAGCCATTCAGAGGTGGACTTGCTGGTGTGTTTCAGATCATTGTCCTGCTGCATAACCCAAATGCGCTTGAGCTTGAGCTCAAGAACTGATGGTTGGACATTCTCCTTCAGGATTTTCCGGTAGAGAGCAGAATTATAGTTCCATCAATTACAAGTCATCCAGGTCCTGAAGCAGCAAAGCAGCCCCAAACCATCACGGTACCACCACCATGTTTGACTTTTGGTATGATGTTCTTCTTATGAAATGATATGTTAGTTTTACGCCTGATGTAACAGGATGCACACCTTCCAAAAAGTTCAACTTTTGTCTCGTCAGTCCAAAGAATATTTTCCCAAAAGTCTTGGGGATCATCAAGATGTATTTTGGCAAATGTGAGATGAGCCCTTGTGTTCTTTTTACTCAGCAGTAGTTTTCGCCTTGAAATCCTCGCATGGATGCCATTTTTTCCAGTCTCTTTCTTATTGTTGAATCATGAATACTGACTTTAAATGAGGCAAGTGAGGCCTGCAGTTCTTTAGAAGTTGTTCTGGGTTCTTTTGTGACCTCCTGGATGAGTCGTCGATGCGCTTTTGGAGTAATTCTGGTGGGCCGACTACTCCTGGGAAGGTTCACCACTGTTCCAAGTTTTCCCCATTTGTGGATAATGGCTTTCACCGTAATTCGCTGGAGTCCCAAAGCCTTAGAAATGGCTTTGCAACCCTTTCCAGACTGATAGATGTCAATTTCTTTGTTTCTCATCTGTTCTTGAATTTCTTTCATTTGCAGCATGACATGTTGCTTTTTGAGATCTTTTAGCCTACTTCACTTTGTCAAACAGGTTCTATTTAAGTGATTTCTTGATTCAACAGGTCTGGCAGTAATCAGGCCTGGGTGTGGCTAGTGAAATTGGACTAAAGAAATGTGGTTAATCACAGTTAATTCATGATTTAACAAGGGGGGCAATTACTTTTTCACATAGGTCCAGGTAGGTTTGGATAGCTTTTTACCCTTAATAAATGAAATCATCATTTCAAAACTGCATTTTGTATTTACTCGGGTTACCTTCGTCTTATATTAAAATTTGTTTGATGATCTGAAACATTTAAGTGTGAAAAATGTGCAAAAAAGGAAGAAATCAGGAAGGGGGCAAATACATTATCACGGCAATGTATGTAGACCTATCCTGCAAGTTTTGTGGCGATAGGACAAACAATTTCTGATTTATAATCTGATTTGTGTAATATCACGTCCCTTTTTTGCATTTGTGGCGCCCCGTAGCGGTCGATTTGATTGAAACTTTCAGGCTATGTTTCAGGTTCTTATGTGGACATATCCAGTGAGTTTTGTAATGATTGGAAAAACTGTTTATGATTTATAGTCTGATTTGTGTTATACCATGCTGCTTTGTTTTGCATTTATAGCGCCCCCTATCGGTCAATTTGAATGAAATTTTCAGTGTACGTTTCAGATACTTATATGAATATATCTGGTGAGTTTTATGGCTATCGGACAAACAATTGCTGAATTATAATCTGATTTGTGTCATGCCATGCCTATTTTTTGCATTTATAGCGCCCGCTATTGGCCGATTTGCAGGAAACTGTCAAGGTATGTTCCTGGAACTGATATGGACCTATCCTGTGAGTTCTGTGATGATGGGCCCAATGTTTGTAGAATTTTGTCCATTTATGTGCTAAGCCACGCCCCTGCTGAAGTTCATTGGACAATATCTTGGAAACAAAATGAGATTTTAAGAAGCCTTTCACAATGTTTGATAAGCTTGGTCCAATGATGATCCACAGTGAATTTCGAAGGAATCAGACCTACGGCCTAGGAGGAAATCTCAAAAATGTGTTTTTCAAAAAATTCAAAATGGCGGAAAATCTAATACGGCGGACCTTAGGGTTTTACAGGGAAAGTTGTAGAGATGGGACGAAGGAATGTCTATACCAAGTTTCGTGTAAATTGGACTTAATGCGTAGGAGTTATGCCCTGTAAAGTGAAAAAATTGTTTTTCTTGAATTATAGCGCCACCATTAGGCCGATTGAGTTAAAAATGGCTTGGGCAGCATTTACACACAACTGTCAACCAATGGGCAAAATTTCAGATCTCTTCCATTTACCATCTCACGGGAATATGCAAAAACATTTCTGAAGAAGAAAAGAAATAATAATAAATATAGCCGCAAGCGGCAAATCCAGGGTTCAAGCCAGGAAAGACCATTAGTAGTTGAAAGCTTGAACAGCTTAATTAACAAGTGTTGCCAGTAAACGTGGCCATGTCCCCCGCCAAGTGACGGAAATCGACTGGGGTCGGTGTATCACAAAATTACACAATGAAGCCATTGGTCAAAGCGTTCTCGAGATATCGAGTTCACAACAAACAGGATGGGATGGACGGACGGCCGGACGGATGGAGCTGAATTCTATACCCCCCCCCAATACACCTTGACACCAAAGATGAATGAAATTGGTCAAACCGTTCTTGAGATATCATATTAACAAGGTTTTGTAAGTGGTCAAAAGGTCATAATGACCTTGAGAATAATGGCAAGGTGACGTAAATCGAGTGGGCTGTGAGCACTCGCCTAATACACCTTGACACCAAAGATGAATGGAATCGGTCAAACCGTTCTTGAGATATCTCGTTCACAACAAACAGGACATGACGGACAGACGGACGGGCGGACGGAGCTGAATACTATGTCCCCCGCCCCTAATACACCTTGACACAAAAGACGAATGGAATCGGTCAAACCGTTCTTGAGATATCACGTTCACAACAAAGGGGACATGACGGATGGATGGATGGACGGACGGAGCTGAATACTATGTCCCCCGCCCCTAACACACCTTGACACCAAAGATGAATGGAATGGGTCGAACCGTTCTTGAGATATCATGTTGACAAGGAATTTGTAAGTCGTCAAATGGTCGTAATGACCTTGAGAATAATGGCAAGGTCACGTAAATCGAGTGTGCTGTGAGCCCCCGCCCCTAATATACCTTGACACAAAAGACGAATGGAATCGGTAAAACCGTTCTTGAGATATCGCGTTCACAACAAACGGGACATGACGGACGGAGGGACGGACGGATGGAGCTGAATATTATGTCTCCCGCCCCTACTACACCTTGACACCAAAGATGAATGGAATCGGTCGAACCGTTCTTGAGATATCATGTTGACAAGGAATTTGTTAGTGGTCAAATGATCGTAATGACCTTGAGAATAATGCCAAGGTCACTCAAATCTACTGGGGTCGGCGTATCACACCAATATACCTTAACACCAAAGATGAATGGAATCGGTCAAACCGTTCTTGAGATATCGCGTTCAGAACAAACGGGACATGACGGACGGCCGGACGGAGCTGAATACTATGTCCCCCGCTCCGCTCGCTATCGTGGCGGCGGGGTACAAAAAACACTTTAAGAGTGTGTTGCAAGTATTTATGTGGAACTATTTTGCCAGTGTAATGATTGGACCAACAACTTATGATGTATAGTCTGATTTGTGTTATGTTAGGCTATTTTGTGCATTTATGGCGCCCCCTACTGTTCGATTTGATTGAAACTTTCAGGCTATGTTTCAGGTTCTTATGTGGACATATCCTGTGAGTTTTGTAATGATTGGAAAAACTATTTATGATTTATAGTCTGATTTGTGCTATACCATGCTGCTTTGTTTTGCATTTATAGCACCCCCTATAAGTCAATTTGAATGAAATTTTCTGGGTATGTTTCAGGTACTTATATGAATATATCCTGTGAGTTTTATGGCTATAGGACAAACAATTGCTGATTTATAGTCTGATTTGTGTTACACCACACTGCTTTGTTTTGCATTTATAGCACCCCCTATCAATCAATTTGAACGAAATTTTCAGAGTATGTTGCAAGTACTTACGTGAATATATTCTGTGAGTTTTATGGCTATAGGACAAACAATTGCTGATTTACAGTCGGATTTGTGTTATACCATGCTGCTTTGTTTTGCAGTTATAGCACCCCCTATCAGTCAATTTAAATGAAATTTGCTGGGTATGTTTCAGGTACTTATATGAATATATCCTGTGAGTTTTATGGCTATAGGACAAACAATTGCTGATTTATAGTCTGATTTGTGTTATAGCGCCCCCTATGGGCCGATTTGCATGAAACTGTCAAGGTATGTTCCTGGTACTCATATGGACATATTCTGCAAGTTCTGTGATGATTGGCCCAATGGTTGTTGAATTTTGTCCATTTTTGTGCTAAGCCACGCCCCTGCTGAAGTTGATTGGTCAATATCTTGGAAACGAAATGAGATTTCAACAAGCTTTATGCAATCTTTGATAAGCTTGGTCCACTGATGATCCACAGCAAATTTCGAAGGAATCGGACTTACGGCCTAGGAGGAGATGTCAAAAATGTGTTTTTCAAAGAATTCAAAATTTCGTAAATCAAATATGGCAGATCTTAGAGGTCATTATGGGAAAGTTGTAGAGAATGGACCAAAGAATATCTATACCAAGTTTCGTGTGAATCGGACTTACAGCCTAGGAGTTATGACCTTTAAAGTGAAAACCTGTTTTTCTTGAATTATAGCGCCACCATCAGGCCTTTTGAGTTAAAAATGCCTTGGTCAGCATTTACACACAACTTCCAACCCATGTGCAAAATTTCAGGTCTCTACCATTTACCATCTCACAGGAATTTGTGAAAACATTTCTGAAGAAGAAGAAAAATAATAATAATAATAATAATAATAAAAAATAAACCAGCACAAAAAACAATAGGTTTTCAGCCCTACGGGCTTGAACCCCTAATAATAATAATAATAAACCAGCACAAAAACAATAGGGTTTCTTGAACCCCTAATAATAATAATAATAATCACCAGCATAATAATAATAATAATAATAATAATAATAATAATAATAAACAATAAAACAATAGGGTTTCAGCCCTACGGGCTTGAACCCCTAATAATAATAATAATAATCATAATCATAATCATAATCATAATCATAATAATAATAATAAAATAAACCAGCACAAAAACAATAGGGTTTCAGCCCTACGGGCTTGAACCCCTAATAATATTAATAATAACGAGAGAGGCAATTCCTCAAGAAATTGCGAGTGTGAATGCTGCACGCTGAACCCAAACTACAATGCTGTCTTGAATACAATAAAGTTCGAATGATTTGAATGTTTGAATGTTTCCCGACGCCACACTGAATAGCTGCCATGAAAATATAATATTTGAATTATGTCGAATACTTGAATGTTTATTTAAAAAAAAAAAAAAAACAGAAAGCTGAGCAAAGAAAGAATGAAAACAGTTGCTGGTAGCTATATGCTGGAATAGGATCTCCAGCTATTGTTTTTTCTGCTTTGCCTTTTTTACTGTAACGTGTTGTCTTGGACGCACCCAGCAAAAACTGCCTCCTTTCCCGCAGTCAATCTGCTTTCGCGGGAGGCGAAATGTTTTTTTCCCCACAAGAGTTCCGGACACCAACAGAAGCTCATTGCGTACAGCAAATCGGAGACCTTGTGCCGGACTTCTGAAGGAGTGTCTCGAGACAGTTAATTTTTTTCTCTTCACTGGCCTTGCACTAATAATGTAAAAATAACCGATATTGCGTCAGCTTATTCTAGAAGATGTGAATGCTCTGAACAGATGATTTTAACCAATCCTAGCTGGAAACATTAAAAATGATAGGCAGGATTGGAAACGGCCAGCGCATTTTCAAATGAAGTCCACGAAGATTTCATGTCCTGGAGCTGGTTTCAGCGACTACTATACCGGACTACTATACCGGAAATTCTTTCACTGAGTTTGACGCAGAATTATTCTTTTCGAGTCGTCTGTATCTTTGTCTCTTAAAAACGACAGTGTTGAGGTGTGGAAAAAGGCCAGCAGAGGGCAGGATCCAACCGCAAATGATCCATATTTAAGATACCGTATATGACCATTTAGTAGCCCGGCGTTTATTTCGCAAAATCGACTTGGACCCCAGGCGTTTATAGAACCAGGCGGGTATTTATAACAGGCAATTATTTATTTTTGCACCGACCTGCAACAGGACAGTTCGGCTTTCCTACACAGTTATAAACTGACTGAATTTAACCGTTAAATGAACGCATTGTCTCCTTGTCATTTTAACTGTAAGTGGAGTCCTGCGCGCACTTAACCGTGGTTTACACTGAACATGCACTGCACGCCGTGGTAAACTTAATGTAAAATGACAGTTAAAATAACTGGCTAAAAGGCGCCAGTTAAATTACCTGGCAAAATAGGCTTCAGTTTATTCGTTTATTGTTCACAGTGTATTCGCGGAAACTGAAACTGGCGCGGTTTCATTTACATACTTTAGTTTTGAGATTTCGATTGATCCCAGTTGGGGCAACACGCAATGTCATCCTGTAATCCATCGTCTCAGGGCAAAGACAGACTAAATGAAGACAACAAGTAGGTATGAACACTTCAGAATGAAGTTGTTCCGATCGTAATACACAAAGCATACATATAAATTCATACATGCATATAACGACTAGTTTCTTCCAGGTATAGACCTGAGTCAGACTCGCAGGCAAAGGTGAATGCGAACGCTTTTTTTTTTTTTTTTTTTTGAACGAAACGAAAACGCAGGTAACTGAGTGATTTGCTAGGCCTATATAAAGGGTAAGGTTATTCTTTAGCTTTGCCAAATAATACAGCATAAATATTGTTGATTTACAATTTCTTATTTGTGTACTTTTTGAAGATAAAACAGAACACGGAGAACAAGTCCCCTACCCAAAAAAATATAATAATTGTCCACACCCATGTTTACTATTTACATGCATCTCATTGGACATCTATACATACACAAGATGGCTGAGCTATTCTGCCGTGTGCGCTTTGGTCCAGCCAGTGACGTTGTCCACTCCAGTTTTTTTTATATCTCTATGCCAAAGACCGTCTGCTATTTTTTCCCCCACATCTTTATTGACATCAGATATACATACAAAGACAAATCGAAGCTTGTTTTAGTGTCTGTGTTATCGCAACACGGGGTAACACAGACATTTATACACAATAGTGCGACTAATCGCCCGGGCGTTTAATTGAACCGGCGTTTAATACGCAGAATGAGGTCTGACCCCCGGCGGCTCTTTGCACACAGGCGCGTATTTGCACGCGGGCGATTATTTGGTCATATACGGTATTTGAGTTTGGCTGAGTCATTTCGTGCAATGGAGATTTTGGCGCAGGCGTTTCTTACAGATTGCGACTTCTAACTGAAAAATGTTAAGTCTAATCTAGGAAATGGATGTACCGTACGAAAGAGGAGAGTCAGCTGAGTAATATATGTCAAAATAGTGTTCGGAGTGCAAAAAATATGGAAACACGAGAAAGTTAGAAAACTGTGCGTTTAGCCTTTGCAAGCTGCATTTTCTGGCCGCAGTTAACATAGGAGTTAATGGAGCTTCGGTAAGCGGTCCCGTCGCTTTTCGGCTCATACAGCCAAATCCGTTTGTCCAATTGCTTCCATAGTTACATTTTGGTGATCAGCACAACTTTTGCTACAACTTGGATATAAAAATATTTATGCGGAGTGAAAACTGTGGGAGTTAGAGCAAGTTTAAGAGAAAACTCTTGGTACGTTTTGCCGATGTTCGTCGCTCTAGCCGTGAGGTCTCCACGCTCTAAGTTCCCAGAATTAATTGTAAAAAAAAAAAAAAAAATTATAATTAGAAAATGATGGAAGTTACAAAAAAGTTGAACGGTAAAGAAATTATCCAAGCGTAGCTTAACATTTTGCAGTTTGAATGACGTTTCTAGCTAAAGGTATGACAGAGTAAAAAATAGCTGAGAATAGCTACATTTTAAGAAATCTGTCATTATTTCCTATGGGACAAAAATATAAGAAAAAGTGAAATATTTTAAAAAGTATAGACAGTATGAAAGAGAAATATAATATCCATAATGTCCAGAAAAAGCTGCACGTTTTGATATATGAATTGTTGAAATAGCACGAAGTATGTAGGAGTAGTTGAATCAGGTAGAAATAGGGTAGAACGGCGGAAGAAGTAAGAATAATAATAATAATAAGTATAAAGAAAATGGCCGACATGAAAAACAATAGTGTGAATGCTGTCAGCATTCACACTAATAATAATAATAATAATAATAATAATAATAATAAACCAGCACAAAAACAATAGGGTTTCAGCCCCATGGGCTTGAACCCCTAATAATAATAATAATAAAAATAAACCAGCATAAAAACAATAGGGTTTCAGCCCCACGGGCTTGAACCCTAATAATAATAATAATAATAATAATAAAAACCAGCACAAAAACAATAGGGTTTCAGCCCTACGGGCTTGAACCCCTAATAATAATAATAATAATAATAATAACTAAAACCGCAAGCGGTGTTATGGCCCTCACCCCCCTGGCTGATCACCTCCCTTGTCACCGGTGGGGCCACTCAACAATGAGAGGACAGCATATCTTGTCTTTCAGTGTACAATTTGCAATTGCCTATTTTTTTTTGACTAAGTAAAAATAATTTTTTTCCTCCCATTCCAAAAATATATGGGGCGCTGGAGAACCATTTTATGTATCAGTGTGTTCGGGTTGTCATTCTGCACAAATGTTACTTTGTGTCCAACTTAATCCGACACTGTATGCGTGAGATATTCATACTTTTATACTTCTGAAAATGGCTGCTTGGTTGTAAGCTCATCACAGCCATGCCCAACATTTCATCAAAAATGTAAATAATAACTTTTGACCACAAATGTGTGTAGGTGATTTTCACCAAGTTTTGGGCAAATTGGATGAAAACCCTAGGAGGAGATGTTGAAAGTACGAGGTATGTGATTTTATATGTCGACGCTTCCACCCAATTTGGCCGGCCTCCTGTTATGTTTAGGGTGGGGCCATAATGTAATTTTTTACTTGTCCCAACATGGGCTATGTCTCTAACAAGTTTCATTTTTCTACGTGGAAAAAAGTTTGGGGTGGGCTCCCATTAGCATAATGTATTTTGATTTTTGACGGGGCGGGGCCAAGTCATTTTTCAATATTTGTTCTTGGGGACTTCAAATAAAAACATTTTTCGCCGGGCTTGAATTTTTGGTCGAATAAAATTGACTTTTTGTTTAAGTTTAAGGGGTCAAAGCCAAAAACCCATTCATTTGAATTGCGCATTTTTGTTGTTGCCATGGGAACACGATTAAAAAAAGGGGTGTGTACTCATTTGCTTTTTGGTTCAGTTTGACATGATAGATGTGTGTACCAAATTTCTTTTAACTATTTCAAAAAATGTTTTTTTCTCCCATTCAAAAAATGTAGGGGGCGTCAAAGAGCCATTTTGCCATACAGATATACGAGTTACATATCATTGTGTTCAAATTGTCATTCCGCACAGATTTTACTTTGAGTCCAACTCAATCCGACACTGTATGCGTGAGATATGCATACTTTTATACTTCTGAAAATGGCCGCTTTGTTGTAAGCTAATCACAGCCACGCCCAACATTTTATCAAAAATGTAAATAGTAACTTTTGACCAAACATGTGTGTAGGTAATTTTCACCAAGTTTGGTGCAAATTGGATGAAAACCCTAAGAGGAGATGTTGAAAGTATGCAGGGTGTGATTTCATATGCCCACGCTTCCGCCCAATATGGCCAACCTCCTGTTGTGTTTAGGGTGGGGCCATAATGTAATTTTTTACTTGTCCCAACATGGGCTATGTCTGTACCAAGTTTCATTCTTCTACGTGGAAAAAAGTTTGGGGTGGGCTCCCATTAGCATAATGTATTTTGATTTTTGACGGGGCGTGGCCAAGTCATTTTTCAATATTTTTTCTTGGGGACTTCAAATAAAAACATTTTTCGCCGGGCTTGAATTTTTGGTCGAATAAAATTGACTTTTCGTTAATGTTCAAGGGGTCAAATTTGTGTTCAAAGCGGGGAAAGGATAATAATAATAATAATAATAATAATAATAATAAAAAAAAATAATAATAATGGAACCATGCGGTTTTAACAGTCCCTCGCCGGCTTCGGCCAGGCTTGGACCTAATAATAATAAACCAGCACAAAAGCAATAGGGTTTCAGCCCTACGGGCTTGAATTAAAGGTGAAGGTAAGTGACAAAGAGTGAAACTGGAGTATGAATGAAGAATGAAGCTCTGTGCCATTTCAACCCTTTCAGTACCAACAAATAGCGATGGTCGCAGTGATGACGGCAGGGGGGCAGTCATGCGCTGCTTCACACCGCTGCCAGCTAAGTATTTATTCGTCCCAAGCCCCAAATGCAATAAGTATCTTGTTTGTTTTTGGTTTCTTTGCAAGTACGCTTATGCTTCTCTCTCTAGCAGACAGTGTTTGAATAGCAGCCCTGTCCCCGTAAATGATCCGTGATCTGAGTGTTTCCCAACCCTGCAGCTCGAGTACTCCTGTCCCGCACAGTATCCCTGATCTAACATACCCAGTTCAGCTCATCAGGTACTCCAGTAATGAGTTGATCAGCTGTGTTAAATTAGGGAGACATTTAAAATGTGCAGGGCAGGGGAACTCCAGAGGCAGTATTTGGAGACATTGATCAAACTGATAAAAATATTCAAATAATCCTGCTAATGGGAAATCCTCTTGCTGGTAATAACTATGATATCTATCACAACAGATGCAAAAATCAGAGGAAGGACAGGACAGGTACTTCATGCTTAAAGTGACCTCTTTATTTCTCTTTTGAAATTACTGCCATTTGCAATCAGATGCAGAATAATTGGCAGCTTGGGAAAAAAAGAAGAAAAAAGCAGCATGTAATATAAAACACAGTGTATTTTTATTTCAACATACACTGCCCTCCATAATTATTGGCACCCCTGGTTAAGATGTGTTCTTTAGCTTCTAATAAATTCAGTTTTTTTTTAATAATATAGGACCACAATGAAAAAAAGAGGAAAATCCAACCTTTAATTCAAGTGCATTTATTCAGTGGGAAAAAAATCCCACATTAAGAAATAATTCTTTAACATCAAATCATGTGTGCCACAATTATTAGCACCCCTGATGTTAATACTTTGTACAACCCCCTTTTGCCAACAAAACAGCACCTAATCTACTCCTATAATGTTTCACAAGATGAGAGAATACAGAAAGAGGGATGTTCGACCATTCTTCTTTGCACAATCTCTCTAAATCATCCAGCGACCTGGGTCATCTCCTCTGCACTCTCCTCTTCAGCTCACTCCACAGGTTTTCAATGGGGTTGAGGTCTGGGGACTGAGATGGCCATGGGAGGAGCTTGATTCTGTGTCTGGTGAACCATTTCTGTGTAGATTTGGCCACATTCTTAATGATTCCTCTGACAGTAGATATGGGCAGGTGCAGGTGAGTGGCTATTTTCTTGTAGCCATTGCCTGACTTGTGAAGGTCGACACACATCTGTCTTACTTGAATGGTGTGTTCCTTTGTCTTTCCCATGTTGAAGAGTGGAAAGAGAAATGGCCTCTGTTTCACGTCATATTTATACCCCAGGGAAACGGGAAGTGATGAATTACTAATTAAATGTTCCTAGATACTCTGATCAACTTTGTAAACTACTGTAGAAATGACAGAAATACTTCAATTACATTTATTTCCTAGGAATTGTTAGGGGTGCCAATAATTGTGGAACAGGTGATTTTATGAAAAATAATTTTTTCTTAGTCAGGGATTTTTTTTTCCTTAAAATTCACTTGAGTTGAAGGTTACATTTTTCTACAATTTTCAGTGTGAGAGTATGCTTCTGCAATAAAAATTGAATTTATTTTAAGGCTTTTAACACATCTTAACCAGGGGTGCCAATAATTATGGAGGGCGCTGTATTTATTGTAACATCTCTATTCTTTTCATTATGTAATCTCATTTTCAATGAAAACCATGTGTGTAAAAATTATTGGCACCCCCAGTATTGTACTTTTTTTGGCAAATAGCCCCTGCTAGGATGACAGTCACAAGTCTTCCGATAATTTCGGAAAAAGTTGGAGAACACACTTGGATTTTTGACTGTAAAGATCATTGAGTTTACCCTCTTCAGTTTTTCAATGGCATTTATTCTTGAGGCTGAAACGGCCATGACACAAGCTAGATGTTGTTTTCATTTCTTTGCCTCTGAGCAGAACCAACCAGGTTTTCCACCAGAATTCCCCAGTACTTAAATTAATTTTGTACCATTAATCTTGACTTGTGCCCCAGGGCCAATGACAACAAAACCGGCCAAAACTTCAAAGACACAGCTTCATCTCTTTGTAGTTATGAGGTGCTTTGTATGCATGCCACCTTTGCTACAAAATATGCCAATCATGTGTATGGCCAAAAATGTCCATTTTGGTCAGATGCTTGTTTTTGTTTCTTGCGCCTAGTGAGAGCTTTCTTTGTGCAACCATTCCAAAAGTTTTCCTTTCCAAAATGTTTTTTAAAGCATGAGGCAATGAAGCAACACACTATAGACACTATGAACTAATTTGGCTAGATTTATTTTTATAATTGTTTGGAGTGCCAATAATTCTTATACCTTTAGTTTTCAGATGAAATGAGCTCAAATAAAAAACATGGAGCTGAAGGTATTAAGTCATATTTCTACTGGGTTATTCAGACTGTAATCCTCCATTTTAATCCGTTATTGCATACTTAAAGAAGCAGACAGCACCTCGGAAAAGTATATTTCAGCAGAAAGTAGAATTCCTGAAGTGTCTAAAATGCATAGTTTTATAAATTTTAATTTGGTAATGATCCAGTGCGGCGCATTTTTAAACCGGATCGTCTTCAAATTGGCGTCAATACCAGGGGGCAGACATTTTTACTTGGGGAATGTAAGGCTGCGTTTGGAATACACACTTATCCATTCGCTCACTCACTCTCTATATTGTTTTAAATGTAGAAAATTCACTACACAGTGCCCTATATAGTGGGTGAATGTGCATTTCGAACGCATTATCCAATCAAACGCCAGTGCCGCGGTGCTTGTGCGTTAGTTATTTTCTTACGTGACGTCATTTGTTCTCTTTCCTTTCATCCGGGCCATGGAGTAGTTCAAAGGGCCTTCAGTAAGCTCTCCCTTCACAGCTTGGCTGCCCGCAAGCTGTTTTTAATTAAGCTGGCCTGATTAACAATCAAACAATTTATCGACTGAGTGACCAAGACCAATACATGACCTATAATTAGTAATGATAATGAAATGTGAATTCCCATTGCCTACATTTATATAATTGATATGGCATTGTAAATCCAAAACTTTTGCTGACTTTGCAGCATTTATTTTTGCCGTCCTTGGGATTGTCACGCAGCTGTGCAACCTAACAGCGCCCTTTAGCCGTGACAAAATTCAAAATAAAGAATGGATTCCCGCAGCCACGCAAACTAATTTCTGCAAATCTGTGCCACTTAACGAGCGCTGAAATTATGAAGGCATATTGATATTTTACGTCGTCATTTATGCGCAGGAGACACCTCATAATTTTGTGGTGCAATGCATAACAATGCTATCACAAGTAAATTAGACTGTCGTCGGTTTTTACCAATTAGTCTGAGCAACTGTGGCTAATCAGGAGATGAAAACTGCGAGAGGTTAAGGTTATTAAGCATTTTTAAAGGTGAGGTTTCCAAAGATCAAATTTAAAATCAGAAGATTCCCCAAGTAAAAATGTCTGCCTCCTGGTATTGAAGCCAATTTGAAGACTCGCTGGTTTAAAAATGCGTTGCACAGGATCATTACCAAATTAACATTTATAAAACTATGCATTTTAGACACTTCAAGTGTTCTACTTTCCGCTGAAATATACTTTGCCGAGGTGCTGTCTCCTCCTTTAAGTAAAATGTAGTTTTTGGAAAAAATGATAAGAGAAATTATTCTGTGTATGTACCTCATAATTAATAATACATTTTTAGCCCCCTTGAGTTGGTGGGTGTTGAGCCTAGAGCATTTTCACCCATCATAAATGCCTTGAATGCCAAGCGGACATACCTGCCAAACTAAATTCAATTAAATTTAATTTGCACTTTTCCATTTGATAACTGATTGTTTATTCTCCTCAAGATAGTGGTTTCGGAATTTCAGTCATTTTAGATTTCTCTGTGGTTAAAATCCAATGATTTAAAAAAAAAAAAAAAAAAACCATGTGACTTCTGGTTTTAACCCCGCCCAGTTTTTTTCCCGAATCCGAATCCGAATTATTTTTCCCAAAAACAAATACAAATACAAATACAAATAGAGGTGCCTCCACATACCCCTAGTATACATCATCATCATTATGGTTGTTAACGCCATCACCTCCTGGGTCTGCATCAAAATTGATTTGGTAGTAAACGATCGCTGCCTGGGTCTACAACATAATCCATACCACAGCAGGTGATAGCCACTTGGATCTAAATCATAATCGATACCACAGGAAGCGATCACTGCGTAGGTCCACATCATAATTGATATGATAGCAAGCAATCACTGCCTGGATGTACATCATAATCTATATGACAGAAAGAGATCACCACCTGGGTCTACTGTATATAATAATCCACAAGACAGCAACCAATCACTGCCTTGATCTGCATCATAATCGATACCACAGCAAGCGATCACCACCTGGGTCTACATCATAATCGATATCACAGTAAGCGATCACCTCCATGGTCTACATCATAATCGGATCGTTTCCTACTAGGAAACAATCACCGCATGGGTCTACATCATAATCTTCACCACAGCAGGCAATCACCTCCTGGATCTATATTATAATGGATCCAATAGTAAGCGATCACCAGCAGGGCCAACATCATAATAGATACCACAGCCAGCAATCTCGTCAATGGTCTACATCATAATCGATACCACAGCAAGCAATCATCGCCTAGATCTTCAGCATGATCGATACAATAGCACGCCATCACCCCCTGGGTCTTCGTCATAATGGATACCTCAGCAAGCGTTCACTGCCTGAGTCTACATCATAATCGTTACGATAGCAAGCGATCTCCGCCTGGGTCTTCATCATAATCGATATGATTACAAGCGATCACTGCATGGGTCAACATCATACTCGATACCACAGCAAGCAATCACCTCCTGGGTCTACATCATAATCGATATGATGCCAAGCGATCACCACCTGGGTCTTCATCATAATCGAAACGTCAGCAAGTGATCACCTCCTTGGTCTACATCATAATCGATACCTCAGCAAGCATTCACCTGTCAGGTCAAAATCATAATCGCTATGCCTGGGTCAACATCATAACTGATATCATAGCAAGCGATCGCCTCCTCGGTCTACATCATAATCGATAACACAGCAAGCAATCACCTCCTAGGCCTACAACATAATTGATACCACAGCAAGCAATCAGCTCCTGGGTCTACATCATAATCAGTACACCTGGGTCAACATCATAATCGATATCACAGCAACCGATCATTTCTTCGGTCTACCTCATAATCGATACGCTAGCAAGCGATCACCTCCTGGGTCTACATCAGAATCAATACCACAGCAAGCAATCACTGCCTTGATCTACATCATAATCGATACCACAGCAAGCAATCACCTCCTGGGTCTACATCATAATCGATACCACAGCAAGCAATCACCTCCTGGGTCCACATCATAATCGATACACCTGGGTCAGCATCATAATCAATATCATAACAAGCGATCACCTCCTGGGTCTACATCATAATCGATATGGTAGTAAACGATCACTGCCTGGGTGTACATCATAATCCATACCACAGCAGGGGCTAGCGGCTTGGGTCCAAATCATAATTGATACAACAGCAAGCGATCACGGGCTGGGGCTACATCCTAATTGATACGATAGCAAGTGATCACCGCCTGGGTCTACATCATAATCAATACAATTACAAGCGATCACCGGCAGGGTCAACAACATAATCAATACCATAGCAAACAATCAGGTCTTGGGTCTGCATAATATTCGATACCACAGCAAGCAATCACCTCCTGGGTCCGCGTCATAATTGATGCGCCTGGGTCAATATCATAATCGATATCATGACAAGCGATCAGCTCCTAGGTCTACACCAAAATCGATATGGCGGTAAACAATCACTGCCTGGATCTACATCATAATCTATATCACAGCAGGTGCTAGCCCCTTGGGTCTACATCATAATCAATACCACAGCAAGTGATCACCACCTGGGTCTACATCATAATTGATCCCTCAGCAAGCGATCACCGGCTGGGGCTACATCATAATTGATACGATAGCAAGCGATCACCGCCTGGGTCTTCATCATAATCGATACCTCAGCAAGCGATAACGGCCTGGGTCTACATCATAATCAATACGATTACAAGCGATCACTGGCAAGGTTAACATCATAATCAATACCACAGCAAGCAATCACGTCTTGGGTCTACATCATAATCGATACCACAGCAAGCAATCACCTTGTCAGGCTACATCACAATCGATGCAGCCGCAAGAGATAATGTGAGCATAACATAACAATTCCTGCACAGCTCACATGCGAGAGGATGATTTCCTGTCATTGCTTTGTGGGAATGGCGGGCAAGGGTTGTGTACAAAAATGGGTTTCCTCACTCTTCTCAACATCAAAGTGGCTAAAATTAATGCAAGGACGAATTTATCAAGTTCGATGCATGTAATATTAGCACCCCATTAGGTATTCGTTTGACGACATCGTGTGTTTAGGACTTTAATTTGACAAACATTGAAGTCCATCTGTACCAGGGGCAAGATTATTAAGTTGATTGTTGCATCATCAATACTGTGAAAGACTTCATGGCGACAGATGCATTGAGTCCTTAAGTTGTTTGAACTAAAGAATTATGAATTAGTTTCATACATTTCTTGTGTGCTACATGGTTTACAAAATCTCATGTAAACATAATGGTTGACACTTCATGCAGCCGCACAGGCTACCTGTTGGTGTTTTCAAACTGAAAGTATAATAGGAATGTGCCTCCCATTATTTGGTAATAGTGAAAAGAGAAATATTTGCGTTAATTCTGTGGGTTAGTCTCATAATTAATAATAGCAAATTTACCCCTTCAGGTTGGTGCTAGGACTGAGGTATACACTTCTAAGAAGGCACTGACCCTGAGCTGATGCTCTCTTGTTCTGTCTGTTCTGCTTGTAGCTCTAGTGTTGAAAGTGGTAGTCCCAGTGGTCGTAGTAAGCTTGGTTGCCGTGGTGATTCTCATCCTGTGGAAATGCTGTTCCAGGAATACAGGTAAAAAGAAGGTTTTGTCTGTGTGCGTGTGTGTGTGTGTGTGTGTGTGTGTGGGGGGGGGTGTTTGTCACTTGACGGCCAGTGTAGAATGCACCCGAAGTTTTACTCCGTCAACAGAATGTTGTGTCATGTTGGTCACTCAAGTCAACATTATGGCTAATAGGATTGTTTTGCCCATGCGGTTTATTTGTTCCTAGACTGGAACAAAAAACTCCTGAGAGTAGTTACCTGGGGAGTCACTCAGAGTATTCGGTGTCTAAGGAGTCAAACTCTGAATAGTCACTTTGAAGAATTATTCTCTGTGGACGCACTTTCTAAAGAGTCACTCCCACAGGAGTCATTTTCTGTGGAGCCACTCACTGCAGATTCACTCCTCAATGAGTCACTCTCCCTGTCCCAAGGAGGTAAACTCTGAAGAATCACTCTCTGGGGAGTCACTCTATGAGGAGTCATTCTCTGTGAAGTCACTCTGTAAAGATACACTGCTCTTATTCTTCTCAGCTAGCACGAGTGTTGGCATGGCAGACCACACTTCTGAAAACACAGTGGAACGATCTTCCCCAAAAGAAGCTGATGGTAAGTACACAGCCTCCTCTACACTCGCACAAATACCACAGATTTGCCCCCCATTCCCACAAAACAGACTCCAAATAACTCTCATACCACACCAAGCTTTTTTTACTACCCGCTTTCACTGAAGTGCTCAGTGTTGATTAAGATCTTGTTCAGTCATTTTGATTTTAATGCTTGAAAGGCATGTCACACGTGACTGTGTCCTGGAGTACCCTCAGTGCCACTCTGGTGTTCCTAAAAAGGTCTGCAAAAACAAATCGTCATGTTTACATTGTTGTAATTTCATGTCGACCTGAGCTATTACAGTTATTTAGCTGGCACTTCTATCCAAACTGACTTACAGTTCATTAGATGAAGCTTGGGCCAATTCCACCTGAAGTAAGGAGGAGTTAAGGGCCTTGCCCAAAGGCCCAAAAGTTGCGCTGATCTAATTTTGGCTTCATTGGGGCTTGATCCACCAACCTTCTGAGTACCGCTAAACAATAGATCAATCCCCCCAATTTTTTTTTGAATGGGAATCAGCATTAAAGATAACTAGGAGGTAAAACTGTTTCCCCCCTGCAGCTATGGGAAGCCTGCAGCCTTCTGGCTAAGGTACTTCACCTGGACCTGCAAAGCAGATGGTTTACGTCCAACTCGAAATTGCTCCAAATTGCTCTTAGTTAAATCAACTGTTCATTTTTAGCTGTTCATCAGCTTAAGAATGGGAATCAAAAAAAGGCTCTTCCCTCATCCCCTTTATCCCCAAACTGGAACGTCCATTCATAGGTATTGGCACCAGCTGCCACAGGCTCTGATATCGAATGGAGGGATTTCATGTGGGTTTGATTAGTACTTGGATGGGAGACCACCTGGGAAAACTTAGTTGCTGTTGAAAGAGGTGTTGGTGGCCAGTTGGTTGCAATCTTCCTTCTGGTGGAATAATCCCCAATGCCCCAGTGCAGTGATGGGGACACTGTACTGAAGGAGCCGCCGTCTTTTGGGTGAGACGTTAAACCGAGGTCCTGACACACTGTGGTCATTAAATATCCTACGACACTCTTCGACAAGAGTAGAAGGTTCCCCTGTGTCATGGCTAAATTCACAACCTGGCTCTTTCAACCTGCCACCTAATCATCCCCGGATCTAATTGGCTGTGCAAATTGTCCTCTCCCTCCCCACCTCAACCCCCCAGGGCTCCCTTGAAAAAGAGATTTCAATCTCAACGGGACTTCCCTGGTTAAATAAAAGCTAAATAAAAGTAAAACCTTGGGTGAATCTCAGTTATCTCTCTTTCTGCTGAGTAATTGATTGATTGATTGAGAGATCTAAATTGTTAGTCCCCTGCCACCCGTGAGGTAGATCGGGGGACTATTGATTGAGTCTGCGTCTACGCGTGCGTCCGACCTTTGGTGGGGGGGCTTTCTTGGCTTTTTTTGTTTTGACCCAGGTCGGCAGATCCCAGAGGAACCTGTTTATCATTTAGCTCACAAACCCCAGCCTTCAGGAAATGATAGTGCGGTGAGTCGCCGCCATAAATTATCCTTTGAAAGTGATGTGGATTTTGCCTCTCAGTTGTTTTTTTGTGTGTATTATGTTATTTACTCCTCCAACCACTTGGTGGCACTGAGTAAGATGGTCATAAACGGAGCACTGAGTTGATGATAATATTGCTAGTTTGCTGCTGGTGCTGGAAGTGAAGTCCCTCGGAGCAGTAATAATGGCGTTTGGACACTATCTGTCATTGTTCAAATTGGAAGTCATTTCATGAGCCGGGATGCTCTGAGATAAATCTATAGGGTGCATGGACACAAGTGGACACATCAGATTTGTGGTTGATTATCCAAAAATGGTGATATTACATGTGTGGTTAGTTTTTAGTCCATTTTCATCATCTACATGTCCAGATCACTGGCGAGCAAATAGCTTGAGCCCTTTCTGCTCAATCAGACAGCTCAGTTTCAGCTGAAAATTTTAGAATCTTCATCGCCACCTTCAAATTCTCCTTTCTTGATTGCACTTCCACTGAAGCTGCAGTTTTTCCAAAGACAAGTCTATGATTCAGTGCTTTTTGTCCAATGGAAAGAGAGAGAAGGCTAGCTACAGTAGCTCAATCACAGTCTCAATATAATGCAATCAAATGTGGCGAAATAAACTAGCAATGATGCAGAGGCAAAACTAGCCTGCTACGTATTTTGTTCGATGTGTTTGATGTGGCTGAAATGAGTCTGAAACTTCCATTCTGAGACATATGGCAAGGTCACCTAAGCACATTAATTGAACATCAGCATGTCTTGCAGATTCAACGAAGACAAGTGAGGTCCTGTACAGTGTGGCCGTTAAACCCGTGGCCTCGGTTGGCAATGGTAAAGACTGATTATCATGATTTTTAAAATGGTCTCTTCCTGTCGGAGCAAGCATTCCTCTGCAATAAAGAGGTTTATATCAGCACAATCATGAATATTCCAGAACAGCCTTATAACCATGCAAATACATATGAAGACTACAAAGGAAAAAAAAACAATCAGAGTCCAAATTTCGCATTTTTGTATATTTTATATATTATACAGGGTGGCACAAAAAAAAAAAAAAAAACCAACCAAAACATAGTGCAAAAACTAATTCACTTTAGTGAGATGGAGTAAAAACTCAACCGAATAGTTGATAAGACAAGATATTTATTTCATGTAGTTGATAAGAAATACATTTGGCAGGACTACTCCACCCCACTAAAGTAAGTTAGTTTCTGCACTATGTTTCAGTTGATTTTTTTTTTTTTGGCCACCCTGTATATTATTATAATATTTTATATTTTTTGCATATTTTTTCAGTACTTTGTTTCTAAGACCGTTTTGAATTTTTAATTCATCATTTCTCCACAACATGAAAATGCGACTGATCGTTTTTCCATTGTGGCCTTCATATATACGTCAGGGAAAAAGTTTAGGGGTCTTCAGGGTAAAAATTTCAATTTTTTTCAAAAATTTCAGTATCTTTGATTTTCACATAAAATGAATAAAATAAATGCAAAGGAATGCAGTGAGATGCCAGTAAACACCAAGCATCTATGTTTGTCCTCTGCCTCAATTGTTACTTGAGACTTTATTATTGAAAATCACAATTTTGACTGATTTTCAACCTTGTGGCATTCATAAAATCATTAATATTCATCTGATTGACTTGAAATTTGGAGTGAAGTTTTATCTGTTGGAGATCTATGCCATGACATAGGGTTTTATAGATAGGTGCATCCCTAGGGGGTTTATTTTGAAAAAGAAGCAAATTGATGATAGCGATTTTCGTTATGGTTACATAACAGAGCTCACTAAATATTCAAGAATGTTCCAAACAAAAAAAATCCTTTGTCATTTCATAGGACTATCTTAATCCTTTCATATGAGACTAATTTGAGTAAAATCTGACCATGGGTTATTGAAATATCGGTGCCACAAAATATTTTCAGATTTTGTCATTAAAGTGCCATTTCCATGGCAACCATGTACATTTTTGTCAAAATACTATATTTTATGAGGTTAAAATCATGTTGAGTATGTTTATTTCTTGGTTTTTACATCATTATGGTAAAATTATTATGGTTATTTCTACACTTTACCCTGAAGACCCCTTAAGCTCCACCAAATTCAAATTGAAATTTTCCCAAAATTTGCAGGTTCTGAACTCTGTACATTTACATAAAGGTTTTCACATGTATTCTACATATATACAATGCTGTGAAAAAGTATTTGCCCCCTTCTTTATTTCTTTTTTTTTTGCATATTTGGCACACTTAAATGTTTCAGATCATCAACCAAGTTTTAATATTGGACAAAGATAACCCAAGTAAAAACAAAATGAAGTTTTTAAATGGTGATTTCATTCATTGAGGGGAAAAAAAGCTATTCAGACATCTGGCGTAAAACTAACACAGCATTTCATAAAAAGAACATCATACCAACAGTCAAACATGATGGTGGTAGTGTGATGGTCTGGAGCTGCTTTGCTGATTCAGGACCTGGATGACTTGCCATAATTGATGGAACCATGAATTCTGCTCTCTATCAGAAAATCCTGAAGGAGAATGTCCGACCATCAGTTTGTGACCTCAAGCTCAAGCGCACTTGGGTTATGCAGCAGGACAATGATCCGAAGCACACCAGAAAATCCACATCTGAATGGCTTAAAAAAAAAGAAAATGAAGTTTTTGGAGTGGCCGAGTCAAGGTCCGGACTTAAATCCCATTAAGATGCTGTGGGATGACCTTAAACAGGCCATTCATGCTCGAAAACCCTCCAATGTGGCTGAATTAAAACAGTTCAGCAAAGAAGAGTGGGTTAAAATTCTTCCACAGCGATGTGAAAGACTCATTACCAGTTATCGCAAATGCTTGATTGCAGTTGTTGTCGCCGAGGGTGGCACAACAAGTTATTAGGTAGGTTTGGATAGCTTTTTCCCTCAATAAATGAAATCATCATTTAAAAACTGCATTTTGTATTTACTCGGGTTATCTTTGTTTAATATTAAAATTTGTTTCATGATCTGAAATATTAATTGTGAGAAATATGCAAAAAAATAAGAAATCAGGAAGGAGGCAAATACTTTTTCACAGCACTGTGTACGTATTTATATAAATTTACTATAAAAAAAAAAAACCTGTTGCAGCATATGTATGAATGCACTGCTATTAACCTGTAATGCCATATTGATTATTGAACGGGGGATTGTTGCTGTCTCTGACTGGCTTGTCATTTCTTGTTTTTGTTGACCCAGGTCAGCAGATCCCAGGGGAACCTGTTTATGATTCTGTCCAGAAGTCCCAGCTTTCAGGAGATTATGGTACAGAGACACACCATCATTAATTATTCTTGAAAAGTGTTGTGGATTTTACTACCCCTCAGTTATTGTAGTTGCCGGAAAAAGTTGGGCAGCTACTATGGATTCATGGTTTTTGTCTCTGCCGCCGCCGCGTTTGTAGAGATTTTCTTGGGCATGCTCTACAGGCCACAAATTTCAACCGATTGCTTTGAAATTTGGTGTGGACATAGTTTATGGTTTGCTCATGACATTTTTCGATTTTGGTTGCCATTACAATAGAATTGCCAAAATAAAGCACAGTTTCATGCTGATAATATGCCAGTTTCAGTGCATAGCTTGTGATCGCCGTAGAGGTCAGATTTTTCAAGATATGACAAGCGGGCACTCAGGTGCTACCAATGTTGGGGTGGTAACTCTAAGAAAGTAATGCATTACACATTACTAGTTACTTTTAAAAAAGTACTCCCTGACTTTACTTAACTACTCACTGCTGAAAATTAATAGTTACACTACTAGTTAAATTAATTTTGGATTACTCAGCACCATCATCTGAAATTCACCAAAACTTAGTTAATTAACCATATCATGTTAAAACCTGGCATATGCCCAGATCAGAACAAATCTTTATTCTCGCAAGGAGGACACACACAAGATCTGTCTTACATGCTTTTTAATACAGCAAATCCAACAGCGAAGCTGTAAAAATCAGCCCAAACAGCACTTCACAGAAAAGTGAGTCAAGTACAGTACTGGCATAAACAGGCATGAAAAAGGATGTTTGATTTGTTTCTCTGTCCTCGGTCTCAATCGCTAATATACTGAAGAGAAAGAAAAAGAAGAAGAAGATGAAGAGGAGGACGACGTTTTTCTGGCCTCCTGCCGATAGTTGAAGAATTTAAAGTAATGCTACTACAACCCCAATTCCAAAATAGTTGGGACAAAGTGTAAATTGTGAATAAAATCAAAATGCAATGACATTCAGATCACATGAGCCAATATGTTATTTACAATAGAACATAGATAACATTTCAAATGTTGAAACTGAGACATTTTACATTTTTATCCACAAAATGAGCTAATTTCAAATTTTCTGGCAGCAACAGGTCTCAGAAAAGTTGGGACACAGGCAAAAAAGGGCTTTAAAAGCAATTAATATATAAGCAAATCAGCTGAAAGAACATTTAGCAAGTAATTAAGTTAACTGGCATCAGGTGTGTAACATGATTGGCTATATAAGGGATGTCTTAGAGAGGCTGAGTCTCTCAGAAGTAAAGATAGCCAGAGGCTCTCCAACCTGTGAAGATTTGTGTAAAAAAAATTGCGGAATACTTTAAAAACAATGTTCCTCAATGTCAAATTGCAAAGGCTTTGAAGGTCTCATCATCGACAGTGCATAACATCATCAAAAGATTCAGTGAAACTGGAAAAATCTCTCCGTAAGGGACAAGACCGAAGACCTTTACTGGATGCCCGTGATCTTCGGGCTCTCAGACGCCACTGCATCGCTCACTGGCATGATTCTGTCGTTGACATTACTAAATGGGCCCAGGAATACTTCAGGAAACCTCTGTCTGTAAACACAGTCCGTCGTGCCATCCACAGATGCCACCTAAAACTCTATCATGCAAAAAGGAAGCCATTGCTGAGCATGATCCAGAAGCGCCGCCGTGTTCTGTGGGCCAAGGCTCATTTAAAATGGACTGTAGCAAAGTGGCAAAGTGTCCTGTGGTCAGACGGGTCCAAATTTCTTGTTGGAAATTATGGGCGTTGTGTCATCCGGGTAAAAGAGGAGAAAGATCACCCCTCCTGTTATCAGCGTTCAGTTCAAAAGCCAGCATCTCTGATGGTATGGGGATGCATTAGTGCATATGGTGTGGGACACTTGCATGTTTTAAAAAGCACCATGAATGCTGAAAGGTATATAAAGGTTTTAGAGCAACATATGCTCCCCTCTAGACGACATCTTTTCCAGGGAAGGCCTTGTGTATTTCAGCAGGACAATGCAAAACCACATACTGCAGCTATTACAACAGCATGGCTTCGTAGTAGAAGAGTCCGTGTGCTGAACTGGCCTGCCTGCAGTCCTGATCTTTCACTGATTGAGAACATTTGGCGCATAATTAAACAAAAAGTCCGCCAAAGGAGACCCAAAACTCTCTGGCAGCTGGAAGCCTGTATTGAACAAGAGTGGGATCAAATTCCAATGGCTAAACTCAAGAAACTTGTCTCCTCAATGCCCAGATGCCTCCACTCTGTGTTAAAAAGAAGAGGGGATACTACACCATGGTAAACAGGCCCCTGTCCCAACTTTTTTGAGACCAGTAGCAGCCATCAAATTTGAAATGAGCTCATTTTGTGGATAAAATAAAAATATTTCTCAGTTTCAACATTTGCTATGTTATCTCTGTTCTACTGTGAATAAAATACTGGCTGGTGTGATTTGAAAGTCATTGCGTTTTGATTTTATTCACAATTTACACTGTCCCAACTATTTCGGAATTGGGGTTGTAGATAATTTACTTGTTAGTAACTGTGATGCAATTACTTAAGTTATCAAAGTAATGTGTTTCATTACTGTGTTACTGATGAATGTAATCTGATTGCAGTTATTAGTTTCTATGTAATGCATTACCCCCAACACTGGGTGCAACACCAATGTGGTCGCGGAGGACCGGACTGTCATTTTTATGTGTACAATGTTATTTACTTCTCCTACCACATGGTGGCATTGTGTTAAATGGTCCATAATGGAGTGCTGAGGTGACTACATTATTACTAGTTTATTGCTGGTGTTGGAAGTGAAATCCCCAAGAGCAATTTTAATGGGATTTGGGCACTGTCAGTCATTTCTTAAATTGGAAGTCTTAGCATGAGTAACATGAGTCCTTCCTGGCCAATCAGATCACTCAGTTTCAGGCGGTCATTTTTGAAACTTCACTATCTCCCTCAAGTTCTGCTTTCTTGATTGTACCTTTATTGAAGGTGCAGTTTTTCCTAAGGACAACGCCATGGTTCAATTCTTTTTGTCCAGTGGCAAGACAGAGATGGCTAGCCAGCTCACTCAATCTCAGTTCAGCGGGGAAAATAAGTATTGAACGTGTCAACATTTATCTCAGTAAATATATTTCTAATGGGGCTATTGACATGAAATTTTCACTGGATGTCGGTCACAACCCAAGTAATCCACACATACAAAGAAATCAAAACAAATAATTCCATAAATTAAGTTATGTGTAATGAAGTGGAATGACGCAGTTACAGTTTTATTATTTATTTTATTACCTGTACTTAATTACTGTTATTAAGTAAGTAAGTTAATAAAAATAATAAATGTAGTTACTCAGGGATAATGCACTATCTCAAAATCGATTGCAACCTAAAAACACTGGGACGTTCTTTGAAAATGAGTTTTAAAGAACATAAATGGCTGAAGGAATGGGGAAACTTTCATTTTAAGGCACCAGCATGACATGGTCGCCTCAGCAGACTAATTGAACATCAGCATGTCTTGCAGATTCAACGAAGACAAGTGAGGTCCTGTACAGTGTGGGCCTAAAACTCGTGGCCTCAGCTCACAATGGTAAAGAATAATTATTGTTACTCGTTTTAAATATGGTCAGTTTTTCTGTTGGAGCAAGCACTCATCCGCTTTACAGAGGTTTATGCCAGCACAATCAGGAATATGCCAGAACAGCCTTATAACATTGCAAATACATATGTACTGTACAGCTGAGAAAAAGTTAAGCTCCACCAAATTCAAAATGAGATTTTCCAAAAATTGGCAAGTTCTGATTCCTGTACGTTTTCACAAAGGTTTTAGCGTGCATTTCACATGCATTTCACACTCAAAGACCTTTGTAATTGCTTGTAATGAATGTTAGCAGCTGGGTGGCACTTCTGAGAACTTAGGTTTCATCTTAGCCAAATACTATCCCCGGTCAGACAATCCAAACTATGAGAAGTAAAATAGCGGGAAGTGACACTACGCGTTGTTTTGGGTAGTCTGACTGGGGCTATAGATTCTTTTTCCTCCAATTTAAGTTCAGATTTGAGAGGACAGTATCCTGGTGATGACAAGTCTTCTTGCCATGTTTAATGGACAGTTGGCCCATACTTAGAACAGCAGTACGTCTGTTGAAAACATACGCATGAAGTAAAAAAACTAATTCTTTTCAAAGTGAATTTGCATGCCGGGAAAGGTATGTCCAAGCCATATTTCCAAGAATAAGGCAATGATTGTTGATATTATTAATTTAGTCCTTTGGATCACGCGGACGTGGGTGGTGCTTAACTTTTGTCAAGGTGTATACAGTGTATAACGGGCTTATAGCAATGCATTCGTATATATAACAGGTTTATCACAGTGCATTCATTTATATGACATAACAGATTAAAACAATGCATTCATTTATAAGCTATAACAGCTGTATAACAGTGCATTCATATAGACACTCAGTGGCCACTTTATTGGTTACAGCTGGGTGGGACCCTCGTTTTCTCCCAGAATAGTTTGCATATTTCCTGGCGTGGATTCAGCCAGGTGCCGGACAACATTCCTGGTCCGTGTTCAGCTGATGGCACCATGCAGTTGGCAGATTTGTCGGCTGCACATTTTTTTTTTTTTTATGCTGTGCTTTTTGGAGTGATGCATTAGCCTGCTGGAAGTAGCCAGTAGACGATGGGTAGACTGTGGCTATAAAGGGACACACATGGTCAGCATCCCCTATTGACACTAAGGGACCTTATTTATACCAAGAAAATATTCCCGACACCATTACATCACCACCACCAGATTCATCCGTTCAGATAAGGCAGGATTGATCCACGAATTCATGTTGTTCACATCAAATTCTGTCCCTACCATCTGTAAGTCCCAGCAAAAATTGGCCAGACCTGGCAACCCCTTCTTACTCTTCTGCCGTCCAGTTTAGGCGAGCATTTGCTCGCTTGAGCCGCAGTTTCCTGTTCTTACTGCCCTACAAAGCCTAAGTGCAGTAACTACGCATTGGGTAAAATTTGAGTTGAGCAGTTTTGGGCCTGAAAGTATTTGGAGGTTAGGATTGATTTAGATAGAAATGATATCATAGCAAGTCAGTAAACCATCATCTACCATAGATGTGCTAACTATTCGTTTGTTGGGACAGCAAACCAACTCTGAAGCCATTTTTTACTGTTTGAGCAGGAGTGGAACCCGGTGTGGTGTTCTGCTGCTGTAGCCCCTCCCCTTCGAGGGAGGACATGTTATGTGTTCCAGATGCATTTCTGCATAACACTGTTGTAAGGTGTGATTATTTGAGTGACTTTCATCTTCCTGTCTCTTAGAGTCTGTCTAACCTGACCTCTCCTCTGACCTCTCTCATGAACAAGGACTAACAAGGTGGTTTTCACCATAGACTATATAAAAAGATGGACGAAGCTACCGTGACGTCACCCATTGGTTTCAGCATGCCATAAAGGAAGCCTCGATTTTGGCAATTTGAATTGCGCCATGTTGTCATTTTGAAACCGGATGTGATTCCTGTTGGACAAGAGCGTGAATTGAAGACCCGGGGAGGAACGTGGCTCTGGATCTTACCGTATCGGACGAGGACCAGAGGATAGCCACGCCCCAAAAGGATATTCTGGCTTTATCCTTTATTCTAGTCTATATGGGACCATAATTTACAAAAATGAACATCATGATATTTCGAAGGAGACTTGCAACTTGCTATAGCTACCAAAAAATAATGTGAAAAATCATTATTTAAATGAAAAATCAGGTGGGAAAGTAGGGTCATTTTCTCACAGACTTATATAGCATTGAACTTCTTTCTGCAACCACTGACGTCGCCATCTGCTGGCCATTAAATAGAATGCCATTCTACTGTACTTCCGCATGGGCTTCTTTTTTCAGATCAGGGTGCTGCGTACATCTTTTTATACAGTCTATGGTTTTCACCCAATGAACATGGTGGCCACTTTTACTGTCGACTGATGTCAATGGGGAAAAAAAATCATAATAAATTATTCTTTTACAGTTGGAAAGCAGAAAGTCTGCTTATTTTATTCCCTGGGCCATTTCCTTCAACAAGGCATTTTGCCTGCAGAACTTCTGCACACTGGATTTTTTTTTTTTCTGCGCCATACTTTGAGAAATGGCAGTTTTTTAAATCCACCAACAGCCTAGTCTGGAAAAAAGTAATTTAACAGTTTTCGTCACTTGCGACCTCGTGTGGAAAAATGTAATTTGGCAGTACTCTCACTGAAATCACGTTTCTTCCTAAGTCTGTTTTTAGTGAGAACTTCTTGATCATGTCTGTATGCTTTTATGCATTGAGTTGCAGCCACATGATTGGCTGATTACATACTTGCATTAAGTACCCAGTGTAAAACTGTACTGAATAAAGTTGCCACAGAGTGTGTAATATATGAATTATTTATGCCATTATATTCATAATTCATATATAAGATATTTGTATAACATTATGATGGTTCAGAAATTAGTATGATATTTCACATTTATGGCAGCGCATTTATATGCATGCTGTAACAGTTTAATAACAGTGGATTCTGTCATAGTGCGTGTGTATATATATATATATATATATATATATGAATTTACTGTTATAAACCTGTTGTAGCATATGTATGAATGCACTGCTATTAACTTGTAATGCCATATTGATTATTGAACGGGGGATTGTTGCTGTCTCTGACTGGCTTGTCATTTCTTGTTTTTGTTGACCCAGGTCAGCAGATCCCAGGGGAACCTGTTTATCGTTCTGTCCAGAAGTCCCAGCTTTCAGGAGATTATGGTACAGAGACACACCATCATAAATTATCCTTGAAAAAGGTTGTGGATTTTACTACCCCTCAGTTATTGTAGCTGCCGGAAAAAGTTGGGCAGCTACTATGGATTCATGGTTGTCGTCTCCACCGCCACCGCATCTGTAGAGATTTTCTTGGGGAAGCTCTACAGGCCACAAATTTCAACCGATTGCTTTGATATTTCGTGTGGGCATAGTTTATGGTTTGTTCAGGATACCTTTTGATTTTGTTTGCCATGACAATAGAATTAGCTGAATAAAGCACAATTTCATGCTGGAAATGTGCCTGTTTCAGTGTATGGCTTTTGAACGCCGTAGAGGTCAGAGTTTTCAAGATATCACAAGTGGGCACTCAGGTGCTACACCCAAGTGGTCGCAGATGACCGCCTGTCTAGTTTTTTGTGTACAATGTTATTTATTCCTCCTTCCACATGGTGGCATTGTGTTAAATAGTCATTAATGGAGTACTGAAATGACTATGTTATTGCTAGTTTGCTGCTGTTGTTGGAAGTGAAATCCTCAAGGGCAGATGTAATGGGATTTGGACACTTTCTATCATTGCTCAAATTGGAAGTCATAGCATGAGTAACATGAGTCTTTCCTGGTCAATCAGATCACTCAGTTTCAGGCGGTCATTTTTGAGTCTTCACTATCTCCCTCAAGTTCTCTTTTCTTGATTGTACTAATGTTGAAGGTGCAGTTTTTCCAGTGACAACACCATAATTTAATGCTTTTTATCCAATAGAAAGAGAGAGAAAGCTAGCAAGCTCACTCAATCGCAAAATAACATACCCAAATTTCATGCATGGCTAATAAGCCAGAGGCATTTTGGCAAAACAAACTAGGTAGTGATATCATGGTCTTACAATTCAAAGGCAAATTTAGCTTGCTACATATTTTGTTCAGTGTGTTCACTTGTGAAATAGGTAGCTACTCTGTCTTGACACTTGACACATGAGACTCGATGGGTCTTCTCCCAATTGCGGACCCTTTGCTATGGGGCACCATGATGGCAAACCACTTGGTTGCTTTTCATAGCTACTGAGCTGGTTCATAGCTAAAGATTTTTCAAAGCCACAGACTATATAAAATGCCACAGACCGAATGTCTTTTATGCTTAGCCGGAAACTGGGAATGATTGGATCATGGCACTTATACAGAAGGTGTAACGGCCGGTAGTATATGGAGGCCAAGCGCAACGACAGAGAGAAAGAGAGTAGCACGAACACAGTACAAACACAGAGAATAATATAGACCAAATGCAAGTACTCGCGCTTCCAAAGGACATATAATAGTCTGAACCACGGAAGCAAAGCGAGGTAGAAAAAGGGAGAAGAAACTCCAACAATTAGAAGATAGAAAGTCATACAAAACCTGACTACAGATACCTTCGGCTATAGTGCGAAGCTAAACTCAGACACTCTAGTGAAGGAGGCGTGCCGGACTTCCTACTTATATAGATTCTGGGAAAGCGCCGCCTCAGCTCAACCAACCAGCTGGGTAAAGAATTAGATGGCCCAGGAATTCCATATCGTCCCGGGACAAGAGGTGTAAAGAAAATTCCAAACAACACGCACACCTCACAAACCGTGACAGTAGGTTTCAGATCAAAAAGGGATTGCATGAAAATCTGAGAAAAATGTAAATTATAGTTAAGTACGGGTAAGAAGAAGAATGCATGGAGTTACTCTGGGATCTAATGCTAATCTCAAAATCGATTGCAACCTTGAAAATAATGAAACATGCTTTGAAAATGAGTTTTATAAAATGTACATGGCTGAAAGGAGTGGGAAACTTTCATTTTAAGACGCCAGCGTGACATGTTCGCCTCAGCACACTATTTTAACTTCAACATGTCTTGCAGATTCAAAGAAGACAAGTGAGGTCATATACAGTTTGACCCGGACACCTGGGGCCTCAGCTGACAATGGTAAAGAATGATTATTGTTATTTTAAAATGTTATCTCTTCCTGTCAAAGCAAGCATTCCTCTGCCATAAACAGGTTTATATCAGCACAATCATGAATATGCCAGAACAGGCTTATAACAGTGCGAATACTGTATATGTAACAGGCTTAGAACAGTGCATTCATATACTGTATACTGTATATACAACCCCAATTCCGAAATAGTTGGGACGAAGTGTAAATTGTGAATAAAATCATAATGCAATGACTTTCAGATCACGAGCCAATATGTTATTTACAATAGAACATAGATAACATTTCAAATGTTGAAACTGAGACATTTTGCATTTTTATCCACAAAATGAGCTTATTTCAAATTTTCTGGCTGCAACAGGTCTCAAAAAAAAGTTGGGACACAGGCAAAAAAAAAAGGGCTGAAAAAAGCAATTAATATATAAGAGAATCAGCTGAAAGAACATTTAACAAGTAATTAAGTTAACTGGCATCAGGTGTGTAACATGATTGGCTATAAAAGGGATGTCTTAGAGAGGCTGAGTCTCTCAGAAGTAAAGATGGCCAGAGGCTCTCCAACCTGTGAAGGCTTGTGTAAAAAAATTGTGGAATACTTTAAAAACAATGTTCCTCAACGTCAAATTGCAAAGGCTTTGAAGGTCTCATCATCAAAAGTGCATAATATCTTCAAAAGAATCAGAGAAACTGGAAAAATCTCTGTGCATAAGGTACAAGGCCGAAGACCTTTACTGGATGCCCGTGATCTTCGGGCCCTCAGACGCCACTGCATCACTCACCGGCATGATTCTGTCATTGACATTACTAAATTGGCCCACAAATGCTTCAAGAAACCACTGTCTGTAAACACAGTCCGCCGTGCCATCCACAGATGCCACCTAAAACTCTATCATGCAAAAAGGAAGCCCATTGTTGAGCATGATCCAGAAGCGCCACCGCGTTCTGTGGGCCAAGGCTCATTTAAAATGGACTGTAGCAAAGTGGCAAAGTGTCCTGTGGTCAGACGAGTCCAAATTTGACATTCTTGTCGGAAATTATGGGTGTCGTGTCCTCCGGGCTAAAGAGGAGAAAGACTACCCCTCCTGTTATCAGCATTCAGTTCAAAAGCCAGCATCTCTGATGGTATGGGGATGCATTAGTGCATATGGTGTGGGACACTTGCATGTTTTAAAAAGCACCATGAATGCTGAAAGGTATATAAAGGTTTTAGAGCAACATATGCTCCCCTCCAGACGACATCCATTCCAGTGAAGGCCTTGTGTATTTCACCAGGACAATGCAAAACCACATACTGCAGCTATTACAACAGCATGGCTTCGTAGTAGAAGAGTCCGTGTGCTGAACTGGCCTGCCTGCAGTCCTGATCTTTCACTGATTGAGAACATTTGGCGCATAATTAAACGAAAAGTCCGTCAAAGGAGATCCAAAACTCTCCAGCAGCTGGAAGCCTGTATTATACAAGAGTGGGATCAAATTCCAATGGCTAAACTCAAGAAACTTGTCTCCTCAATGCCCAGACGCCTCCACTCTGTGTTAAAAAGAAGAGAGGATGCTACACCATGGTAAACAGGCCCCTGTCCCAACTTTGTTGAGACCTGTACAGCCATCAAATTTGAAATGAGCTCATTTTGTGGATAAAATTGTAAAATTTCTCAGTTTCAACATTTGCCTTGTTATCTGTGTTCTATTGTGAATAAAATACTGGCTGGTGTGATTTGAAAGTCATTGCGTTTTGATTTTATTCACAATTTACACTTTGTCCCAACTATTTCGGAATTGGGGTTGTATATATATGTGAAAAAAAAAAAAAAACCTGTCACTGAATGCACTGCTATCTGGCTGCCATTGACGTCTGTAGACGTCAATTCGATTACAACCGTTGACTGCCAATGACGTCTATGGACGTTAATTATGTCTTTCAATGGGGCGGGCTGGGGGACGGTTTGGCAGAGCTTGTCCATCAATATCAGGCTTGTAAACTAGTGTAATGACGAACTGACCCCTGTAGGTGGCAGCAGTGCTCTTTGGATGAGAGCAAAAAATATTACCGTCAAAGTCACTGTTCTGCTAGACGTTCCTTTTCGCAAAAAGCTCGTTTTCTCCGTTTTGTGGTCAAAAACAGATGTTTTTAGGTATATCATCCTATGTTCTACTGCCAACTATTAAAGAATGGAAAAAGGTAGAAACAAACCTTTTTTTCCAGATGAAAGAAGAGAGTGTACTCTTTCTTTTGGTAGTTTCGGTATTTACATAGTCATAGAACACAATATTCTGTGGGTCTTGAAAGATTGTTCAAAATGCTCTGAAAACGGTTGGCAGCCAATGATTTAACCTGTAATGCCATATTGATAATTGAACGGGGGATTGTTGCTGTCTCTGACTGGCTTGTCATTTCTTGTTTTTGTTGACCCAGGTCAGCAGATCCCAGGGCAACCTGTTTATGATTCTGTCCAGGAGTCCCAGCTTTCAGGAGATTATGGTACAGAGACGCACCATCATAAATTATTCTTGAAAAGTGTCGTGGATTTTACTACCCCTCAGTTATTGTAGTTGCCGGAAAAAGTTGGGCAGCTACTATGGATTCATGGTTTTTGTCTCCGCCGCCACCGCGTTTGTAGAGATTTTCTTGGGCATGCTCTACAGGCCACAAATTTCAACCGATTGCTTTGATATTTGGTGTGGACATAGTTTATGACCAGCTCGTAGGAGGATATCAGACTGAAATTACTGAGTAACGGTCGTTGTCTGTAGTGTCTGCGGTGCTAACGACTGTTACCATGGCAGGCAGGTCATGAATGAGAGGCACTGCTCCAATATAGGTGCTACTCCACAGATGAGTTTACTTTCCTTGCGTAGATAAACCAATCACTTCCCCGCTAATTTCCGTCAATTTTGAAAAGTACTAACACAAATACTAAAAATTATTTCATGTCCAGTAAATCAGGACCGTTACCAAAGACAAATTTAAATTTTTATTCTTTGATTATGCGCATCAATTAATTGTTTTTTTTTTTTCCGCATTTAATGGAATGACTCCATGCACACATTTGATCAGCCACTAAAGTTTTCCAGCATGTTGCCGTGAGTCAGCTATTTCTGTTGCTATAAGTATCGTGTCCACGATTTTGGATGCCGCAATGACTGTTATATGAAAAGGGAATTATGATAAAAATCTTCTCAATCCATCCTTATTCTTGATCATCGTTCTGCAATTGCCCATCCTCCCGCAAGGTAAGACGCTGCTATTTCCATTACTTCTCCGTATTATTTATGTTATTGAGTTCATATTTTCAGGTTTATAACGCGATTTCTAATCATGTCGTGACCGATTCATTCATACGCATTTCTTGTCCACCGTAATCCATCAAACTGAAAGTTGCGCTTCAAGATAACGTTGTCCTCTAAAATATTGCATGAATTAATTGGACAGTTGACGTTACCCGTAAGCAGAGATTACGACTTCCGTTATTCAATATGAATCGGCGCTTTTGTTTCGCGGTCACACTTTTGTTACCCAGTATCGTGAAAGGGCACACACGCACACACACACATATATATATATGTGTGTGTGTGTGAGAGAGTATGTATATATATTTATATATGTGTGTGTGTGAGTGTATATATATATATATATATATATATATATATATGTGCGTGCGTGCGTGTGTGTATATAAAGCACAGGTTTGTAACATGTTAATAACACAGCAATGATATTACAAGTTTGTAACAGTGAATTACATACATATATTACATAAATACAAACACACATATGCTTGATTAAATTGTTTTTGTTTTGACCACAGCTTCACAGAGTTAGAACCGGACCATATCCTCCTACACTCCAATCCCACACACCTCCGGAGAAGATGGTCCATGACAACAGTTTTGTCATCGAAAGCCAGCGTCTAACAGTTCCTGTAGAGCTTTCTCTGCCGGCTGCAGTCAGTTAAAATTGAAATATGTTGATGTAATTGCTAAAACGCATTTTAATATTATTTATATAGACAGCATTTTTATTGAGAGACTGTTTAGAGTTCTATTTGAATGTGATACAATGTTATGCAATTTATTATCAATATTAATATTAACATGGATCTTACCTGAAAAAAATGTCAAAATGTTTGCATTGCTTGAAAAATGTTTATTTGAACAGCATCTTTGTGATTTACAAAGACAAGTAGCACTGTATTTTTACACTGACCAGCATCCTGGAGGATGTGGAAAAGGCAGCGCAGCTAGGGCCGTGAACTCTAGGACGATGTTCGGTTCACCAACCCAAGCCTTATTTCGTCTTCTTTTTTAACCAAAATGCTATATTTTTCTAAATTTGACCATACACTGTTATAAACTTGGACCTATTTTGCCAGTTATCTTAACTGTAATTTTACTATAATTTTACATCAGAGTTCCGTGTATGTTAAGCGTAAACCACAGTTAAATGCGCACAAGACTCCACTTACACAGTTAAAATAACCAGGAAACAATGCGTTAATTTAACTGTTAAATTCAGTCAGTTTATAACAGCGTATATGGGTGCAGTTATGCCCAGCAGCCTGCCCTTGGGCCTATGCGCAATAAAGGGTTAATTGCTCCGCTAGGTCGAGAACACCTGTTGATTGACTCACACCTACTGAAGAATTTATTTTTTTGCAATTGTGATATCATAATGGCACCAGAGAGGACACATGAGTCACTGCAGACAGATCCATTTTAGGGGCGGTGGGGGTTGGCCATGTTTCTGAAATGTCACTCACAGGGGGACTGTGTGCATGTTCATGTAGGCATGTTTGCCTGGATGTATGGCATATGTACGCAGTGCGTGTAGCCTTCCTGTGCACTGGTGATGAAACGTTGACCACAATCTATATCTCCTCCGAGTCATTCATCTTCCTTAATATCACGTGGGACTGTGGTTATTCCCCTTTATGAGCAGGCTGACTCACTTTGCAGTGATTCTTTGCTCGGACACATCATACCCCAACTTAAAGGCGCCCAGTGCAGAATTTTTCTTGTGAGACTTGCTGCAGTCCTGTGTTTACTGATAAAGAAATCTCCTCCATAGGCCTCAGGCCCTCCCACACACATCCATTCATCCATCCATGAGCTATACCTGCTTCTTCTTCCCTAGGGTTGTGGGGGAGCTGGAGCGTATCCTAGCTGACTATGTGCGAAAGGTAGGGGCACACCAGGAACAGCTCGCAAATTCATCATCGCAGGGTGCACACGCCATTCACACCCACTCTCATGTTACAGGCCATTGAGAGGCTGGAATTAACATGCCTATATTTGGGCTGTGGGAGGAGAGTGGTGGTCCTGGAGGGATCCCACTCGAACACGGGCAGTACATGTGAACTTCACCTATAAAGGCCGGATTCGAGTCCGTGACCTCCTTGCTGTGAGGCAGCTGCCCTGCCAGCTTGTGTTTCTCTTTGGTGTACCTTCTCGTGTCCACCTCTGTCAGTGCAGTATCTTGCTACTAGCCACAAATGCTCCTGCAAACTTGGAAAATGCCCCTTTGATCTGACTGCTTTGCACCTCTTGGCATTCTCTAAGAGCTGTACAGAAAATGGCCAGAGGTAAGCACTTGGTCCCATATCGGGTCCAGCTCACGTTCATGCTTGATATATATATATATATATATATATTTTTTTTTTTTTTTAAATAACAAATTCTGGTATTACAGTGCAAGTTTGGCAATGGAATGCAACACTCCAGGCATAAGGCCCCTATTTTCATCGGAACCAAAGAGAGGAAGCAGCACTGGTCTCTTGTTTTCTTAGCCCAAACAAATTTTCTGCTTGTTTTCAGTCACTTTTTTGTTAAGTACTGATCGGCATGTTTATTCATAACAGTTTTCTTCTGCTAGTAACATTTCATGAAAATAAAGAAAACAAATGTTTCTTTCATGATTGTGATTTATTGAAGAAATTATATATATTTTTTTTTTTTTTTTAATAAAAATTCTGATAATGAACGATTTTTAAAGAAAACCACTGATTCATTGTCACATTTGATGTGTTTTTTGCATTGAAGAAATTATAGTCTTGATTGCAATTAAAAAAAAAAGGTTTATTTTGATATGAACTGGGAAGGCCTGTTGCATTACCATTATATGAGCAACAGGGGGCGCAGAGAGTCTGTCGTTCCAGTTATTACTTCACCCCACGGAGTGGGCGTGAAGTGCTGTTTTTAGCGGCTCTGTGTGTTTATTTGTTTGTTTGTTTGTTTGTCTGTCTGTTTGTGTTTCCGCACTTGCCAATATTTGCATGAATGGGGTGAAGTCTGCCATATCTGATTGCCTTGTTGGAATCCAGTATTCTTGCGGTAATGCCCAACTGTGTGGCTGAATGCTGCAGTCTGAATTAGAACCTGGTGCACAGGGCACATACATTTCAACAGCACCTAAAACAATGGCAATATGTCCACAATGCAAAATATACACTGGGCAGATCAGGTATCAGGGTCTTCCATTATATTAGAAAGGCCCCTAAGCTCTAATGCGGGCAAAGCCCCAGGGTACTCAACCTTATCCAGAAAGGGCCAGTGTGGAAGCTGGCTTTCACTGAAGCCAAACCATTACGCACCTGATTCTACACATCAACCCGCACAGTCTTTGCCGTGGACCTTGATTATTAGGTACTGTATGTATCTGACTGGTCAAAATGAAAACCAGCCCTTCTGGACACGGTTTATACTCCTGGCATAACCAACACGTGAATGGGGACCAATATCAACAGGTGTCCACATGCTTTTGACCATGTTAAATATAATCCCTTTAGAAAGCTTGGTACGATGCCTCATCATGCACTTGTAACCCACTTCAAATACAGCTGTAGCCATTCATACCAAAACAATGGTGTGATAATTGCCTTGATATGGATGCTCATGGCAGCACTTATGAAGCATTATAAGTGCAGTATAAGGCATTATATACACAATACACAGCCATAATGCATCATAAAAATTATAGCCAGGAACATCTCGAAATGCAATATTGCTGAGTCTGCTCGGGACTGCTAAAAATGGAGAAGCTGGCCGCTGGCAGCACTTCCCCTGTGCGGTGTCCTGCTCAGAATCACTCGGGCATGTCATCCAGTCAGGAAACAGTCACTGTGTGCATGTGGCGGTCTGGAGATCTCAGGATGAGGTTCTGCAGAACAGAGATAGACCACAGAGCCTAAAAATGAGGGCTGCTAATTCTGCTAAAGTGTTGCTGTTTTTACAAATTGTTCTCTCGTCACTTGCAAAGACCCCGATCGGTAAGTGCTTTTGTTTTTTCCTTCTTCTTTTTGTGCCTCTGAAATTATATAAGGTTTTTATAAATTAAGAACTTTATTGTTAGAATAAAACATTTTTTTTGTTAAGTTGTACTAATAAGAAATTGAGAAAGTACAAGTACACCCTTCAAACTTTGACAAGCATCAAACTAAAACAGATTATAGAGGAAGAGATCGATGGTCCATCGGAGCCAAAAATAATGATGAGACAATGAGGGGGCCAAAACTTTTTTTGTGTTAATAAATTCACTTTACTTAGAGGCATACACACTGTGTGAACAACATATAGAGATCATCACAGGTACCGAATGCCAGACAAACATTAGTTTTGGTCCATCCACAGAGCACAAACATGGAAAAACTGCCAGGCTTCTTTTTTTCAGCTCAAACGTGCCAAGCAGTAATGATGCAAGCAGCATTCTCTCAAACTTGATGTCCAAGACTATTTCGGTTTCACATTAACATGAACTGAAATCAATACTGCGGACTAAAAAAGTAGAACAGGGGTGAAATTACTGCATAGCTGAGCTTCAGAACTTGTGAGAATATGCCAACATCTAATGTAGCAACAGCACAAATTTGGGAAATGACTTAAAAAAAAAAAAAAAAGCTCAAGCTGTTGCAAGTATGATGATAGTTGTGCAATATGTGTGACAAAGGTGCAAGATTACGCTGACTTCCCTGCAAAGATTACTTGAAGCTTAGAGTTAAGGTTTGATGAGTGTTTAGCTAATTCCATATTTCCCAGCCCTCTCTTCTGAGTGCACTGCCCAGATCCAGGTAGTGCCTGAACAATTATTCAAGTGTTCATAACCAATGATGGGTCTGGTTGGTGTGCACTAAGGACAGGCTTGGGAAACGCAGAGCTTATCAGTGAATTTTACCGGAGTTGAGTGCTGACATATTTCTTAAAAAAAAAAAAATTGCTTTGCGGGTGCGAAGGCAATACCCCTCAGCCCCAACACACTGAATCAAAGGTGAAGGAGTTTGAGCCAAAGTGAAAGGTCATTGTGGTACAAAACCTGGACAAGGGCCGCCTACCCACTAAGGTAAGTCCATATATGCAAAATCAAATTCCTAACCCAAGCGGTTTGAGAGAAATAGCTCGGACAATGTTTTAAAGGTGAAGGTCAGTGAGGCAAGGTCAAAGGTCATTCAGGCACAAAACCTCGACGAGGCATGGCTACCCACCAAGGCGAGTCCACATATACAAAATGAAGTTCCTAACCCAAGCGGTTTGAGAGAAACTGCCTGGACAAAGTTTCAATGGTCAAGGTCACTGAGCAAAGGTCAAAGGTCATTCGGGTATGAAACTTTGACGAGGCACGGCTACTGAGGTCCTATGAAATTCGTTTTATTTTTTTCCAAATTCCGTTTATTTTTTCCCAAATTCAGTTTTTTCCATTTTAATATTTTGTTTTTTTTTACCAATTACACTAATTTTACCATCAGAGAGAGTGTGCTATTTATGTTAATGAATAAAATGTCCACTAATTAAATAGAAATAACCTTAAATGAGTTGATACAAAGCTTAATTTTCCTCAGTACTTAAAGTCAGAACAAGCACTGCATAATAACACAATATAACATTGCACTGTGATGAAAGAAAAAAAAAAATTTTTACCTAAAATAATACTACAAAATAAAATTGTCTCTTAAAATGAAGTGTAAGCTACAGTCATAAAGGCAGACAACGGCTGTACTGACATGCATTATTCTGACTGGCCCTTTTAATCATTCATAATCTTATTGTGTATATATACAGGATGGCCCAAAAAAAAACCCAACCTAAAATATAATGCAAAAACTAATTCACTTTAGTGAGATGGAATAGTCCTGCCAAATTTATTTCTTATCAACTACATGAAATAAATGCCTTATCAACTATTCGGGTGGGTTTTTAGTCTATCTCACTAAAGTGAATTAGTTTTTGCACTATGTTTCGGTTGGGTTTTTTTTGGGCCACCCTGTATATATAGGTATATATGAATGTATGAGAGCAGCAGTAATGACACTCAGGTTCCCCCACGGATCAACAGTTGTCTGATTCCGATGCATCAGCTATATTTAATTTATTTTTTTATTTTATTTTTAAGAAACTTTAATGCAGTAATCCCAATACTGTGTATTACATACTACGACAAAATGTTCTACAGTAATGATTAAACATGAACTGACACAAAGATGCATCAGCTATTATTTCACCACTGGGGAACAACGTTACATCATAATTTGCATGCACACAATTCACCAAGTAGACTGTGAAAAGAAATAATGTAGGCTATTTAACAGTAATATAAGTTGTTAAGTTAAATGACAAATGGCGATGTTTAGGGCCCTGTAATCCCTGGCAACAACAATACACTTCTTCCCACAGATCTTCTGTAGCACCGAAGATATTTGTTCAAACACTCGGGACATGTGAATTTGACAAAGGCTTCTCACATTTTCGCATGCATTGGCGTCTTTTCATTGCCTTTGAATGTAATCTGGTCGCGCAAATATTTTGTTTAGCGTTCGGTGGAAATGTGGCTTAACGAACAGCATTTCAGTCAAATTATGTCGATTTCTGCGAAATTCCGCGTTTAACAATAGATTCCGTTTTTATTGGCCAATTCCGTGATTCCGTCCACGATTCCGTGATCGCGGAAATCATAGGGCCCTAGGCTACACACCAAGGCGAGTCCACATACGCAAAATGAAGTTCCTAACCCAAGCGTTTACACAGAAATGGTCTGGAAAATGGCTGCACGCCTGTCCATCTGTGAAGGGGACGACAATACCTCGCTGCCCTTTAGTCAGGGCTGAGGGGTAACAAAAGCCCTATAACTGGAGTTTGACATGGAAGACCTTCAGGAATTATACGGAAGCAGGAGTATCCAACTCCAGTCCTGGAGGGCGCTTTGTATTCAGGTTTTTGTGGTCTCCTATCAATCATCTGCTGATTGGTGCTTTTGAGAACTAGGCACGTGGACTCATTCGCTGATCAGTTAGTGCGTTTACCTGACGTTAGAAAAAATCCATTTATTGCTTTAGTCCAACTAAAACCGGACTTTTAAAATACATGTAAACATGTTAGTCTGACTGGAGTCATACTGAATCGAATTTCTAAAAGTCAGACTAACACACCCAGATAATGTGGTTACGAGTCAGATTACTCCTCCATGTATATGCTTAAATCGAACTGAACTGGACTATGCATTCTGCGCATGCTCCACAGTTCATCGTGCTGGGCTTTGACCCGAAAGTCTTGAGGACTTGAGAAAACCAAACTAATTAGTACTCTCTGCACTTCTAGCAACTTTGTACAGAACAGTAGCAATCCTCATCTACGATGGTACTGGAGCTAGAACAGTTATGTCTTGGGGGCTCATATCTTCTTCCATTAATCCGCATAATTTAACAAATGACCTGCGCATCATCCAAAAATTTTCCTAACACTCGCCATCGGAAAACTCTTTCAAAATGACTCTCTGATTTAGTCTTTGCTCCTGACTCGCATCCAACATGCAGGGGGAGCCTAGGGTGCTTTTCCAGAAAGCACAGATGCTAACTTACATAGTTGGAACCACTGACTGCGAGTGGATGAACTATATTAGTTGCTAACTTAGTTAGCAACTACGCTTTTGGGAAACACCCCCCGGGGTAGTAGAGAGGGCACAAAGTCAAGCATAGTGGAGGTCATGCTGTTGGAGCACTCCAGGAACACACAGCACTGTCGCCACCCTTCAACTGACACCATAACTACCAGGGATAGCGTGCATCTCAACTATATGAAAAGCATGGTGTGCAGCATGTACAAAATGTACAGAACCGTAAAGCTGTCTATGTTTTCGTCACGCGACATGATGCTACCAGTTTGCTGCCAGCTAACTTGTTTGTCGCTTGTTTGGTCTGTGACATAATAGGTCAACTAGAAAAAGGTCAAACAGGAACAAGCTGAAAGGGGGCATATTGCCACCTATCGTAGCGGAGACGATAAATAAACCGATTTTCCTACCATGCATTTATACTGGGACGCGGACAGTAGTCCTATCAAATGGCCCAATCGAGCCATAACCATAGTTCGACTTAATTGTGCATGTGAACGTACTGAGAGATTCAAAATAAATCACGAGTGCACTGTTTACTCCAAAAGCCGGGGGTGAGTCCAACAACACCCTTAACATTTGATAACGTTATTTTTAGCCGACTACTTTCTACTGAGCATAGTTTTCATTGGCTGGCAGTCGGCCAAATCTACTCTATTGATCAAACAGTTTTTGTTAGCAGTTATCAGACAATATGGTGGGTGAATCAAGCCCAAGCCACTGAAAATGCCTCAGCACAAGTGACACTGAAAAAGCTTCATGTCTGCCGCCATACTGAGTATTAGCCGCACGTCACCTCCTCAAAGTGTTAGCCTCTGTTGCTTCATGCTTTCTGCTAGCAATGCATTAAAAATGGACCGTCACAAGACATAACCAAATGTTTGGTTTATTGAACTCACCCCAGAAGGCACGGTAGTTCGCCAGGACGGTAGTTCACCATGCGCAGATTAAAGCATAGTTAAACCTCAGAGTTTGAGTATAAGGTTGTCTATGTGGACTGATAAATCATGCTAATTAGCAAACCCAGGGGATCAGAACAAAGAACTGGGAGTGACAGTTTTTTCTGAATCAAGATTTAATATCTATGGCTGTAAATGTGGGCAAGTCCTAGAGGGGGACTAACCTCAGCGTGGGTGCTGGCCAGTGGGAAAATGTAATGTCTTTCACAGATAAGGAGGAAGGTTGTTATGCAGGAAGTGGGGTGGCTTGCAGGATAACAGTTTCCTGAGTGCAGTGTGACAGTGAACCACCATGAAAAGAAACATTAGCACAACCTCCCAGAGCTGTTTCCTTGACAACATTTTTGTCTATAAAATGGTTTTTTAATCAGTATTGGGCACACATGATAATGAAATTGTGCAAGTCTTGAACCCTAATAAAGAAAAATGGCCATCTCTATGTGAAAGGGAAATAATATAGGAAGATGTAATGAATATACGCAAATATGGTGACAGCATTTGATTATTTTGTCATTTTTGTTTCACGCTGAAGTTTTTCATTTATTCTGCCAACAAGAATAATACTCTACCGGTCCACAGTTTTTTTTATTCCAATAATTTTCAAGTCCTCAGAAATGAAAAAGGGACGCACAGTTGAATTGGTAAATTCAGTAAGGGCCCAATGCTACACTTTTCCAACATGTAGTTGGGCCCTTATTGAATTCACTATTTCAATTGTGGAAGTTCACAAGGATACCTTGCACCTGTGGTTTGCTTCTTCTTGATTTCTCGGTCCAATTTGCCCTGATTTCAGAGAATTTTAAATCCTTTCTCTGAAAATAAAAATAGTTAATTTACCTGTTTATTTTGCAATATTTGTTATTGACTTCAAAATTTAGGTCTCTCTCCTAAATTTGCAGGATAAACTTCTTCCTATTCTCATCTAGCATTATGCTGCTTGAGGTTATTTCCAAGACTCACAACGGCCAATTCCTCAATAAAACCTGAAACAAAAATATGAAAAACTGTTTAATCCTTTCACCCCCAAGGTCCCCAGTGGTTTCACTGTCCTTATCACCCAAGAGAACTGGACAAGATTTAAGATTTTTTTAAAGACCCCTTTTCAAATAAGCATATTAAAAAATTAAGACATTTCAAGTGTCAAATATAAAAAAAGTTTACTGGGCATATAAGAATCTCTTCGTATTGACTGAAATACAATGGCTTATATTTTCATTATGCTGCTTCATATTCCTAAGATCTGATTGGGTAAAGAGGGTATAGTCACAGATCGCCCTTTGGCATACATGGAGCTGAAAGGGTCAAGAATTTTTGAATGGTGGTGCCCATGCAATGCACTGATAATACACCCTATGCCCCCCCCAACCAATCTCTTTCTTCTCCCTGCCTTAGTCAGGATCTCTGTTCCTGAGGGTTATTACATTGTCCTGATCTGCCCCGGCCGTGACCCCTCAGACCCCGCCCCCCTGGAGTGGACGGGCGGAGACGGGCAGGTATTGGCGGCCATTCATTCGCGCAAGTCCACCATCCATAACATTGAGAAGTACAGCCTCCTAACGGATGGGTCACTCTACATCAGAAGCCTCCAGCCAGGGGATTCCGGAGAATTCCGGTGCGGTGACCTCGTGGCGGCCGACCTGGAGGTCCTAACAGGTTAAGAAATGGTTCTTAATTAGGGCTCGGTTCCACAAAACAGGATAATAAAGTTAGCTGGATAACTATCCAGAATAAAACTCATGAGAGTAATTTTTACTTCAGATTTGAGAGAATTCCATGTTTTACCATGTGAAGTTATCCAACTAATCCTGTAATCCCGGATGGGTGTTTCACAAAGCAGTATTATTAACTGAGCTGGATAACTGCGGTAAGTAACACCTGGAGCAACTGTTTTTACTGTCCTCCAGGTTCCAGGTATCCATCCTTTTCATGATTTCACTCAGGTCTGACTTTTACACATATCCAGCTAGCCCAGTTATCCACAGTCTGATTTCACATAACAGGATCAAGCTAGCTGTGCCAAAGTAAATTAAAATCCAGTGCAACTCCTTCAGTCCATTTTCTGGATTTCAGCATTTTTCTCAGCCCAGATATCCAGTAATCCTGCTTTATGATACTAAGTTAGCAGGATAACTGTAATAAGTGAAACATGGAACTATCCCACATGTGGAACATGAAAAAATGAAGGCAAAAAAATGGCAGTTCCATGCATTAGCTTACTGATGTAATAATCTTGATAACATGCAAGCTTGAATACATAAACAGTCAATAGAGTGCAGTCCTTGTGCCAAAAATCAGGGTGTGGCTTAACATTCCCCAAAACGTGTTGTTTCCTGCTACTCGTTGCAATCATGTCTGCTGGCTTAAACTGATACTAGGTTTGTGTTGGTATCTCTTCCATAGAGTAGATGTAGTACATGTACTATAAGCCAGCCAACCAGAAAGTTTCCAGTGGTGAGAACTCTTTTTCAAAATTCTGGCACATTTAAAATCAAGAGTTTCTTTAGCTTGGATGCACACGCTGTCGCAGTTATGATGGTAACAGACAGACAAACATTCTCGTTGCAGAATAATTTTGACAACTGCATGATCTTTTCGTGCCTTATCTGTTTCATTATGCATAGCACGTTCAGCTTGATCATGATTTGATCATGATTTTAAGTCATGCGCATGTTTGTCACCAGTCTGCTGGCTTTCAGCCCTTGTGTCTCCTGTCTGTTTCATTATGTGGCTTGTTTTTTTTTTTTTTTTTTTTTTTTTTGTTTAGTATCTCCCCATGCCAGTCCCTTGTGTTCCCTGCTTTGCCTTGTTTCATGGTGTCATCGTGCCTTTCCATCCCACCCCACCCCCTCCCTCACAGTTCCTGTCAATCAAGCCATTTGAGGCCTTGAACAAAACAGAGAGATCAGATGCTTTTTTATTAGCATTTATGTGCACAATATGATCATTCACAATTATGTGAACACGCCAACAAAAAAACTGTCCTGTCACATGTCTGCTCTGTCTCATTTGAATATTAGTGAAAATCAAATATGATTCTTGGTTATGTGCTATATTTCCTGGTAGTGCCATCGTAATTACACTACTGTTTTACTTCAGTCCCTGCTTGCCGATTCAGTCACCTGTCGATTATGACAGGCAGCTGTCAATCACGTCAAAAAGTTGTGAGTCAAGTGAGCCTTCCCTGTCAGTCACCTATCCATCAATATCAGGCATTCTGTCATGTCAACAAACGGACAGTCACACATCAATCAAATGTCAGTCACCCCTCAGTCACATCAGACAACTATCATACAAGTGTCAGTCACCTGTCAGTCAGATGTCAATCACGTCAACAAAGTGTAAGTTACATGTTAGTCACCCATCAATCAAATGTCATTTACCTGGCCCATCAGATGTCAATCACCCATCAATAATGTCACCAACCTGTCAGTCTCGCCTCATTCACTCATCAATCATACCAGCAACTCGTTGGTCACAGCTGAATCACCTATCAATCTAATATCAGCAACCTGTTGGTTGAATGTCAATCACCCATCAGTTAAATATCAGCTACCTGTTTGTCAAATGTTCATCATCCATCAATTATCTCAAAGTCATCAGACAATAACTTCACCTACGGGACAGTCAGATCCTAATCACCCATAAATAATGTCAGCTACCAGTCCATCAGATTTCAATCACCCATCAATCATGTCAGCAACCTGTCAGTCACATCTCAATCGCCCCTTAATCAAAAGTCAGTTACCTTCCCATCAGATGTCAATCACCGATCATTAATTTCAGTTACCTGTCAGTCATATCTCAGTCGCCCATCAATCAAATGTCAATTATCTGCCAGTCATGTGCCATTCACCCATCAATCAGAGGTTGGTCCTCTATCATTTACCTGTCAATCCTGTGCCACTCACCTGTCTCAATACTCAGGTCAGGACTACGATGTTCAGGCCGGCAGAACTGTACAGCTGGTCTGCAAAGTCACGGAAACACACAAACAAAAGTGGACTTTTCGAATAAGCAAGGGTTCGGAGCGACAGACCATTTTCATCAGGCACAAGAACGGGACGGTCAGCAAAGAGATCGAGGACCCACAGAGTCGTTTAACGCTCTTAACTGACAACACGCTCCAAATATCCCACCTCCGGCCCAGTGACGGCGGGGAGTACTGGTGTAATGGCAAAAAGGCCGCAACTCTAGCCGTAAGGACAGGTGAGCCCATTTTGCCAATTCTGTGGAGAAAATTATGTGCCAATGTGTTCTGCTCTGTAATTTTATCCATTGCATCCTGATGTAATTTCGAACCAGAGACATCAGAGGGAATCCAGAAGTTGAGTATCTGGTTAGTCTGTGGAATCTGCCTGAATCTGAGTTAATTTTCACAAGTAAGCTGTGATTGTTCCTGATCCTCTTCTGTATTCGGTCTCCCTCAGAGAAACCAGACCACACAAATCCTGCTGCAGGAACGACTGAGGAGACCGACGCAGGTATCCACGTTAGCCGTGATGTGCTGTGGGATTCAACGCACTCTATCTTTCTCTCTGTATTCATTACACTTCATTGGCATGGCTTGCATGTGTTGTAATTTATATTGCCAAACCAAATAAGAAATGTGATAGCAAGTAATGTAACACTATATGTGCAATAGTAACCCTTTAAGCGGTAGTCGTGGCTATAGCCGTGATGGCAATAATCACAACCGCTGCTGATCGCGGCTATTGCCACAAGGAAGTTTCCAGCCACAACTGCTAGTCGCGGCAAAAAAACGTTTTGGGGCGTAGGTATGTCTCACCGCCGCCATGTTGGGGATTGGTTGCAAGAGCCCGGAGTGTGCATTGTCACGATTTCTTTGAACTGCATTGTCATCCTATGAATGAATCATTACAATATTCCTGTTTTGTGGATTTTGACCACGCGTTGTTTCAAAATGGCAACGTTCGAGAACTTGTCAAGTGATGGCAGTGAATTTAAAGATGAAAATGCTGAATATCTAGATACGTTGTTTGCTGAAAATGATAGCGAAGATTAAGCTGACTTTCTTGGGTTTGAGGAGCGAGAAAGTCTGGTCTGATCGATTCAGCGCTGAAGTGTCCCATGTGGGAAATATTTTGAGCGGTGTTTCGGTATTTTATAAAAAATAATTTAGCACTTAAAGGGTAAATAATGACAAACAATGAACTAGATGGGCACTCTGAGAGTGCAGTCTTCCACTAAGTCCTGTAGTATAAATTGTCTGTTTTGTCACTATTGAACTACCATCTACTGGAAATTAACATGTATGGAATTAATAATAACAACAGGGCCAAATGCCCCATCTTGCAATGTGATCGAAGTGAAAATTTATTCTTGTATCTGAGCCATGATTTAGATCTGCTACAAAATTTAATGGGTTTTATCTTGGCCCATGATTATCAAGTTTCATGAAAATAGGGCCAGCAGCTTTCTGTTATACAGGTGACAAACAGCTGAACACCTGAAACAATCCCCCCTGTGATTTCATCCCCCAACCAATAAAAGCGGGGTGATCCACTTGATATATTTCACATGTAATGTGGAGAAAAAAAAAAAAGCCACTAGATGGCAGTATTGACATTTTTTTGTTAAACCCAGTCTGGAGCTAGGGTTAGGGGCATGTCCGGGGCATGCCTCAGAGGTGAATGTCCCAGAGAATTGGAGAAAAGTCTGGAAGGTGGGAGGGGGCTGGAAAAGAGTATATAAGGAGAAAAATTGAGAGAGCGAATAGTAGAAGAAATTGCGAGGAGAAATTGTGGAAGGATACATTTGACTAGACCTGTCACTTTTTTCAAGACCTGTGAAGCTTTTTGTGGATTTTTGCCTGTGTTGGAGCATTTTCCTGTCCCAGGACATCGCAACATAGCATCCCATCTCAATTACCAAGGGACTGTAAATATCTCTTTTTTTTAATTTAAATCTTGGTCAGTACAGTAGATTGTAGATTAGTTCAAAGTGTTTGTTTAATTAAATCTGTTAAAGTTTTAAAATTTTGTCTGTCATCCCTTGCTGTCCGCTACGCCATAATAAATTGGGGCCATAACAAATTGACGCCATAACACACATCATACAAACCACAATTCCAATGAAGCTGGGACGTCGTGTATGACGTTAATAAAAACAGAATACAATGCTTTCAAATCCTGTTCGACCTATATTCAATTGAGTACACTACAAAGACAAGATATTTAATGTTCAAACTGATAAATTTTATTGTTTTTTTGGAAATATTCACTCATTTTGAATTTGATGCCTGCAATACATTCCAAAAAAACTAGGACCGGGGCAACAAAAGACTGCGAAAGTTGAGGAATGCTCAATAAACACCTGTTTGGAACATTCCACAGGTGAACAGGTTAATTGGAAACAGGTGAGTGTCATGATAAGGTATAAAACGAGCTTCCCCAAAAGGCTCAGTCGTTCACAAGCAAGGATGGGGCGAGGTTCACCGCTTTGTGAACAACTGCGTGAGCAAATTGTCCAACAGTTTAAGAACAATGTTGCCCAATGTGCAATTGCAAGGAATTTAGGGATTTCATTATCTACAGTCCATCATATCCTCACAAAACCCAGAGAATCCAGAGAAATTTCATTGAATGCCCGTGACCGTCGGTCCCTCAGGCGGCACTGCATTAAAAACCCACATCATTCTGTAAAGGATATTACCATGTGGGTTCAGGAACACTTCAGACAACCATTGTCAGTTAACGCAGTTTGTCGCTACTTCTACAAGTGCAAGTTAAAACTCTACCATGCAAAGCGATAGCCATATATCAACAACACTCAGAAACGCCGCTAGCTTCTCTGGGCCCAAGCTCATGTGAGATGAGTCCAAATTTCAGATTGTTTTTAGAAATCATGGACATCGTGCCCTCCGGGCTAAACTGGAAAAGGACCATCCAGATTGTTATCAGCGCAAAGTTCAAAAGCCAGCATCTGGGATGGTATGGGGATGTGTTAGTGCCCATGGCATGGGTAACTTGCACATCTGTGAAGGCACAATTAATGCTGAAAAGTACATACAGGTTTTGGAGCAACATATGCTGCCAACCAAGCAACGTCTTTTTCAGCAACCTCCCTGCTTATTTCAGCAAGACAATGACAAGCCACATTCTGTATGCGTTACAATAGTGTGGCTTCTTCATAAAGGAGTGCGGGTAATAGACTGGCCTGCCTGCAGTCCAGACCTGTCTCCCATTGAAAATGTGTAGCGCATTATGAAGCGCAAAATACGACAACAGAGACCCCGGACAGTTAAACAACCGAAGTTGTACATCAAGCAAGAATGGGAAAGAATTCCACCAACAAAGCTTCTACAATTAGTGTCCTCAGTTCCCAAACACTTATTGAGTATCGTTAAAAGGAAAGGTGATGTAACACAGAGGTAAACATGCCCCTGTCCCAGCTTTTTTGGAACTTGTTGCAGGCATCAAATTCAAAACGAGTGAATATGTCCAAAGAAACAATAAGTTTATCAGTTTGAACATTAAATATCTTGTCTTTGCAGTGTACTCAATTGAATATAGGTCGAAAAGGATTTGTAAATCATTGTATTCTGTTTTTATTCACGTTTTACACAATGTCCAAACTTCATTGGAATTGGGGTTTGTATGATGCAGTGTTGGAAGGAGAATTGAATTAGTCTAGTTTCAAGACAATCAGACCATTCTAAGGAAGGCTATGGCCATTTTTCTTTTGAACTATATCTTTTTTTTATCTTTGACCCACCTTAACAAAAAACAATGGATTTCTGCTATGGGCCAAGGCCTACTTGTGTGCGAAGTTTAGTAAGAATTGGAGTTAAACTCAAAGCTATTGGGCAGATACAAGCTATTTTTAACTAAGGAGCAAGAAAACTAACTAAACTGACCAAAATACTTGTGGGAATTGAAAATTTTGTGAAAATTTTGGCAGAGAATAAACCATGCCAAAAAATAATCTATAATCTCAGTGTTGGTGGTATTAACTCAGTAATAATTTCTCTCTATTGCTGTCACTTATAATGATGAGCATAATTGACTCTCTCTCTCTGCCTGCCACTTTTCTCTCACTCTTTCAATATCAAGTAACAATAAGCCAAGTTACTCTTGTCACTCAATCATTCCTTTCCTCTTGATGGATAATGATGAATAATTTCATCTAAGAATCCTATATTATGGGGGAAAAAAGCACAGTTACTGAAATTTTGCTTTTCTGACACAGATGTGGCTGATATTGATGATTCGGACCATGGAAAGGGTGAGTCATCTTTGCCAGTTGCTACTGGTCTCTGATACTATGAGATTTATCCAGAAGAAATTTGTTGGGTGTGGCTATTCGGTTCACCAACCGACACGGTTTATAAGACTAAAAGGATCGCGAAGCTGGAGGGAATTAGAATGTTGGAGCGACGTTCTGGAATCTTCAGTGTATTTTAAGTGGTTCTGGGAGCTGTAACATTAATGCTAACTTGTCCTGGTTTGATGTGCCACTCATGTTACTCAGCATTAAACTCTGGCTGTTAATGTCTCTCCCCCCTAATGACCAGTTCCTGTGGCTGTGCTCATTGGCTTGTGTATTATGATTCTTCTGGCCGGTGTCTTGATCATAATCTTGATGATCCGACTGAAGCACAAGAGAGGTAAGGCACTATCAAATACGGGATTTCATTTGATGCATGTCAAAATCAAACATTTCTCTACACAAACGTCCCGATCATTGCCCTAGCTTCAGTCTTGGCCGAGGAAAATCAAGATGTATCGCTCTGTCATTCAGTACTTCAGAAAATTAGATTTATGAAACAATGGGCCTCATGCAAGAAGCGATATACAAACCAATTTTCTCTTTTTTTTTTTGTACTGGTGATTTTCTCTTATGTTTGTAGTACCCACTGATGTCTGGGATTCATCAATGTTTTCTTGTTTTTGCTCTTCTCTTAGGTAGGAGAAAATTTTACGAGTGGTCGAAAGCGAAAAGAGAAAAACTTCCCATTTATACAGTCCACAAATTGTATGTCCAATGCATGGAAACATATTTTTACAATTTAGGAACAGAAAGAATCTGTAATAGCATACATGTCAACCTCTTTGGGTTCCCACCTGTATCATCTCCAGTTAATATCAGTAAACTCCTCAAAAATTAATAAGATTTTTAAAAGGTTTTTTTTTTTTAAATATAACTATTTTTTTCATTAAAGGCAAAGAAAACATTTGTTTCAGCTCATACCTAATAAAAGTACATGTTCTTCTCATTCCATAAATATTTTTGCAATTTCAATGTACCGAGTAATCAAACGTCAAACCTCTGAAATTCAACTCATTAACTCTAGTTCATGAATGCCACCATTTCGTATATTTGAGCCAATCAAAAAATACTTTGTGTGGCAATGTCCCGAATATTATGACGCACTTGGACACCAGGAAATCAGCTTATCTATGTAAAGTGTAGACAGATTTGTCTTCATTATCTCTCATGCTGCAGCTTAATTTTACTGCAAATGATCAAGGTTCAATATTATCCATCATTATTAGAACCTGCGCAAAAAAAATCTGCCTTAATGCCGCTGTATGCTCCAACAAAACTTTTATTTTATTTATTTAACCAGGGAAGTCCCGTTGAGATTGAAATCTCTTTTTCAAGGGAGCCCTGGGGGTTGAGGTGGGGAGGGAGAGGGCAATTTGCACAGCCAATTGGATCAGGGGATGATTAGGTGGCAGGTCGAAAGAGCCAGGTTGGGACTTTAGCCATGACACCGGGGAACCCCCTACTCTTATCGATGAGTGTCATAGGATTTTTAATGACCACAGTGAGTCAGGACCTCGGTTTAACATCTCATCAGAAAGACGGCGTCTGCTTGAGTACAGTGTCCCCGTCACTGTACTGGGGCATTGGGGATTATTCTGCCAGAGGGAAGATCGCCACCTACTGGCCCACCAACACCTCTTCCAGCAGCAACTTGGTTTTCCTTGGTGGTCTCCCATCCAAGTACTGACCAAGCCCACACCTGCTTAGCTTCAGCCACACAGCTGGAGCAGATCGAATAGTGGTATGGCTGCTGGCCGAAACGGGAAACTCTGACCTACCACCGAAGAGTCATTGGTTATGTTCTGCACACTTTTTACCTGATTGTTTCGAGGAGCACATTTACACAAAATACGGAATTGAATCGCCAATATATAGGGTGAGGAAAGCGTTTTATACAAGCTTGCGTTTCGCTTGGGTGCTCGGAGGTGGTTGCCGCTTTCCGCTGGTGGGTGAACGTTCTGACTGTATAATAAGCTTTTTTTCTAAGGAGGAGGCCTATAGGTGCAGGCTGATGGGGTTCCACTGAAAAATGGACAAAATTCTAAACTTTATTATGGAGAAAAAGCAATTTTTTGTTTTGGAAAGGTTACTGGTGACCAATGATATCCATCTGCGCCTATATTGATAAACTCATGCAAAATTCCACTAGAAAATCATTAATTCATATGGAACTTCATGAGTCAAAAATTAATTTGTGGTCGAGATATGATCATTTTATGATTTGACAATGCATCATTTTTTTCAATTCTCTCTTTATTTCACACTCTTTGATACAAGTCCTTAGTTTTAAAAGAAAAAAAAAAAATAAATAAATAATTGCATACATATATATAAAACAGCAGAATACATAAATAAACAAAAAAAGGCCATTTAGTATTCTAAATGCATCATTATAGGCAAACTTTGACAGAATTAATGACAGACTGTTTATAGTTAACCCACAAGAAACACAAGTAAATGTTACTACAATATGCAGAGAATAATTTTTTCTTCATAGCACAGGAACAAAAATAAAACCTTTTGATCAACATGTTACACCAACCATACAGGCACCTTACTTTAGATTTCATATCAAGTTCATCAGACAGTGTATTATTAATAATATGTCCTAGATATTTATAACTTGAAACATACTTCAAGATTGATTGACCCAAGTACAAGCATTTAGAAGGGTTATGAGTCTTCAATGTATCAAAGAACATAACTTGGGATTTTTCACTGTTGTACACAATATCATTACTTAAACCAAAATTAAAACAGACATCAAGTAGTTTCTGGGTACCTTTAACAGAAGGAGCAAAAAGAACAAGGTCATCTGCATACATGAGGTGATTAACTAATTTGCCAGCACAGCAATATCCAGCAGAGATCTCATTCAATGATGTACTCAGTTTGTTCATGTAAAAATTAAATAATAACAAGCACAATTTTGAGGGCTCGCCGAGCCTGGAGAGGCACTTCTCATTTCATAAATATAAACTTCTCATTCCATAAATATTTTTGCTATTTTAATGTGCCAAGTAATCAAACGACAAACCTCTGAAATTCAACACATTAACTCTAGTTCATGAATGCCACCATTTCATATATTTATATTGGTTAGCTGTCTTATTTTGCCCATAAACAGTAGATAATTCTGACTATCACACTCAGATGAAGCACACTTGTGGTCAAGGAGTTTATAATCCTGGAATTTTTTTTTTAAACTCCCAGCCATTTTTCAATTTTCAATTTTTTTTTCAATTTCTATGCTGTATTTTAATGATTTTTTGTGATTGTGGGCCTTATTCTGTACTAAACTTATGAAAATAAACAGCAATATGATAGCATTTTAAATGCTACAAGGGTCTTGTATCATTTAAGCCATTTCCCTTTCTGTGAAGCTCAAATCTTGAATTATAAAGCCTTTAAATAGGATAACGCATAAATAGCCTGATTTGGCCTCTGTGCAAAGGCGTTAATACAGTTTACATGAGCTGTACCCATGATAAGCAGAAGCTCCAGGAAGTGGTCCACTATGGCCAACGGCAAATTCTGTTGAGCCATGAAAAAAGCATCCAGTTGTTCTTTGTTTATTGTGGAGTATGTTCATGTGCTCTCTCATCGTTGTGAAAATGAACAGCTTCCAATAATTAAAATTTCGATCGAAGTATTTTTCTGACAAGAAACCATTTGGAATGGTTGGGTGGTGCAGTGGTCAGCATTGCTGCCTCACAGCAGGAAGAGCGTGGGTTTGAATCCAGCCTTTGGTCGTTCTGTATGGAATTTTCATTTTCTCCCCCGTGTTCGCATGGTTGTCCTCTGGGTACTCCGGTTTCCTCCCACAGTCCAAAGACATGCATATCAGGCTAATTGGAGATGCTGAATTGCCCATAGGTACGAGTGTGTGAATGGTGTGTAGTCCAGGGTGGGTCCCTGCCTTTCGCCCAGAGTCAGCTGGGATAGGCTCCAGCTCCCCCAAAACCCTAGTGAGGGAGCAGCGGTATAGAGAATGGATGCATGGCTGCCTAAGTTGTTCTTCTTGCAACCTTTTTTCAGTGGCACCTCTCCACTTGTTGTGCCAAAGTCGACTATTCGCACATGGCAAAACACCTGCCCTTATATGGTGTTTAGTGGACATCCATCCATCCATCCATCCATCCATCTTCTTCCGCTTATCCGGAGCTGGGTCGCAGGGGTAGCAGACTAAGCTGAGAGGCCCAGGCGCCCCCCTCCCCAGCCACTTCCTCCAACTCTACCTGGGGGACCCCAAGTGGTTCCCAGGCCAGCCGGGAGACATAATCCCTCCGGCGTGTCCTGGGTCTGCCTCGAGGCTCCTCCCAGTTGGACATGCCTGGAAAACCTCTAAAGGAAGCCATCCAGGAGGCATCCAGACTAGATGCCCGAACCACCTCAACTGACTCCTCTCGATACGGAGGAGCAGCGGTTCTACTCTGAGCCGCTCCCGGATGTCTGAGCTCCTCACCCTATCTCTAAGGGTCAGCCCAGCCACCTTACGGAGAAAGCTCATTTCAGCCACTTGTATTCACCATCTTATTCTTTCAGTCACTACCCAAAGCTCATGACCACAGGTGAGGGCTGAAACGTAGATTGACCAGTAAATCAAGAGCTTCGCTTTTACGCTCAGCTCCTTCTTTACCAAAACAGACCGGTACAACGCCCGCTTCACTGCAGACGCTGCAGCGATCCATTTGTCAATCTCACGCTCCATTCTACCCACACTCGTGAACAAGACCCAGAGATACTTGAACACTTCCACTTGGGGTAACAAACTCACCCCTCACCTGAAGGGGACAATCCACCTTTTTCTGGGAGAGAACCACGGCCTCAGATTTGGAGGTGCTGATCCTCATTCCGACAGCTTCACACTCAGCTGCGAACCGCTCCAGTGTGCGTTGGAGGTCACAGCATGATGAAGCCAACAGGACCACATAATCTGCAAACAGATGATGGGCATTAGCGGACATTACCTATGCTAATTACAAACAATCGGCCATGTGCCTCCAGTTTACGATCAAAGGGAATTTTGAGAGAATGTTGCCACATGAGGCCCAATGAATGTGTGATATAAGAAGACTAGAGGCCACAGAATTAAATTTTTGAGCACTATAATCCATATTCTGTGATGCTTTAACCTTTGTTGTAGTGTCACTGCCTGAATACTAGACTGCAATCTAGTACCTAACATGTTTTTAGTTTTCATATCCTTCTCAAGGCAAGGAAGTCCTATAATTGAAATAATTTAAAATTAGGGCATCTATTTGCATCTTATTTTATTTAAAGCAATTCTTACCTTTCTGGCATGTGGCACAGCACTTAGTAAAAATTTGAACATTAACAACTCCGCCTCCCTCCAAAGTCCCACCCTCTTCCCCTTGCCTGACCTCTGAGGCTCCCCTCCTCCCCTGACGCGTGCGGTGAGAAAGTGAGCAGCGAGAATGAAGCTGCTTTCACACCGGACGCGAAACGAATTTTTCGCACGACAGATTACATTCAAAGACAATGCAAAGACGCGAATCTCGCGCGTATTCGCGTCTTTGCATTGAGACTTTGAATGTAATCTGTCGTCGTGCGAAAAATTTGTTTCAAGGTCGTGAAAGCATCTTGAAACGGGCAATGGAGTCAGATTCAGAGGCACCGGTTAGTGAAAACTAACCAACAGTAAATACATAATATTCAATTCTATATGTGGTGCAAAATAAAATGCCCTCGTAACGTCTGACAAACTACCATTAACGTTATTATAGTAGTAATTATAGCATTTCAGCGCCTGTTTGTTTACAGTGAGATGCGTCGTTTTTCGGCAGAATTCATACATATTTTCTTGCAAAACTGCTGTCATAACATCTTACCTCACCAGAATTGTCCCGATAACGTTAGTCATTCAATCAGGAGCAGTTGCAGCTGTTTTATTGGCAGGCTAACTTTGTTGAGTACCTGTTTTGTCTCTACCGCTCTGCTGCTCTGCCAGAGAGGCGCACGACTTGCAAGTGGTGACAGCGGTAGGCAACTGGAAGGGACGCGGTGACGGATGACAGACAGGAAGCTCGGCAAATCATTTTATTCGGACCGAAGAAAATGATTGGTCAGACTTTTATCAGAAATATATGAGAATGGAATATTGACGAGTTCCAACACCTGGTGGATTTCTTTTACATTTGAGTGTGCCATACGCTTATTAGGAGCATTTTAAGATTACAAAAGAAAAGTGTAAAAATGCCAGAAAGGTAAGAATTGCTTTAAAGTCTTCAAAACTCTGGTCTGCACTTTCAGCAATAAAAGATAAAGTTTTTAGTGGATTACATCCTCTGAAATATTGTTGTTTCGTATCAGGGAGAGAACGGGGTCCCAGGCAGCTCCACTCCCCGGCACCAGCTGATGAGAGTAAGTTAATCTGCAAGCAATGATGTTTCCGATCTCCGCCTTTGGCCCCAAAGAACATGCCTTTTTCATAAATATTTCCATTTACTTTCAATTTAAATGAGAAAATGTTTTTAATGGCACTTTGTTAACTAGCAGTGCATCAGCATTTAACCTGAGCTTTCTAATAAATTAATAATCAAGAAATATTACTGTAAAATAAATAAATTAAATTCAGCGTTCCTTTGTCCTACAGACAGACATTCTGTTTCTATGGTTGTTGAAGAACCACACATCGATACACAGGTGAGTCTAGGTAACCTGCTGTGATATTTTTTTATGCGGCATAAAAACACAATCCTTTCTGAAGAATGAAGTGTGTAATGGTGATTCTAGGTGGGTGGCACAGTGGTGCAGTGGTCAGCACTGCTGTCTTACAGCAAGAGGTTGTGGTTTTGAATCTGGCCTGGGGCCTTTCTGTGCACAGTTTTCATGTTTTCCCCATTTTCGCGTGGGTTTCCTCCAGGTACTCTGGTTTCCACCCGCCGTTCAACGACATGCATGCTACTTGGAGACTCCAAATTTCCCATTGGTGTGAATGGTCTCTGTGGAAGAGCTTAAAGCCTCACCACATATTTTTTTCTTCAATAATATGCCACACACCTCGGTGCATAGCTGCCAACCCCAGGTCTGGGACAGCACTCGGAATGACAGGCTATTGTAATTTATTTTTGTATTGTAAATGGACTGACTCCACATAATCCATGTGCAATATGAAATGCATGAAGGAACAAAAACTTTGCATTTACTTTAATTGACTTTGGTGCATTAGTGGAACTTCCTAACTTGAAAGTCTTTTGCCTGAATAGCATTACTTCATTTAGGTGCCTTAGTTTGAGAATTAGACAGTCATTGCACAAGCTGTGGTCAGACACTGAGCTTTTACTATATGAAGCATACTTTACAGAGTTTAGTGCAATTCTGGCCTGGCACTGTGTAGTTTTACATTAACACAGCCAGGTGTACAGTATACTGAAACGCAGTTAGGTCAACCAGTATTTGGACAGAGACACAATTTTAAAAGGCTACACAGTTCAGTACATGTGGATGTGCAGACTGTCAACTTTAAATTGAGAATTTGTACACCTTAAGAATCATAATCTCTTCAACCTCAGTAAAAGGTGGCTTTGTAATCTGTTGAGGCCACTAAAAACATAAAATGGGAAGTTAACTGCGCAGGATTACACAGTAGAAATAGGGTCATAAATTCATTGTTTGCCATGGGTAAATTTACGCACAGGAATGTGGAAGGTTTTTTTTTTTCATGCAGTGAGTGGCCACAGGGTTGAATAGCAGGCCAAGTAATGTCAACTCATAGAGTTAGAGACTCTGAGTTTTCGAGACCAGGCATGTTATTAACGCTATATATTATCTAGTCCTTTACAGTGGCGGCTGCTCATTTTTCAAAGAGGGGCTCATTTTCAGCTTACATCATAAGATATGTTAATTTATTTATATGTAAATTCTGCCCTCCATTCCTTCTCAAGAAAATGGTCTGTGACCAGTGTCCTCTCAATGGCCAGCAGAGCTAGGCTGCTTGAACGGACTTGGCCCATTGTGTTGGGGGTGTAAGACTTGAGCCGCTTTAAACAGGGGAAGCTCCTCTCTACACCTGCAGATGTAGCTCCAATAGTTGCCACTAATGACAACAGTTTGTACAGCAGAGGCATTGCATTATCCAACTCCATGTCTTTCAGAAACACCAAGAAATCACACAGCTTTCCCCTGTTGCCCTGCAAGTCCCGATTTGAATAGAGGACTTGAAATTCAGACCTCAGTCTCTCTGAATCAAAGAAATGGCCATAACTTTTCAGGACACTATGGAATGCCTTTTCTGGAAATTCTTGTCTCATTTCATCAAATTTCCCTGGATTGGATAATTCTAAGAAGCGCATGCTTTCCAACTTTGAAAAACAGAGGAATCTGCTCCATGAGATTGTTTAGGACGCACAGCACTTCCAGTCAGTCAGCTAACTTTGTCATACCAGGAGAGCTGAAAAGACCTGTTACTTTTCCCTATCTTTTGCACCAAGTCAATCTTAGAATTGAACAGCAGGGCAGATCAACAACTAAGTTTCTCCTCGTGAGGAAGACTATCAAATGGCTTCGCCAAAATCAGGTCGACAAAAATAGCATTGTCTGCCATTACGTTCTCCTTGAGAGCTGGGAACGTATGAGAAGAAAATCGCATCAGTTGACCTGCGATAAGTAGCTGATTCTGAACGAACTCGTCTTAGAGTTCAATGCGTTCTAACGCATTTTTAGTCAATGAAATATAAACACGACAGTGCATATTTGACCATTTATTTTTTGATATTGTAGAGGAAGCTGAGCTTCCCTTGCGCCTTAGAGCAATCGCCACTGGTCCTTAAGTATACTTAGTCTTAGGTATGCTTCATTTGTAGTAAAATGGCGCGCTTAGCTCAGCTCAATGGCCTGTTCTCGCCACTCTGTTATGTTTTTGTTATGTTATGTTACGTTACATTAATGGAGTGATGTGTGTTGAAATTACAACCCTTAAAAACTGTGTCACTACTGCTCAAATACTCACAGATCTTACTGTTCCTGGCTCAAGGTGATGTCCTGCCAGGGCTGTAATACATTAGGAGAGAAGCTGAGATTCAACCCATTACTCTGTGGTGCTTGGACATACTGACAGAATTCCTCTGTTTTCCAGGGTGACCCCAGGCTCACAGCAGGTGAGGTTCATTATGCCTCTCTGCACTTAGTCTGGCTGGTGGGCAGAACTGGAGGGAGAGGCCTGCGCTGTTTATGTGCACAACCAGAGACATCATGTGATCTACTCCACTGTTGCTGGAGCTGTCGAGTGATCCACCCCAGTGCACAGTGGCATGTTGGGGGTCTCGCTCATGATAGATAGAATAAACTGTACATTATGTCTTTCAGAAGGAGGTTTTGATTGTCATGTGGTATTCACCGTAAACTACCCCACACTGGGTCAAGTCAGGGGGATGATTGACAAAATCTACAGTTTGCCACTTAGTCTGGCTGGTGGGCTACATTATTTAGCTACAAACTAAACACTTTAGAATTCATACTAACTGTCTAGTTGGCTTCCCTAGCTAGCAAGCCTGCTCTGTTTATGTGACAGAGTATTTGAAATTATTCATTTCTTGATGATTTTTAAGAATTGTGTGAAACATGTTACTTCTTGGTAAATATTTCAAAATAAGTATTTGACCAAGGATCTGTGTGTTCTTATTCACACCTAACTAAGCATTGATTGGAAGATGCACAGATTAACCCTTTGTTGCATGTTGTCCAATATTTTGGACATATTTTATGTGGCATTTATGTTTGTCTAAAAATATTGGCATCAAATAATCAAATAAGCCATGTCTGGAACAGTGGACATTATGCATATCATTGAAAAATTGCACCAAATCCCGTCAAATGGTCCTAAACATTGGAAATCCAGTTTTAACAGATTGGCGGCATTTGTTCATACTCTATGCAAAAAACGGTTACTACAGCAAACAACAATCAAAAGTTTGAGATGTAACAGAGAGTTTTCAATCTAAAGGGACGATTGAAAGACGGTTTTGGTTTTCAATATGTAATATACAGTATAATAAATAAAATAAGTAATTGATATAGCATTGGTTGGTAGCAAGGGGAACCAATACAGAAACAGCAATATCAATCACATATGAATGCAAACAGCATGGGGATTCTGTTCTTAGTCCATTGTTTTCACAATGTATATTAAAACCTTTGTCCAGATGTCAACTGATGTAGGATGAAAAGGTGTGAAAAACACCCAGCCTGGCAGGTGAGCATCTGATATATTGAACATCTCTGAATGGGTTTTAGCCCATCTAACTCTTAATGTTAAAAAAACTGTATCCATGTGCTTCTCCATGCGTAATAGGCCTGTACATGATGTATTTGAGGTTAGGATTAAGAAGGAAATCATTGATGAAGTGGATGAAGTCAAGTACCTAGGCATCATCTTGGACAAGAACTTAAAGTTTGATAGTCAGGTTAAGTACATCTGCAATAAGGTTAGACCAAATCTTAACTGCTTTCATTTTATTAGGAGGAACCTGTCATATCAAGCTGCAAAACTGTATATGCATGCAGTGATTTTTTCTCATCTGTCATATTGCATCACATCATGGTCACAAGCTTCTTCAACCACTCAATATACAAGCAGGCAATAAAACTCATGGACCGGAAACCAATGAGATGGCATCACTGCCGCATTTTAAGAAAACACAACCTTCTCACCCTTGAAAATTTTATGAAGTTCAGTACTCTTAAACTGTTTTTTAAATGTCTAAATAATCATGTGTCACTACTGTTCTCTGAATTGGCCACCAGGCGTCAGAGCTCTAACAGAGCGGCCACACGAGCCTCCACCAGTGGTGACTGTCTTGTCCCATGAGACAAGACTTCATTCTGTCAGTCTGCTCTTTCTGTAAAGGGGGCAAAACTTTGGAACTCTCCACCCACTTATCTAAAATTAGAGACCAACAGTAATGCTTTTAACAAAGAACTCAAAACAATGGCTAAAATCAAAACAACAATGCTCACATGAATAGTTTTAACTGGTTGATTGCTTGACCATGTTGCCTTTGCTTTTGCCTTTGCTTTGTAGCTTATGTATGTATTTAATCTGGAAAACTGCCTCTCTTTTGCTGTTGTAATGTTATTGTACACAGTATTCCTTTTTTTTCTTTCTTCTCTTATTACTTTTATTATTTTTATCATTCCAAAAACCTCCTGTGGACAAGTGTTGCGAATTAGCACATGTGCTAAAACACTCAAACAATGCATCTGGTTTGTCCAATGTAATTGTGATGTCCACATCAAATAAACAATAAAAAAAAATATAGCCGCAAGCGGCAATTCTGGGGTTCAAGCCAAGAAAGACCATTAGTAGTTGAAAGCTTTAACAGCTTAATTAACAAGTGTTGCCACTAAACGTGGCCATGTTCCCCGCCAGGTGACAGAAATCGACTGGGGTCGGCGATTTTCAAAATTACACATTGAAGCCAAAGATGAATAAAATTGGTCAAAGCGTTCTCGAGACTTCGCGTTCAAACAAACGGGGCGTGGAAAGACGGACGGCCGGACGGATGGACTGATGGAGCTGAATACTATGTCCCCGGCCCTAATACACCTTGACCGCAAAGATGAATGGAATCGGTCGAACCGTTCTTGAAATATTGCGTTCACAACAAACGGGATGGGATGGACTGACAGCCAGACGGATGGAGCTGAATTCTATATACCCCGCCCCTAATACAACTTGACACCAAAGATAAATGGAATCGGTCAAACCGTTCTTGAGATATCATGTTGACAAGGTATTTGTAAGTGGTCAAATGGTCGTAATGACCTTGAGAATAATGGCAAGGTCACGTAAATCGAGTGGGCTGTGAGCACTCCCCTAATACACCTTGACACCAAAGATGAATTGAATCGGTCAAACCGATCTTGAGATATCGCATTCACAAAAAACGGGACATGACGGACAGACGGATTTATGGAAGGAGCTGAATACTATGTCCCCGCCCCAAATACACCTTGACACCAAAGACGATGGAATCGGTCAAACCGTTCTTGAGATATCACGTTCACAAAAAGGACATGACGACGGATGGAATGCGGACAGAGCTGAATACTATGTCCCCCGCCCCTGATACACCTTTGGAAACCAAAGACGAATGGAATCGGTCAAACCGTTCTTGAGATATCACGTTCACAAAAACATAACATGATGGACAGGAGGACAGAGCTTTTATAAAGCATTAAAAAGACTATTGTCCCAAACCGTTGTTGAGATATCACGCTGTAAACACCAAAGATGAATAGAATTGATCAAACCATTCTTTAGATATTGATTCAAACCATTCTTGAGATATCGTTCAAAACAAACCACTTTAAGAGTGTGTTGCAGGTTTTTATGTGGACCTATTTTGCCAGTGTAATGATTGGACTAACAACTTATGATGCATAGTCTGATTTGTGTTATGTTAGGCTATTTTGTGCATTTATGGCACCCCCTACTGGTCGATTTGATTGAAACTTTCAGGCTATGTTTCAGGTTCTTATGTTGACATATCCTGTGAGTTTTGTAATGATTGGAAAAAGTATTTATGATTTAAAGTCTGATTTATGTTATACCACGTTGCTTTGTTTTGCATTTATAGCAAGCCCTATAGGACAATTTGAATGAAATTTTCAGATTATGTTTCAAGTACTTATATGAATATATCCTGTGTTTTATGGCTATAGGACCAACAATTGCTGATTTATAGTCTGATTTGTGTAATACTACGCTGCTTTGTTTTGCATTTATAGCGCCCCCTATCAGTCAATTTGAATGAAATTTTCAGAGTATGTTTCAAGTACTTATATGAATATATCCTGTGAGTTTTATGGCTATAGGACAATCAATTGCTGATTTATAGTCTGATTTGTGTTATAGCGCCCCCTATGGGCCGATTTGCATGAAACTGTCAAGGGATGTTCCTGGTACTTATATGGACATATTTTGCAAGTTCTGTGATGATTGGCCCAATGGTTGTTGAATTTTGTCCATTTTTGTGCTAAGCCACGCCCCTGCTGAAGTTCATTGGTCAATATCTTGGAAACGAAATGAGATTTCAACAAGCTTTATGCAGTCTTAGATAATCTTGGTCCACTGATGATCCACAGCAAATTTCGAAGGAATCGGACCTACGGCCTAGGAGGAGATGTCAAAAATGTATTTTTCAAAGAATTCAAAATTTCGGAAAATTTTTTATGGCCGATCTTAGAGGTCCTTATGGGAAAGTTGTAGAGATTGGACCAAGGAATATCTCTACCAAGTTTCGTGTGAATTGGACTTACAGCCTAGGAGTTATGACCTTTAAAGTGAAAACCTGTTTTTCTTGAATTATAGCGCCACCATCAGGCCAACTGAGTTAAAAATGCCTTGGTCAGCATTTACACACAACTTCCAACCAATGTGCAAAATTTCAGGTCTCTATCATTCTTTATCGTATCTCACTGGAATTTGCGAAAACATTTCTGAAGAAGAAAAAAATAAAATAAATAATTATAATATAATAAAACCAGCACAATAATAATAATAATAAAAATAAACCATAATAAACCAAAAAACAATTTTCAGCCCCACGGGCCTGAACCTAAATATAAATATATATATATATATATATATATATATATATATAAAAATTGCACTTTTTTTGTGATTAAACTTGAATATCAAAACAATCTGCTCCTAAGATTATTGAAATATCAGTGAACATAAATTTCAGTATCATCCCTTCTTTAACCCTTTTTTGCATAGTGGTTACGAAAGTAACTGAACTCACCCACCACCCTTAATTGGCAAAGAGAAAAAGAGTCATGCAACCAAGGGGTAACGTTGCCTTCTACACATTGTAAAGACATTTCAGTCAGACAACTCAGAATATGACCATAGCCGTATTATTTGAGGTTCAATATGAGAGTACATTTGGTGTCGAGGCTCTGTATCGTACAAGACCCAGCGACCGGTAGAGTTTTTTTTGCATTTGCAGGAAGGAAGTGGCCACTACACAAACTAGGAAGTTCTTGCACAATTTAATCTTTATTTGTAGCTTTCACTCACTCATTTGTGGGTAAGTTGTTTCCTTTCAAAATGTTCTAAATAATATAGCCTTCAATCAAGCCATTGTTTGCTTACATTTTCAATAAATACAGAGTTCTTGCATGTGAGGAGTCAAAATACTTCAACATTAGCAGTGTTGGCCATGTCCTTCTCGCAAATGCTAAAAAACCTCTTCCTCTTCGATCTGCCAGCCAAAACAGGGATCACATGGATGTTGGCAGGGGCATACTTTGCCGGGGAGAGGGGGACACGGTGAACTTATCCCCTACACTTTTTCAGAAGGCAGTATTGGACCCCTCTACTCTCTACACTCCAAAAACTTAACTTTAAATTTAAAAAAGATGATGCAGGCACTAGGACCCCACAGAAACAGCACCCACTCAAGTTCCCTGTCCCCCCCTTCTCCTCACTCTCATTCAAACAGACAGCCTGGTTCATTCACAGACTGTAAATAAAGATGAATGATACTTCCCCACCTCCTAACGCTGTACCCAAATGGAGCTAAAATATCCTTCAAAGAGATGCTACCAACTTGCATTTGGAGAGGGAGGCTGCACAGCAGTGATCGGGGGGTTGAGCTGTGGCCTTGAGGTCCAGTCCATACACCGCCTACACAGTCACAAGCACATCCCTGAACTTATTATGCATTGGGCTATGTCATTGTTAGACAAAATGAAAAGTAATTTGGTCTACAGTGTCCTGTGAGGTAATAAAACCAAACGTTTAGCCTATTGAAAGCACTGTTATACCATGAGTGAAAGCTTGTTAAAGGGTTAGCTAGTTTCCTCAAGCACAGTTATATGAGACCAAGTAGGTTTGCTGATTTTTTCATCTATTGCAGTAGCTGGCTACATTGCTTGGCTCCCTACTGATGCGCCACCCTGGCTCTACTAACTTGTGCTGAATGCTAGCTATCAACTAGCGAAGTGGCTAATACTTTGACTATGTTTTATTACCTCATGCAACCCCACTTAAAAATCTGTGACAATCCTTCAAAATAAGGTAAATAGCTAGAGTCTGTGGGTAAATGGACTTTTTAATCAATTTAGCAGCTAGGTAGCTTGCTTGCTAGCCAACAGTTTTTAACTTGTAAAAAGCTCTTTACGCTGATCATAGCTTCACTCCTAATAGTACATAATACTATGTTCTGAGCAAAGAGATTTTTTAGAACATATTTCTGCTGCTACCTAAGTTACGGTGACCTGTTATAGAATCGTGCTAAATTAGCCTGCAAACTATTGCGCAAACTGGATTTAGTTATCAGCAATAGCTTAACTGCAAACAGTTGTGACACTGTGTTCACAGCAAAGACAGTTCAACTGTCAATTTTTGTTGGGCTTTCAAAATTACTGTGGGTTATATTCAGTTGTACTGGGACCTAGCTACTTAGGCATGTGTCATTAAATGTTATATCTAACATCAACAGTTGCATTCCAGAGCTGAAGAATTCCCGGAGATAAGCCAGTGGGAAACTTCCTCCCTTCGGGTTATTGTCAATCATGCCTGTCAGTCATGACGTTACACCCCCTTTTTATAGTATCAAATAACTAAATAAAAGCGAACTTAAATGACAAAACATACCTGTCAGTCATGACGTTACACCCCCTTTTTATAGTATCAAATAACTAAATAAAAGCGAACTTATCAGAAATAATGAACACTTAAACATACATCAGCATGGTAATAAATACTTTAATTGCCAGAAAGCATCCTAAGAAAAAATATATTTGTCATGTACTTTAATTTTTTAATGTGGCACAAGTCCTATCCACTAACATGGAGGAGGCTGGTTTATCATTCATACTGCAGACAGCCACTAGATGGCGATCAAGATGTTTTGGCCTCACATTTGAGGAGCTGTTAGGTTGTCCATATTTATTAACAGTCAATGAGTTGAACGAGCAGCTCAGCTGAAACCTTAGGGATGATCAAACCCCCCAAATCACAAAAGACCAGGGACACAAATTTTAATTTTTAATTTTTTTCAAAAAAAAAAAGTGAGACTGAGTGTCACATTATTCCCAATTCACTTATGCAATTTTTATAAGGAACTGCTTGCTTTCTTCCCATTTAACAAGCTAGCTAGCCACGAGGATCAACAGAAACTCTTATTTATCTTCCTATAATGCAAACGAGGTAGCTGAGTCGAGCGATTGATTGTTGCAAAACTAAGTCCGATCAAACAAAGTCAAGTTTAATCCTTGGTCATAACCTGGGAGAGACGCATAAAAATAAGGCTTACTTTCAAGCTGGAAATGAGTTAACGCTCATATTCCACTTTGATTTTGTTGTGGTCATCAACTTCGGTACTTCGGTTTGTTTGCCATCTGTTTTTCGTGTTCGCTGGATGCCTCTCGTTGAGCAGCATTGCTTTGTTACCCTTCAGGTTTTTAGTTTGAACACTGTAGAAGGAGGTACATTTTGAAATCCTGTGCTCCATAGGGTTTAATGTATGTTAAATTCTATTTTTTATATATGTCCGAAAGTGTCAAAGAGTAAAAAAAAAAAAAAAAAAAACTGCATATGGTGCATACTTTATTACATATTAACTCAATCAAAAATTCTCACCTCTTATTAAACATTTTGCTGAACTGCGCCATCTTTATTGATTTTAGACAAAATCGCTTAATGCTTTCTCAATGGCACTGCCCAATCCCGATCAGATATGACCAGTTACAAAGGTAATCAAACTTTCAATCGTACCGCAGTCGTATTTCTTCCGTATCCCAGATTACTACGTATTATATATCAAAATAAAGCAGAAAATCTGCTCTTTCCAATGATACCAAAACATAAAAATGTTCGGTTATCATTGGAGTAGTTCGGCTCCTCTAAACATATGACGTCATTTTCTCGAAAAATCTTTTGTTTAGATTGCTCGTACACAAAGAACATTGTGCGTTCACTTGAAAAAAATCAATGAAAATGACTCCAAATTGGTATCAGTTTTGGATTTTGAGAAAGAGATGAGTTGGACCTAAATGGTGGTCTGGAACAGTTTTTTGGTTGAAATTCTTCAGCAAAGAGTGATATTTCATCAGAAGATGAACAACCTACAACATCAAGAGCTTGTCCAAAAAATATTTTAATTTTTTTTTTTTTTTTTTTTGTGTGTGTGTGTGTGTGTGTGTGTGTGTGTGTGTGTGTTGTCGGTGTTTTTCCGTAGCCATTTTGTCCTTGTGTAGGCCAAAGTGATGGCCGGAGCTGTGCCAACATGGCCTACCATCATATATTACCTTATTTAAAACTTTTTTTTTTTTAAAGGTGTCTGTAAAATTTCTATCCGTGATTACTTTGTATTTAAAAGCCTCTAGGCTCTATTTTTATGATAAATACATATTTTGACTTCCACGTACCTTTGCAGGCCAAAACATGGGAACTGTTAGAGCAAATTTTAACTAAATCAAAATAACTGGTCAAAAATTACATGAGATTAGGTAGTTGTACCTCCCACTCCCCATCTCCAGAGTGGTTTAATTCTGCACATTTCCTCCTGTGGGGTATGCTAATATACTGATCAATTTCATCACTTTTTGCTGCATTTGGTATTCAATATTGTTGGTACAACCAACTTAAAACATGGTCGTTTTGTTCTTAAATCAGGGAGGGGTATCTGAACTAAAGCCCTTTGGAGGACTTGTGCCAGTACTGTTTCCCCCCACCGTTGAAATCAAAATTCTGCCCTGTTCTGATTAATAACGTGCGCTACACTGCTTCCTTATTTCAATGATGTGTTTAGTGTTTAGTCATGATTCAATGCTATTTCGAGTGGTGTATATGCAGCCATATAAGATATTATACACTTTATTGAACCCCGTGGGGTAATTTGTACTCTGCATTTGACCCATCCTATAGTTAGGAGCAGTGGGCAGCCACAGAGCAGCACCTGGGGACCAACTACAGTTCTAAAGCCAGTACCCTGGTCAGGGGTACTGGTAGGAGTGTTCCTGTAATGCATGTTTTTGTAGGTGGGGGAAACCAGAGTACCCGGAGGAAACCCACGCCAACACGGGGAGAACATGCAAACTCCACGCAGAAAGGCCCTAGGCCGGATTCGAACCCACAACCTTCTTGCTGTGCAGCCGCAGTGCTCACGACACCACTAGCTATTACAATTGATTCAAAGGTACTAATAATGATCCAATGCTTTTCATAATAATTTAATGCTATTAGTCGGCCTTGGCATTTGTTACTGGCCTTTGTAAATCAGGAGTAGAGTTATGACAGTGAAAATCAAAGTAGTAATTTTATCAAGAATTCACAATCTATAATATTTATGTATTTCTATAATATATATGGAAATACACTGGAAATGCACTAAATTTTATGTGTCACATGGAGATTTTATGTATCACAATGAGATATATCCTGCTTGATACCTGTTCACAGAAAACTGCATTTACTGGACTTATTTTCTATATTAACCCTTAAATGCCCAACTATAGTAAAAGCTGAAAGAAAAATATATGTATTCTGTAAATATGTCCTGGGGAGGGGCTAATAACAACCCAATAGCAATTTTTAATTTTTGGTGACCTTTGACCTCATTTTAGTTTGGTGACATATATGTCACAATGGGCATTTCGGGGACCTTATTGCTAAAATGACTTGAATGATAAAACAGTTGACATATAGCTGAAGCATTAGGCATAGTTTATTTTTCATTAGCTTACCTGTTTGTCTACTTTATCCAGTGATGAATGGGTGCTGATCTATCGAGTGGATTCCACCATGGGGGCGGCCATATTGGAAAGGTTAGCTGGTGCAGCCAGTGTAGCGTCAGTTCCACTTTTATGCATCAGATGGCAGCACTGATGGTCTAAATATGTCAATATGGGCATTAGGTTGCAAAATTTATGTGGGGTCAGTGGTTTTGACAACCCCCAAAATCGTGTGACACATTTGTCACAGGGGCATTTCGAGGGCTGACTGCAATAAACAGTTATGTCCAATCATCGGCGGACACTCGGGGACGAGTGTCTGTCCTCCTTCTTGGTCCCTCTGGGTGTTCAGGTGGGTGAAGAGGCCGATCCTGGACCCACGTACTTTGGGGCAGTGTAGGCATGGTTAGGCACTGGCGATCGTGGATTTGGGTGGAACCATTTTGGTGGAAGTGCGCTCCTTCCTGCACCTGCGCGTGTCTTCTGCAGCACTGTGGAGATCGTCATTGTACTGTGCAGCTCCCTCTTGGACAAGTTGTCTCCAGGCCACCCGATTGGTTGCTGTGGCCTCCCAGGTCTTTGGATCTATGTGACACTTCTTCATGTTGATTTTGATGTTGTGCTTAAACCTTTTCTTTTGCCTGCCCGGGACACGTTTCCCTGTGAGGAGCTGGGAGCAAAGGACTTGTTTTGGGAGACGAGAGTCGGGCATGCGGACCACATGGCCAGTCCATCGCAGTTGGTGCTTGGCGATGATGGCAGTGATGGCAGGAATGTTGGCCTCCTCTAGGATCCTGGTGTTTGTGCGCTTACCTTCCCAGGTGATCTTGAGGATTTTCCTGAGGCATCTTTAGTGGTATGCCTCTAGGGCCTTCAGGTGTCTACTGTATGTGGTCCAGCACTCTGACCCATACAGTAGGGTGGGCAGCACCACAGCCTTGTAGACCAAAATCTTTGTCCTGGCTTGGAGGTCACGGTTTTCAAAGACCCTTTTCCCTCAGTCTTGAGAAAGCCCCACTGGCAGAGCTGAGGCAGTGGTGTACTTCCTCGTCAATGTTTGCCTTGGAGGACAAGATGCTCCCGAGGTAAGTGAAGTGGTCCACATTTTCAAGTCTGGTTTTGTCCATGAATATATCTGGTGATGAAGCAGGGGTAGTTGCGTTGGGAGGTGGCTGGTAAAGGATCTCAGTCTTTTTGATGTTGAGGGGCAGACCAAGCTGTTTGTATGCTTTGGCAAAGGCATCCAGAAGCAACTGTAGGTCCTCTTCTGAGTGGGCCACAAGGGCATTGTCATCAGCATACTGCAGCTCAGTGATGGATGTGGAAGTGGTTCTGCCCTTAGCCCTGAATCTGTTGATGTTGAACAGTTGACCATCAGTCCTGTACATGATTCTGACTCCTTCGGGCAGATGTTTCCCCATAAGATGCAGGATGGCAGAGATGAAGATAGAGAAGAGGGTGGGAGCGATCACACAGCCTTGCTTTACTCCTGTGTGAACCCTGAAGGGTTCTGTTTCATTTCCACCACCGCTGAGAACTGTGGCTGACATGTTGTCATGGAGCAGTCTCAGTACCCTGATGTATTTGTCTGGGCAGCCAATCTTTGTCAGAACCAGCCAGAGAGCTTGACGATTCACAGAGTTGAAGGCTTTGGTGAGGTCTATGAAGGCTATGTAAAGTGACTGATTTTGTTCTCGACATTTTTCTTGCAGTTGGCGAGCGATGAAGATCATGTCCATGGTACCTCTGCCTGGACGGAAACCGCTCTGAGATTCAGGAAGGATGTTTTCAGACAGGGGGAGGAGCCTGTTTGCCAAGATCCGGGTGAGAGCTTTCCCAGTGGTGGACAGAAGGGAGATGCCGCGGTAGTTTCCGCAGTCTGCCTTATCTCCTATCTTGAAGATGGAGACTATGAGGGCATCCCTGAGTTGTGCTGGGATTTCCTCCTTTTTCCACACTTTGAGGAGGAAGGCATGGATATGGCTGTGGAGATCAGGACCACCGGCCTTCAAGATCTCTGCTGGGATGCCGTCAGGTCCGGCAGCCTTGTTGTTCCTCATCTTCCCCATGGAATACTGCACCTCTGTTAGAGTGGGAGGTGCTTCCATGTCCTCGTTGATGGGCTGTTGAGGCAGTTAGTCAAGGGCCTCCATCTCAGGAGTGGTGTCCCAATTTAGTAGCTCCTCATAGTGCTCTTTTCATCTGGCTGCCATCGACTCGTTGTCTTTCAGCATTACCAGTCCATCCTTGGAGCGAAGGGGAGCTAGGCAACGGTGGCTTGGGCCATATACAGTTCTGGTGGCGTCAAAGAAACCCCTAATGTCCCCTCAGTCGACAAGCTGCTGGATCGCTAGAGCCTTTCTTGTCCACCACTCGTTCTTCGGTTGCCTGACTCGAGATTGTACGACTGCCTTTGTTTTGGCATGGGCTGCTCTTTTTGCCTTGCAGGTGATGTGATTTTGCCAGGCACTAAAGGTCCGCCGCTTGATGTCAATAAGCCGAAGGATTTCGCTGTCATTCTCATCGAACCAGTCTTGATGTTCACGACTCTTATAGCCGAGGGTGCTTTTACAGGAGTCGATAGTGATTGACTTCAGCAGGTCCCAGTGTGCTTCAATATCATCTGGATATTGGTAGGGCAGGGCAGTGCTGAGAGTGGCCTGGAGCTGCTGCTAAAAGGTGGTGTCGTCCAGCCTTTCCATGTTGAGCTTTGGCCAGCACTGTCTTCTTTGCACCCTTCTTTTCTGTATAAGACTGATGGACATGATGGAGCAGATGAGACGGTGATCTGTCCAGCAGTCATCTGCACTGATCATCGCTCTGGTGTTAAGAACATCATGGTGGTCCTTGGTGCGTACGACTATGTAGTTGATGAGGTGCCAAAGCTTGGAGCGAGGATGCATCCAGGATGTTTTGAATTTGTTCTTCTGGCGAAAAGTGTGTTGGTGATAATCAGGTTGTGTTCTGCACACTTTGATAGTAGAACACCGTTGGCGTTGGTGTTGCCAACTCCTTCTTTCCAAATTGTGCCTTTCCATAGATCATGGTTTCGTCCCACCCTGGCATTGAAATCTCCAAGTAGGATTAGCTTGTCCTCCTTGGGTACATGGGTTAGGATGTTATCCAGGTCAGCATAGAAAGCCTCCTTCACTTCATCCTGTGCATCTAGAGTTGGAGCATAGGTACTAACTACTGTGGCCTTTTGGCCGCCCGCAAGTACCGGGCCATTAGGCGTTCATTGATGCCCACAGGGAGTTCGAAGAGGTGGCCAATGAGGGTGTTCTTAATAGCAAAACCCATGCCGTGGATCCTGGGCTCATCAGCAGGTTTTCCTTTCCAAAAGAAAGTGTATCCCCCCCTCTCCTCCTTCAGCTGCCCTTCATCTGCCAGTCGGGTTTCGGAGAGTGCAGCAATGTCGATCCAAAATCTCCCTAGCTCCCTGGCGATGATGGCAGTTCGCCGTTCGGGTCAATCGCTTTGTTTATTGTCCATGAGGGTCCGCACATTCCAGATTCCAAAATACGTCTGCTTCTGTTTCTGACCGCGTGGTGGTAATCCCTCTGGATGCGGTAGTCCAGATGGGGGAAGTGAGGCAGGCTATGTTTAGGGCACCTTTTCTAGCCCCCTCCCCTACTGGGGTGAGCAGAGTGGTTCCTAAATAGGGCTGCTCAGTCATGGGTGCAGCTGCCGAAAAGCTCTTTCTGCCTCGGTCCAAGGGCTTAACAACTGACTCAGACACCCACCGCCTTTGTGCCAGGTAGTGGCTAGGGGCTCCCAGACTTCACGGTCCTGGCCCCGGCACCACTTCCTGATCGCCAAAGGACTTTGATCCGGGATTGTTAAATGGACTGGTTCCCTTTCGGGAGGACGCCTGCGCGTGACATCGTTTAACGTGGGGAGACTGATGCACCTGCAGTCACCACACGATCCTTGGCAAAGAGGGGCCAGGATCCAATGGCATGGAGCCCTTGACGATTGGGGACCACCCTCCGTTGCAGCCTTCATCCGCCATCACTGCCATTGTGACTCACTGTCATCCTCCGCCAGTTCCGCCGTTGAGGTCTTGGTTGGATCGCGCTTCGTCTGGAACCTCCCCCTTGACCTTACTGCCATGGGTGACCCTACCAGGAGCAAAGCTCCAGACGCCATTGCTCTTGGGTTCATTGGAACACACGAGCTTCTCCACCACGGCAAGGTGGCGATCCATGGAGAGATTTAAGGTTTAAATAAACGGCAATTATGTGTAAAGGGTTCAAAAACTTAAGGAGAGACCGGAAGAATGCTGCTGCTCAAAGACTAATGGGAAAAGCCAAGGACAATATCTTACAAATCATTCTTGTCCTTTAAAAGCCAAGGACAACATCTGTTATGACCCCATGGCCATATAGACATTTTTCTTATGTATTTGTGTACATTCCTTTTATCTTGTCCGTTGGTATTTTTGTCTCTGTGTGATGCCTGTATGTGACTGACTGCGGGTGAGCTTTGTTCATTCATTCAATGAATCAATGACTGTGTGTGAGGTTGTAAGGTTAAACAATCCCTCCATGCAGATGTAGATGCTGGCATCCACAAAATACTGAAAGTTAAGCGCTAAATAATTCCGTAATTGAATTTCCAAATGAGACAAGCCTCTTTTCTTTTGCCCGCTGACAAAAGCAAAATGCACACATGATCCAGATGTTTACTGCTACATCTGTGGGTGTTTCACATCACCCAAACAGTGACAAAAAATTACAGACTTTGTTAAAAAAAAAAAACCTTTATACAATATTATAAGGAAAATATTCATTCTTATTTTGTGAAAAAAAAACCGTATGTGATAGAAATGTTTTACTTGCATTTTTTAACTCAGCATCCTCAAATCAGGCAAAATTAGGCCTTTTCAGCAGAAATTGTTTTTCAACATGCAGAATGTTAAAAGATGTAAAAAAGAAGTAAGCCTGTTCGAGCCTAGTGGCCCATCGGGCCGGTGCTTAACCCCAGTTTCCATGGCATGAAGTGACTAGGAGTATTGCTACTCCCCCTGGATGGGATGCCAGTCCATCGCAGGTACTCCCCCAGCTCTTAGACAAGTTTCCCTGCCTATTTGCTGGTACCCATTTGTACACCTGGGTGGAGGGGGTAAAAGTGTTTTGCCCAAGAACACACCGCTGCCTTGAACTCGGACCTTCACATGGCACTGAAAGATGTAAAAGGTATGTATTAAATGTCGCAACACCCCTGGTTTGGGAGGGGTGGGTAGCATTTTGTTTGACCTTTCTCTTCTTTCAATACCTTGTGTCAGAGATATTTTCAACAAACCCTCACATGGTTGAAAACTATGAAAAGTTCTTTGTCTGTCTTAATCATTAAAATCATACAGGCTTAAGGGAGAGGCATAATATGGTTTATGCAAGTTATAATCTACCACATACATAGTATAATATCATTTGTCCAATTGTCACTTCAATGTGATCAAATTATGGTGAAATCCTAATTCTTGGTATGATTAAATATTATGCACTGCTCTAATAAAAAGTTGTGGGATCTTGGAGACAGGGAGAAGCTGAACAGTCAGAGGTGTCATTACTTGCTGAAATTCTGTAGTGTCGTGGGAGGGTTGAAAAGAGCTCTTTATTAATCCTGTTTTTTATTTTGGGGTTGAGAGGAGAAACTTTTTAATGTTTTCTGAACTAAAACAAGCTGAAAACCACTGCTGTTTAACCAGGTTAAATTCCCAGAAATAATGGCCAATCAAAGCTTGAGGTACTTTGATGCTTAATATGAATGGTCAATCACAGCTTAAGGTAACATGATGCATAATTTAATAAATAATTGTGGAGTATCAGTTTCAAGGAAGTCATGTGATTTCCAAGAAGCAGAATTTTTATGCGGGTATAAAGAGGTACTGGGGCGCTGGCCAGAGGGATTTTAGAGAAGCCACAGCTTTTGTCGCATTGTTGAATTAAAGTCTTCTGCCAAGAATTTCCTCCAGACTGCCAGTTTGATTGATTTTTTGTTGTTTTTGATTGAATCTGTGTGTCCTGGAGTAAGTTATGACTGCCTCCTTGTAGTCAATTCAGTAATACCCTTCCTGGCACCATAACAGTGTCCAGAACACAGGACTGATAAAATGTGAGAGGGGGTGGGTGTTTGAAAACAAAGCTACGTGGACATTTACTTAATATTTACCAGTTTTTTTTTTTTTTTTTTAATTCTTACAGAACAAACAGGGAGGGCAGTGGTATGAATCATTTAAAATTGTAGGATTTGCTTTACATCTTTTAATGACAGTCTTGTACACTTCTATTCTTCAAATTCTTAACTCCTGTGGGAATGTGGTTTATCTAGAATGAGCTTTGTCACATGAAGAATGACTGCTGATTTCTGATGATAACAGTAATGATTAATCAATGATCATTTGCCAAAGTGAAACCTTGTTACCACCCATTCAAAATGCAATGAAGTTTCTTAAAGACAAAAATAGACAGCATTCCTGGAAAAGAATTAAGCTTTGTGCCTAACTTTAAGACAGCATTCAAAACAAGCAGAGTGGCTCATTACAGTTTTTCACAATTGCTAAAACTCTAAACCCCATTCTCTGAACCAAATTCTCAGTGGCCTCAACTCATTTTTCGAATCAAACACTCTTTTGGCCAAAACATAAACACTGTTCAGGTACTTAGACTCAATTTGCAAAACTTATCTGCTCTTTTTTGCTAAACCTTAAACACATTCTCAGTCACTAAACACATTTCACACTGTAATACGCTTGTGTTGCAAAATTGTAAACACCGGCAGCAAAATGTGAACACAACTCCAACACAGCTGTCATCTTTTACACACAACAACTCAAAATTGAACACACGTTTCTAATGACGTGATCAGACCAATTGGGCAGGATAAAAGCCAGTTCAGAGTGCTCAGGTGGCACATGTGATTCCATCTACAATGGACAGAAACATACAGAGAGGCAGAGGAGTTCATATGAGAGGTGGTGGACGAGGAGGAAGGGGACGAGGAAGAGGCCGAGGAAGACCAAAAACAATCACCACTGATGAAATTCGGGCAACTATTGTGCACCATGTCCTTGTTCATGGGATGACAATAAGAGAAGCAGGACAAAGAGTCCAACCAAATTTGAACAGATTCTCTGTGGCCAGCATCATCAGGACATTCAGAGAAGAGAACAGGTCATTGTTTCTTGTTGTACAACCTTTGACATACAGAATACTGTAAGTACTGTAATGCTCATTACAAGACTATTTTTACTGGCTGTATATGTTTGTAAGTGCATTTTCCTCTTTGTAGAATTGAAAGACGACCAAATGAGGGTGGAAGGACTGCTCTTTTCAAAATAATGCCATCCGACTCCGTGAAATCCAGCAGAAAGTGATTGAAGACAATGTCAACTTTGATGGAATCAGCAGTGTCTCTGTCAACTATTGACCGTGTCCTCCAACGCAACAGACTTAGCATGAAACAAGTGTACAGAGTACCCTTTGAGCGCAACTCCGCAAAAGTCAAAGATCTAAGATATCAGTATATGCAAGTAAGTGTAACCTACACACACTTCAGCACTGATGCTTTTTTTTGTGATCAATTTTTTTATTTAATTTTATAATTTCATAGACACCGAGACAACATACAACACCTAAACCAAACAACACGTTAAAAATAAAGTAATAGACCACAACATACACTAAACGGTCTCTCAACCCAACCCCCCCCCCCCCAAGGTCCAACACGCCAGAATAGCTCAGTTAAAATTGTTGATTGAAACAGCACAATAAAGTTGCCAAAACCATTCAAACCACTGTCACTAGTAGGCAAACTACAATAGATAGGTATACAGGCAAAGAAGAAATAAATAAGTGACTAGCCAATCTGAATTAGGTATAGCTAATCTCCTGACTTCATTGATTCAATGATGGATGACCATCGACTGATGTTTTGTGCTTTAGCGCCATGCATACGAGCCACTGACATCTCAAAGTTAGCCAGATCTACTACTGTGTTCAACCAATGTTGTTAGGACAAGGTGTGAGAGGCTTTCCATCTCTGTGCTATCATTCTTTTGGCAGCAATAAGGCCCACCAGAAACCAGCGTTGATGCATTATGGACAAGTTTAAACCAGTAAAATCATTTAAAAGTAAGATGCCCGGCGAGCACGGGATGTCACGCCCTAACAGTACAGACATCCTGTTTGTAATCGTACTCCAAAATAAGTTCACATCAGGGCATTCCCAAACCATATGAATGAAAGTACCAGTAGTTCCTAGCAAACATAACTGACAGTTGGGCGATTGCGCTAAATTCATCAAAAAAAGTTTACAAGGAGTGCAGTAAAGTCTGTGTGCAAAATTATAATGAATCATCTGGTGATTAGGGTTCCGTGATGATAAAATAATCTTCGCCCATACTGTATTCCAGTTAATCATAGATGGTGAAATAGAAAGATCATGGCTCCAATGTGTATTAAGTTGCGGAGGTTTTACTGGAAGTTTAACAATAAAGATGTTAAAAGATGATAAAACTGGAAATTTGGAAAACCCAGACCACCAGAGTGTTTTGGACTCTGCAAAACTGACATTTTTATCCGTGGGCGTTTCCCTTTCCACACATACCTTGTAATAAGTTCATGTAATTTGTCCCAGTACCCAGCAGGAGGCGGTAGGGGAAGCATAGAGCTAAAAAAAAGTTGAAACGAGGTAGGATATTCATTTTAATGATGGAGACCCGTGCTTGGAATTAATTTGAAATCGGGAACCAGCGATCCAAATCAGACTCCACTTGAATAAGAGTTGAATTATAATTATCTGAAATTGTGGTTTGTAATGATGGAGAAATGGATAAGCCCAAGTATTTAAAACTGTCTACCAGTGGGATATTTATTGGTGGTATTGCTCAGGGCTGGACTGGGGCAAAAAAAACGGCTCTGGCATTTTCGGCCATGGCGGCCCAACCTGATCGTGACGTGACGGCCCGCCATACGCGCACACTTTGCTGTTACCAAAAGTTAAAATTAAGTTCAGTCGAAGCCTACATGCCCTGGAACTCCACACAGAAAGGCCCCAGGCCGGAATCGAACCCACAACCTTCTTGCTGTGTGGTGGCAGTGCTAATCACTGCACCACCATGACAAAGAAAAAGTTAAAATTAAATTTAAATTGGAAAATTTGAAAGTCTTCCTTGCTGTATTCCAGGGCAAATTTTATTTGCCACCGTAAAACAACGAATCAATATCATATGCATCAAATAGTAGCTTATTAACAACTGGTCCATCAGTGGGGGCCTTTTGTAAGCTCAAGCAAATTTTAACCGAATACATACTTTATATCGCCTATTAATTTAACTTCAATCTTACCGCTTTCCGTGTCCCCCTCCAAATGAAAACTGCTTGCTACATGAGGATCATCGTGGCCAAAAAGCTGGTCAATTTTTTTGGCATTTGAAAGCCTGAGGCTCCAATGTCTGTTTACTTTATTCTCGAGGCTTTTCCGCCTCTCCACTGCTTTCTGACATTTTTGTCTGATCTCGTGAAACGCGTTTTCAGACTGTTAACGCAACTGGGGACAAGCAAGGCCATTGGTCAAACTAATTTCCCAGCAAGACTGCCTTCTAAAAATTTTAGGACGAAAACAACAAAATTAAATAAACTGTACATGGCTTAAGCCTTTGCATTGTTTTTCTCTGCAAGAATACAGTTTTTCGGTAATTCCTATACCATAAAACAATTATATAAATAGATACTGAGAAATGGCCAAGATGCAAGATAACCAGAATCGTGAAGTAGAAGACTAAACAGTGGTATATAAAGCATTGTGTCAAAGTAATCTAATTTGCAGAATGTCTGAAGGAAAGATTTTGGAGTATCATCTTCTTGGGAGAAGTATGCAGTACATATATATGAACTATCTCTGCATAAAACTCCACTGCGAATTGGTCACAATCATTTTGGTGTTTGCTCACCTTAATGTGGGCCACTGGCTACCAACTGATTGTACGTATTTGCGATTTTTTTCCCTGAGGAGGGAGGGCTCAGAGATTTCATTGGGCCAGCCCTGTGTCAATGTAGAAAATGAACCAATGGACCGCTTTCGGTATTTTAAAGGCCGGCGCGGTCGTTCAAGATTATCAATGTTATTACAGTTTTTGAACTATGTTTGCATCGGCCCAAAATTTGCGTCGGCCCACCGGGCATTGCCCGGTACGCCAGATTACCAGTCCAGCCTTGGTATTGCTTGTCTCATAACCTCATTCAGAGGAAACAAACCAGACTTTGACCAGTTAATTTTGTATCCAGAGATACTACTAAAATTGTCGAAAATAGAGAGAATATGAGGAATTGAGTTAACTACTTCACCAAGATATAATAAAAATGTCGTCACAGTAAAGAGAAATGTAAAGATCGGTATTATAAATTGTAATAGGAGTATGGGGTGACTGACGTACAGCCTGAGCCAGGGGTTCTAAGGATAACGCAAATAATCACGGCGATAAAACACAACCTTGTCTGGAGCTGCGGTACACCGGAAATAAAGGAGAACAAATATTACCAGTCATCACCATGGGTGAAGGAGATAACATAACATGAATGGCGAGAACAGGCCGTTCAGCCCAACTATGCTCGCCAGTTTCTTTATATTATTGTGAATATATCCCTTCAGATACTCAATGACTCAATGGTATCTAGCTTTAAGTCAAGCCTGCTCTTGAAAACCCCCAAGGTCTCTGCCTCAACAATATGGTCAGGCAAGCTATTCCACATCGAAATTACTCTTTGGATGAAGAAATATTTCCGAATATCAGTGCTAAATTTACCTTTGATCAACTTCCATTTGTGACCCCGAGTTCTACTAACAACACTTGGTCGAAGGAATCCTACATAATTCACTTTGTTAATCCCTTTAACATATTTAAAGACCTCAATCAAATCACCCCTTAGTCTCCTTTTCCTAAGACTAAAGAGATTAAGGATCTTCAGCCTCTTCTCATAGCTTTCATCTATTATACCTGGAATTAGCTTAGTGGCTCTTCTCTGAACTTTCTCTAGAGCCTCTATATCTTTCTTAAAGTATGGTCCCCAGAACTGTACACAATACTCCAAATGTGGTCTGACGAATGTGTTGTACAAAAGAAGCATCACCTCTTTGGATTTGTACTCAATACTTTTGATCCTTAACAATACCACAACATTACTTAATTATGCTTAGAATAATTGCTCTTGTTGAACGTAGTAGTAATACTCTGAAAAATAAACTGAAAGTCATACATTTCAAATACATTTATTGATTGAAAATTGGAAACAATTGGAATTGAAAAACAAAACTATATACACCGAATGAAAATTTATCTTTAAAATCTAACTAATGTTATCCCTAAACGTAACATTATATTCTGCTCCTCCTTCTCCGTCCTCATCCCTGTCTCTCGCATTGCGGAGCCACATTTTGATTGTAGCTTCCACCTCCGATATTGTGGCCCGGCTGCTTTTTGTCACGGCATCTAAAGAAAACAACAACTGACATGTAAGTGCAAAGTGAGTAAGTACAATGAGTTAGCCACAGGTGGAGCCTTTAAACTAGCCTGGGAGCAGAAGTTAAGATCAAGTTAGAAGTTAGATTAAGATTAATAAAGGCTAATCTGTTTTTGAATGCCTTTTTTTCTAGTTTAATCAGAAACACAAAAAAATTGTAACAAAATACTCTCATTTGGCCTTTACAATTAAATTCAAACTTTTGATTTTTTTCCTCTTCTGAGGTCTTATTGCATATGAACATTACATACTGTACCTATGACTGCTCTGCACAAAAGCATATCTCCAAAAGGCAACTTCCGGCCAGAGCCTCGCCAGCACAATTGTTGGGCCAGTGGGGTGGTAAGGAGGCAGAAAAGGATCCGCCTTGTGTTGGCGGATGCATTTGAACCACCAACTGTTGCCAGATACTTGGCCTAAATAGAGATAGTAATATATTAGTGTATTGACAAGACAACAACAAACTGTAATGGAAAATGTAATAAAATTGCGATCATAGAATGTGGTATTTTAGGAAACCAAATGTACCACATCACTGCAGCAGGCCTCCTCCTTAGGCTTTGTCTCCACCTCGTTGAGGTCCTGCATTTTTTGAATTGGCAGATGTATGCCCTCTGGCAGAACGGCAGCCGGAGAGGTGTGGTTTTTTAAGGATAGCAAGAGCTGCTTGATAATAGACACTTCCTCCTTCAGGTGCTCCAGCTGGCTAATAATGTGCCTTTCTGTTGCTGTTGATATAATAAGTTATAACATGTTATATATAAAATCCCACTGTATTATCACAGTAGTAAGAAGCAACAATAGCATTTACTATTGTAATTTACAAATAAATAAAAAAATAAATCTGAGACATGCTGGTGCAAAGAGAGAGACAGAGAGAATTTTTTTTTTTGAAAAATGTAACATAAAAACTATATGTGTGCTAATTAATTACAATTCATTCACAGTTTTGTGAATTTTATTTCATTTGTGTAATTTGTTTTCTATAACTTGTCCAACTAATTCAACAATATCAAATTTGTTGCAGTGATACATGAAAGCCTAAAACCAATGCTTACGAGTAATTGTCTGCCTCCTGGAGTGGAGTGGTGGAGCAGGTGGGGCTGGTAGAGCAGGTGGGACTGGTGGAGATGGTGGGGCTGGTGGAGCAGGTGGGGCTGGTGGGGCTGGTGGAGCAGGTGGGGCTGGTGGAGCAGGTGGGGCTGGTGGAGATGGTGGGGCTGGTGGAGCAGGTGGGGCTGGTGGAGATGGTGGGGCTGGTGGAGCAGGTGGGGCTGGTGGAGATGGTGGGGCTGGTAGAGCAGGTGGGGCTGGTGGAGATGGTGGGGCTGGTGGAGCAGGTGGGGCTGGTGGAGATGGTGGGGCTGGTAGAGCAGGTGGGGCTGGTGGAGATGGTGGGGCTGGTAGAGCAGGTGGGGCTGGTGGAGATGGTGGGGCTGGTAGAGCAGGTGGGGCTGGTGGAGATGGTGGGGCTGGTAGAGCAGGTGGGGCTGGTGGAGATGGTGGGGCTGGTAGAGCAGGTGGGGCTGGTGGGGCTGGTGGAGCAGTTGGGGCTGGTAGAGCAGGTGGAACTGGTGGAGATGGTGGCGATGGTGGTATTGGACGGGAGCGCTTCTGAGATGGAAGGCTTATGTCTTCTTCTGAGGAAGACTGGTACTCTGTGTACCTTGAGTTTGATCTAATGTAAATAAAAATTAATGTAAAAATTTTACAAAGTTTTTCAATAATGAAATATCTTAATTATGGATGTTAGTGATTGTAAAAGAGTTGTAAGTAAAATGTTATTTGGTTTTAGACAGAGAAAGAATGAAACTAGTACATTTACTTGTACTTTACTTCAGTATTTTCATTTTATGCTACCTTTTATTTCGCTACATTTCAGAAAGAAATACTGCATGTACTTTTTACACAATGACTACATTTCCTTAACAGCTATAACTACTAGATACTCACAACTCTTACGCATTATTTTTTCACTTATTTTAAGAAAGCATTCAATTTGATGTCTCACTATGGGATATGTCCCTTTGCATATGAAGCACTTAGGTTGTCACAATCTGCTCCTCAGTCCTCTCTACAGCCACACTCTCTCTCCCAGCCCTCTGGTCTCTGCCCCTGTCTCTAGCCCCTAGTTCTCCCAGGCTATGTACTTTCTTCCAATTCCCCAGACCTGCATCCTCCACCAGATCCCCTCTGACTTTTCTTCCTTTCCTCATCACCTAACTGACCCACCCATCTACACACCTGTTCCCACTTCTCTCACCAGCCCTTTGTCAGATTGTGGAAGATGCCATGTACTTCATGCCTTTTCTTTCTAGCCCCTGTATTCTGTTTATCTCTATTCTGTTCACTTTCACATCATTTATGTAGGGCGCAGGGCCCTGACGCAGGTATCATGCCTGTAAGTGATTCTGTAAATATGCAAAGGGGAGACATTTCACTCATGCTACTCAGACAACTACTTACAACGATTGCCACCTCAACACAACAACACTAAAAGGCTGCTGACACATTTATGCAATAGTAATAATAATCCAATAATATAATTTTGAATACGGGATTTTAACTTGTTACTTGTTTTTATATTTTTGTATTACTTTCCACTTGTGTTAGTTTTAAATAATCAATGTGAAAAGAAAGAAACTCACCGCCTTATTCGATGGAACCTTCCCAGCATGCTGTCACTCTCAGAATTAAGACAATTACTTGTCTCAGCCTTTTTGGCTTTCTTTCCGGCTCTCTCATAATCCGCTATAGAAGAAGAATAAGCAGTTTCAGGGTTGTTTTAATGGGCACCACAATAATTATTGTCAGTCAGAGAGGACACATATTTTTAAGTGAATCTTTGAGTTGAGTTTAACTCAGCATGTGGGCACAAAATCCACTGGTATTATTCAGACAAGTGTTGTAGGAAATAAGCTATTTGTTGAAGTTCATGTCATTACTTTTGTAGAAAATGAATGAAGTCAGATAGCAGCAACAGCAGGGCAACAAGGTCGAGGAGAGAGAGAGGAGCAGCAGGGCAACAAGGTGAAGTACAGTAAAATAACATGGAAAATCAGAGGGATACCTAGAGACCCCCAGTACAAGAATATGCTGGGATTTTTTTATAACAACTACTGCTAATTTGAGTTGGTTATTTTATGGAATTTTGAAAACTGGAATATATGGTTGTGCTTTGCTATGTCTGTCATTATTTTAAAAAATGCTCCAGTAATAAAAGAACAATAAGGTATGGCAGATGTCTGCATTTCTATAAAGGAAAATAACAAAAAGATATTAACTGTCCCGTTTTAAATAACAACCTGCCTATCATTTAAGTATAAGTTAGATTTATGAGGTTAATAAGGCGCACTTGAAGGCATCATGACGTCTCACAGGCAAAGGTTTTTTTCGGGGTCCACCTGAGATAATGTTGAGGAATTTATTTCAATACTTTTTATCATATTCATCAGTAAATCAATATCCATATTATGTATTCAGCAGTAACACACACACACACACACACACACACATACACACGTACACATGCACATAGACACACAGACACATACACATAAAACACACACACACACATACCAGCAGTTCACACACGCATGAGCAGTGCACACAGACACAAGCGCACACACATACACACGCACAGGCACAAGCAGCACACGTACGCATGCACACACAGACACACACACACATACAAGCAATTCAGCTCACACACACATAACCAGCGGGCTTCTGTAGCTTTGATTCATATTTGTTCAGTAAAATCATTAGTTATTACTGAAAACACAAACAATTGAATCATTGATGTATCCATTTGTATCCTATACCTTTGGCTGTATTTTTCCTCTCCTTTCTAGTAATTTTCCTCTCGACTGTAATTTTCCTCTCCTTTTTAGTGATGTGCATGCTTATCTTTGCTTGAAGTTCTCAAGGTTAGTTGGCAGTGTTTTGGTTTGCCCGTCCTGTTGTAGCGTGAGAATGAGAAAGCGGAAAGACCATATTTGGAAGATATTTCCTGTGATGAAGGTATAAAAACTGGGTGTGAAAAGTAAGATGTCAGTTCTTCTTGCACAAAAGAACTCGGCTTTATATTCATCAATATGCCACAATAAAGCCTAATTGTCTGAAGAATCTGTCTCTCTCCAATTGCTTGAGGATGGGGGAACCTCATAATATCAAAATTTGAAAATCACGATAATAGCGCGACAGGCTGCGATTGAAGGTGGTGGTGGTGGTGGTGGTGGTGGTGGTGGGGGGGGTTAACAAGGTGATTCCCCCTTGTTAAAAAAAACCCAAAACAAATTGCCTACTGCCTGTTGGGGTCATAGGGTCATAGACTGTATATAAAGATGGACGGTATGTCATCTCTCCTAAAGTGAGGCCAAAACATCTCATTCGCTCCCTGGTGGCTGGCTGCAGTATAGCCTATACTTCAGGCTACCTATTACGTCATAAAGCCATTGATGATTCTAGGACGCTTAATTTGTGGGATCCCGCAAGTTTGACAGACTTGGCGCTAAATGAAGATTTCAGTGCGCCAGCAACTACACATTACATTATGATTTGGCGCGAATCCTATGTTCTAGTGCGTAGATTGATATGAAAACATCGTCTATAACAAACTTCCGTGCATTTATTCAACAAATTTATGAACCTACTGCAAAGATTGTTGTCAAAATGTCGGCAGTAAGAGACTTCTATATATGCCTGTATATGACTGTGGCTGGATGCATGTTTCCGTAACCCCCTGTCACGCTCGAGTGTTGCTTTCCAGTTGGTAAAACCACGCGAGGTAAAAACAGCATCCCTCTCACTGGCAGTAACATATTTCCTGCAGGGAAAGCAAAAGCATGCATCCCGCTGAACTGAGCACTCCAGCCACGGTCTTGAACGATACCAGGCTGGATTGAATGATCGCCATAAAGCATCGAATGCACGCTCTGGGTAGCTAGCTAATATTGACTGGGATGGAGCATCGCCATTCAAGTCGCTAACCGCGTGAGGTGGGGCTGAGGCAGCAGAGAGAGGGAACTGGTTTGGGCCAGTGCTTGTGGAGGGCACTGGAGCCATAGCCATAAGGCCTGTTTCCACCGCAGGAACTTCGGGGTAATTTTACGGGGCCGGGGCCGTTGTTGCGTGTCTCCACTGCTGGAGCCACCCCCAAAGGACAGAGTACCGGAACTTTTACAGGGGTTTAAAAAAGTCCCTGCCTCGGAGTAGGTACTCTGAATGGCCCCAAAAAACTCCTGGGTGGGGCTTGGGGTTTACTTGGCGCTGACTGGATTTACTCAGGGCGGGATGTGACATCAACAGAAAGCGACAAAATAGCCGGCATTTTTAAAACTCAGCAGATGACGAGGGGTCGCATTTTTAAAAGGAGTTCCTCCTACTTTGCCCTCTCGGTGGAGACACGGCAGTTGAGAGGGCTGAGTGAGAGGACATTCCTGTAGTAGTTCCTACTCCCCAAATACTACCAGGAACTTCTTCGGTGGAAACGAGCCTATAGTCATAGCTTCTGGTGTGCAAGCTACGGCATCGCCAGAGATGCCAAGTCTCACGCATTCGGTGTAGGTGTCACGCATTTTTTAGGCTTATTCAACGTAGTCCACAATTATTCGATGAATGCTTATTAATGAGATTCTCACGCGGAATTAAAATCCTTGTGCATTGAAGTTTCAGTTTCACTTGCGTGAAGGTGGACCTCACCATGGAAAGCGATTATGACTCCGGACTTCTCGTGCTTCTCTTTACTCAGGGATTGGAAACAATGCATGAGTTTCATGATCGTTTAAATTGTTTAAATGAAATAAGACCATTTGAAATGTCTTTATGCAATTCCATAGCTTTCAATCTCCCAGTAAAGACAAACGTGAGAATTCCGGAGTCATAATCGATTTCCGTGTCACTAGTGGGGAAATCCACCGTACTGCATGTGAAACTGATGAACTTGATGCAAAATGACTTAAATTCTGTGAGTGAATTTCTTCAGTTCGCGTTGATAGAATAATTGCTGACTACGGCACAGGAACGTGAATGCCACTAAGAGGCGAGACTCATGCCTGTCATTCATGTCTTAGTTTTGTCAATAAGGTGTAAAAACTGAATGTGTGTACATATAAATAAGTGAGCCAGCCAAGGTACTGTTTAAAAACTTGATATAAATGGCATTTTACCAGGTATACCCAGTTGGCCCACTTTTTTTCCCCATTGGCCCACTTTTTTTTAAGTCGGGGGGGAGTTGGCCCACTTTTGAAATTTTCTAGAATCATCACTGTAAACCCCTCCATGATAGTGAATGGGACATGCGCCAAACTAAAAAAATCAAAGTACACAGCAAATAACACACACACACACACACACACCCATATATGTATGTATGTCACACATTAAAACAGGACTGTTGTGGAACTCAAAATGTTAACCGTACCGGTATTAGTCTATGCACACCAGATAATTAGATATAAGAAACCAAAGTATATCAATATGCTATTCCTTAACTCTCATAATGACACAGTTTTCAATTAGCCTATATATTACAACAGCATAAAAGAATTCCTTAAATTCAGTTATGGCTTTTGGTTTTGGTTAGGGATAGGGTTAGGCAAGATTTTCCGTGGCCCCGTATGGAGGACGCACCACTGCATACCTATTTTAAGTTATGGTAAGGGAACAAAATGAATTTGCAAGAAATGGCATTGGCACTACTTCAAAAAGGTACTGCTGCAGTGAGAGCACCTCAGATGTAACAGCAACATTTTCTAAATGACTTACGTGTTTTGTACAGTGACCGCACTTTATATTTTTCCCAGTCAGCTACTGGTTGCTCATGCTGCAGCTGAGCCCGTTTAACATGACTGGGGAATTTATATGGAGGCCAATGGCGGGCATCCTCTCCAGCCATCCACGCACTGCTGACCACCTCCACCTCTCCCCGTCCCAAGAAATCCACCATGTGGAAGAAAGGTGAGTTAATCTTATGCAATGAATAAAAGATAAGACATTGTTAGTTAGAATGACTATTTAATATTGTATATTAAAAAAGACAAACTTTAAAAGGCAGAATATATTCTGATAAATACTAACTTGATTTAAAACCTGCGTAGCTTGGCATCTTGTGTGGATATAATGAGTCGAGTCATTAAGATTTATTTAAGTAGTTTTGTTAAGTCAGTCAGAGGAGGAGGAGGTCAGTCAAAATGTAGCTGAGTGATGTTTACATGTTTTTTTTTTTTTAAATGTAGAATTAATTAGTTAAAACATTTATTACATATTTTTATACATTTTATATGTTTCTCAGTCTATTTAATAATTGTATCTTATTTATTCATTTGCTGGTGAGGTCAAAGAAACAGCTGAAAACCGAATCACTAGGCATTTGGTTGTGATTCAAACAAAGATCGCTCACACAACCAAAAAAACCATAAAGTTTTGTGCTTACCAACAAAGCAACTGCACCCTCAGCATCTGCCAATTTGCTGATACTCGTCATGATAGCTTAAGCCAGCTACTGTCTCCCCTTACCCCTTTTTTTCTCAAGCCCAAGCTGAAATGCTGTCATCAGGGTTTTTTTTTATTTTTCTAACTTTGGACACCCCCTCCCTCCAGAAGATATTAAACAACTTACTCCTCATAATGAGTAAACTGAACTTTATGTGTAAAATGGAGAAGTTGTTTTGTTGGCAGATGAATGTACTGCAACTTCCTGATGAAGGGACAAAAAACAGGCAGGCACGCAGACACGTGCAATACTGAAATACAGATTCTAGTACAAGTGCAGCAATGGGGTTGCTGCCCATCCAAACCCGAGCGGAAGGAGGACATATTTTGTCTCAATATCAGAACGCTTGTACACTTTGATCTCTGTATCAAGTTCACAAGCTGTGTGGATGCCAATGTCTTGTGAATTAATTGGTTCTGTGTATAGTGGGGCCATATCTAAAAACCGTCTCAAAAGAATGTTTCCTCTGTGGTGGTGTCTTGCAAGATGTTCTCAAACAAGCCAAGCTGTCCACCTACCATCACACAGTTGTCTCCAGTCTTACATTTTATGACAGCATTTTCAAGTGTGGCCCTCTTGTATTGTGTGGCGGAAGCAACTTCTGGCATTGTTGGTCCGTTTGTGTGCTTTGCACCAAGTTTAAGTTTTTCCGGACGGTAAGTAGATTTATTCTGTGTGGACTGCCTCTCTACAACATTTGTTATTTGCTGGGGAATGTGTTGTGACTTTCTCACTTTTCTCTTAAGGTGGCCCAGGAAGTTTTCAAAAGGAAATGCAGACACACGATCTAATGGACCGAACCTTCTCACATCATCTGCCAGATGACACAGACAGTGAACATTATACACCATCTCCTCAGTCCCATACAAGGTCCTGAACTGTTCAAGGAAGTACCTTATCAGATTATTTGCATAATCGCAGTAATGGGCACACAGGGTAGGAGAGAGCATCAAATAGATGCTGATAGGCAATGTAAGGAAGTTAACATAAAGTGGAGTCGGGAGGACTCCTTTCAGTACCACTGGACCAGCGTACACTAGAAACTGCCTAAACTCAGTAGCTTTCCAGCGGTCTAATTCTGAGAGTGATCTCGGCCTTCGTGAAAACTCGCAAGGTATATAAAGTGCCGTGAAAAAGTATTTGCCCCCCTCCTGATTTCTCATTTTTTGCATATTTGTCACACTTATAAGGGACCTATGATGCTGATCCTTCTTTTAATACATATTAGTAATGTTATAATGTTAGTTGTCCATACTCAACCACTGAAAAGTTTCCAAAAATAAGATACAGGGGTTTTGCCGTAATCCAAGAACGTGATTTCGTGAACGTGATTTCCTCTCTGAACAGCTCCTCCCGAGATCTTTGCGAGATCTGGGCAAAACCTGACGTCAGGTTGTGCCGTCCAATTAGTACAGACCTAGCCAGAGCCAATCATGGCGCTGGACCTGCCCACACCGGACACTATTCTAGCAGGCACTAACAACGGCAGATCATACTATGCCTTAGTAGCGTCGACACTTTTGGAAATACAAAAGAAAAACCAAATATCATTTGAGGTGCAGTTTTGTCAGTATCTCTCCCAAAGCTGCTTGTCCGTTTACTTTTGGACGCGAAGAAAAACACTTACTTCTCTTCCAAAAGAGGATGCCACCAGAAATCAATGGGTAGCTTTTTTGTTTGCTGGCAGCAAACAGCCACGGCCAAAGGGAACGTTAGCTGATTGTGCTCAGCATTTCACCAAAGACAGCTTTGTCAATAAAGGATAATTCGACACAGGATAAGCGTTTCAGCTGCTTCTCAAACCTGAAGCAGTTGCATCGATCAAGCGCTCGGAGCCACAAGCTGTAAGTAACGATATAACTGCAAATAATGTAAGTGAAGCTAACGTGTTACGGGTGGCTAGCAGGACTGCTAGCGATAGTTAGCACTAAAAACTGGCCTCAAACACAGGCTTTGTAAAATATCTGAAGACAAAGCCTGTATTGGTCGCGACTGTCCGTGACTCACAGACACAGAAGCTGTAAGTTGCTTTTACTGCATTAGCCAACCTGAGATGATAGCCAGTTGATTGTGGCTGTAGCACAGCGGCTAACGTAGCCAAGTTACTGTTGCTAATGTTTGTGTCCTAAATATGCAAGAGTGATATCAGGGGAAATTCTACAGAAGGTGTGTGAACATAAACCTCATTTGAAGCTAACTTTTAATACTTGTTTGTAATTTGGATGCTTGGTACAACTGTTCACAGTAACAGAACTTGCTGTCTGTAAAACCTGTATTGCAAGGGTTTGTCTCTGTGGTTATGACCGCTCGGTTACAAGCCACTGCATGTTAGTTTGCGTGTCGTGCTAATTAAAAATGGTCCTGGTTAACTTATATGCAGTAATTCTGATCGGTATGCTTGTGTTACTTCGGTAAGCATCAGTGTGGCAGTTTCATCATAACGTTGCCCAATTGTAGCCTCTACAGTTAGTGATCGCCTCACTTAGCCATGACCGGGATCAGCCGGATGCTTCACAAATGTCTGAGCAAGCTCTCTGGTGCTACCGTGAAAGCAATGCGGAACGCAGAAGCTCTACCGGTTTACAAATGATTTCTCTGCACTACCGTGACATAATTTCATCCCCCTTTAGAAATTGTTGTGGCTAATAAAAGCCGAAGAAGGCGGAGATCAAATAGGTAATTCTTTCCTGTAGAAGTGATCGATTCGCTGGCTCCACATAAGCAACTTGTCCACCCTAACGGAACTTACGGTCTGCAAAACCTGTATTATGTTCATAACATAACCGAGCTCTCTCCAGCTGTCGCGTACTATCCATAAAGCTGCTTTCACATCGGACACAAAACGAATTATTCGCGGGACAGATTAGCCTACATTCAAAGTCAATGCAAAGACGCGAATACACGCGTTAAGCAGCTTTCACACCGGACACAAAATGAATTTTTTGCGCGACAGATTACATTCAAAGTCATGACCGCTTATCAGCTACTGCATGTTAGTTCGCGTGCTCTGCTAATTAAAAATGTTCCTGGTTAACTTATATGCAATAATTCTGATCGGTATGCTTGTGTTACTTCGGTAAGCATCAATGTGAGAGTTTCATCATAACGTTGCCTGATTGTAGCCACTACAGTTGAAGCTAACCGGAGAGGTGCTGTATGTGTCTGCCGAGTTGGGCTGCAGTTAGACCAGACGTAGGTTTTGCAGAGCTTGGGGTGCGTTTTTGGGTGCTTATGAAACGATCGCTTTACTTATCCATGACCGAGATCAGCCTGATACATTTCCAATGTCTGGGCAAGCTCTCTGATGCTACAGGTGAAAGCAATAAGGAAGCGCACAGGCTATAACGTGTCCGGTGTGTAACAAACGATTTCTCTGCATTGCCATCGATTGAATATTCAATTCTTTCCTGTAAAACTGATCGATTCGCTAGCTCCACATAAGCAACGGTTCACGCAAACGGAACGAACTACCGGTCTGTAAAACCTGTATTATGTTCATGACATAACCGGAGCTCTATCTCGCTCTCGGCACTATCCATAACTCGCCCATTTTCTGCCAGGAAAAGCTGGTCATTCCAAAGCAATAAGTAAACCATTACCACGGGCAATTTCCGAAAAGGCCGTTTAGCCTGGAGCTTTCGCCCCTCCGTCATATACCAGCGCAGAAGCTGTTCGTTTCTCCACGCTAACAACACACGACAGCTATGCACATGAACCAGCAGGTCCTAATACACACCGAAGCAGTCCATAAGCTGTTGGTCCACTTTTAGCTGCTCCTCACTGTCCATGTTTCCCTCTAAACTTAGACCCACCGGATTTCTGCGGTCTCCGGTCTACACTTGGGCATGTCGACCCGTTCTACAAATGTGTCTAAATAAGGTGTATTCTAGCTTTCCCTGCATCCTAGCGAGAGTAAAAGAACCGCTGTACTCACCACTGTCGCCGTAGCAAACTGTAGCCGATAGCAAATTCGTGCTTGAGCTGCTAGACGTTTGCAGTGGGTCCTCCACTTTCGGCGCTGCGTTTATTAGAACAAGTTCATTTCATTAGATCTATACACATGTACTGCGTTAGATTGCGGAATTTGCCCGCCGTTTCCTTATCAGATGGCAGCCGTGTCTCAAGTTTCACTCTGGGGAGAGGGACACGGAAAACTGCGTTCTGCTGCCTCGTCCCGCCCAACTCCACCCTCCACAGAGCCGGCCAATCAGAAGAAAGTGGGCACACGGGGAGTGGGGGCTATAGCGAAGAGCCACCCCAGTGAGGCGTTTCAGGCAAAGACCACTATGGACTACAAATGGGGTTTTTTGAGGATGGCAGTATGAGCGAATTAAGAACCCTTTTTTTATTTTGCGCGATCAGGAGTACTCTAGGGGAGTCAAAGACCAAAATATAAACTTGGAAAAATGGCATAATAGGTAACCTTTAAATGTTTCAGATCAGCAAACAAATTTTAATATTAGACAAAGACAACCCGAGTAAATACAAAATGCAGTTTTTAAATGATGATTTAATTTATTAAGGGAAAAAAGCTATCCAAACCTACCTGGCCTGGTGTGAAAAAAAAGTAATTGCCCCTAAACCCTAATAACTGGTTGTGCCACCCTCTGCGACAACTGCAATCAAGTGTTTGTGATAACTGGCAATAAGTCTTTCACATCGCTGTGGAGGAATTTTGGCCCACTCTTCTTTGCAGAATGTTTTATTCAGCTACATTGGAGGATTTTTGAGCATGAATGGCCTGTTTAAGGTCATGCCACAGCATCGCAATCGGGTTTAAGTCCGGACTTTGCCTAGGCTGCTCCAAAACCTTCATTTTGTTTTTTTTTAAGCCATTCAGAGGTGGATTTGCTAATGTGTTTCGGATCATTGTCCTGCTGCATAACCCAAGTGCGCTTGAGCTTGAGGTCACCAACTGATGGTTGGACATTCTCCTTCAGGATTTTCTGGTAGAGTGCAGAATTCATAGTTCCATCAATTACAACAAGTCGTCCAGGTCCTGAAGCAGCAAAGCAGCCCCAAATGATCACGCTACCATCACCATGTTTGACTTTCGGTATGATGTTCTTCTTATGAAATGATATGTTAGTTTTACGCCTGATGTAACGGGATGGACACCTTCCAAAAACTTCAACTTTTGTCTCGTCAGTCCACAGAATATTTTCCCAAAAGTCTTGGGGATCATCGAGATGTATTTCGGCAAATGTGAGACGAGCCTTTGTGTTGTTTTTGGTCAGCAGTGGTTTTTGCCTTGGAACTCTCCCATGGATGCCATTTTTACCCAGTCTCTTTCTTATTGTTGAATCATGAATGCTGACTTTAAATGAGGCAAGTGAGGCCTGCAGTTCTTCAGATGTTGTTCTGGGTTCTTTTGTGACCTTCTGGATGAGCCGTCGATGCGCTTTTGGAGTAATTTTGGTAGGCCGGCCACTCTTGAGAAGGTTCACCACTGTTCCAAGTTTTCTCCATTTGTGGATAATGGTTTTCACCTTGATTCGCTGGAGTCCCAAAGCCTTAGACATGGCTTTGCAACCCTATCCAGACTCATAGATGTCAGTTTCTTTGTTTCTCATCTGTTCTTGAATTCCTTTTGTTCGCACCCTGACATGTTGCTTTTTGATCTTTTTGCCTACTTCACTCTGTCAAACAAGTTCTATTTAAGAGATTTCTTGATTCAACAGGTTGGGCAGTAACCATGCCTGGATGTGGCTAGTGAAATTGGACTCAAAAAATGTGGTTCATCACAGTTCATTCATGATTTAACAAAGGGGGCAATTACTTTTTCACATAGGGCCAGGTAGGTTTGGATAGCTTTTTCCCCTTAATAAATGAAATCATCATTTCAAAATTGCATTTTGTGTTTACTCGGATTATCTTTGTCTTATATTAAAATTTGTTTGATGATCTGAAACATTTAAGTGTGAAATATGCAAAAAAGTAAGAAATCAGGAAGGGGGCAAATACTTTTTCACGGCACTGTACGTTGACATCCCTGAAAGTTTTTCTAAGATGGCATTGATGTTACGGGAGCCCAGTCTTTATTTAAGGTCCCCTCTGATCCAAAATCTCAGCATCTTCCTTGTGACACCAAGGCAAACAACATGCATATGAGCACAAATTGTGTGACCATGCCCAAACTTAATGTGCCAAGTTTTGAATGACCTCTATGATGATTTTCATCAATCAGTTTTGCAAATGACTAATCTGTTCTGCATGTAGCACATGTTTCAGGAAAAGTCATTTTTTTCCCCACTTAGGATCCCTCCTGAATGCAACGGTCACATCCACTATAGCCTCCATGCCCTTTTGTTTGTCTTATGAATGCCCGTGCTGGAGAATCACAAATGATGCAATACAGGGCCAAATGAAACTTCCTCTCAGCTACTGTGAAACCATGTTCCAGAGTGGAAACCTCCTCAACTAAGTCATGCAGGAATTGATTGGGATCGCGTGGTTTGCTGTTTCCACAAAAAATACCTATCACAAATGGATCCCTTTCAAAAGGGAATTCACCCAAAATTGGCCAAAGCTGCTTTGGAGAACTTCTGAATAATGGCAGTCCATCAATGTTCACCTGCAACGCGACTGTGTCTGTTTGGGACAGTAGTCCTTCTTTATTTTGAAGCAAATGTTCCAATATGCCAAAATGGACATACTCCCCACCAACAATTGTTTTTATCTCATGTGAATGTAATGTTTTCAGTAGAGTTCTTGAACATGTTGGAGGTGTGGGGATGTATTTGTTTAAAATTTTAAGTAGGCTATCAGCTGCATTTTATGTCACTCCAGACTGTACCACCCACTGACGCAGGTCATCAGGCAAGTTATCAAAGTTGTTGTCGTGAGCGTCACTGAAAAAATCTTCCTCCTCACTGAAGTCACTGATACAGTCACTGAATTTGTCATTGTCAATGTCTATGTCATTGATGTCTTCAGTTACTGAGATTGTATCACAATTCATGTCTGCATCATATCGGTCTTCATAATTTGCTCCACAAGATTCATTGGGACCATCCACGCCGAGGTCAATGTCACTATTTTGTGGAGTTTGGAGCTCTTGAAGAATATTCTGGACACACCTCCATTTGGTATAGGCATGGGCAACGCTCTGCATAAACTCTAATGGAATGCGTAACAGCTGAACTGGGGCGGTAAACAAGCCTCAGAAAACTTATAAAAAAATGATGTAAATACCATTTTCATACAAAAAGAACACCATGGTTTGATTAAAAGCAACCTTTTCAATAGGATACCCGCATTTCATACATGAACTCTGCGTATTACGGCCAATAACGCGATTTGAACAAAGCTATTATTCGCCCGTTGGATGAATGCGTGACCTGAATTTGCGCCGTGTTTACAAACTGTCAAGTGCACGGCGTGGCAAAAATATCCATTTTGGAGGTAGATTTCAAATAGCCCGCGATGACGTGATATCCCAGCTACGGCCCTGATTGAATTACAGCCATCTAATTTGAGAAATTACGAGTCTGTTCGTCCAGTCTAGACCTCCAGGGGATGTGAAATTAGTTCGACAGAAGTTGTTGAAGTTTGTCGCGAGTTCGCCGTGACTTCTTCTCAACAATAGCAGGAAAGGTGAGTGTATTTTTTTACTGTAAACCTACATAGTTAGTTGACAGAATATCCTGTGACCCTATTTGTGAAGTTTCAGTAAAATATACCAAGGAATAAACCAGCGCCAGGCGTTCAAAACCTACCAGTGCTCTGACAAATTTTGCTACCTATGCCACCTCGCGAACACCGGTCAGAAGAATCATTCACTTATACCCTTCAAATCGAGACTGCGAGGATGGAAATCTGAATAATCAATTAGGAAAAATTCTCGGCTCTCGGTAATTCTGTATATCGTTTAAACATTTTGTTAATCGGATTATGAAAGAAGACTGAAAATAAGCGCCGCTTTTTGTTTGGGTGTAAAAGCGCATTTAAAGGAGAATAACATTGTATATTGATTAAGCATTGAACTCTGCATAAGTCGAACTGTTTTAATATTTGTTGATGACATTGCTTCGGCTTCCTGGAAGCAAGTATGCACAAATCTGCTGTCCTGTGAGCATTTCAGGTTCGATATACTGAGTAATAACGCCGCGGAAACCTAAACTGGCCCGTCATTCTGCCGAATAGTCTTACTAAACTAGTTAATCGCCTGATTGCTAATCAAGCAAAGGAAGGTTTCTGCCTCGCCAAACTAACCTCCGACTGCACGTCACTGTGTTTTTACTATGAATTATTCACAGTAGCTCATTGAAACTATCATGGGAGGAGGGTATATGGACATTATAAAAACAGTGTAAAGTTTTTTTTTTTTTAAATCACCACGGGTTATTGAAGGGGTTTACGTTAGAGCAGTGGGAGGGCAAACAACTCCCGGCATCAGCGACTTCACTGCATTTTATACAGTAATGGGCGAGTAGCGTTCATGTTTGCCCTCCCACCGATAATTTTGACATTTTTGCAGGCCATTGATCCAAAAAAAAAACTTCACAGGCAACCCATTCATACCATTTTTAATATCAATGCAAAACCTAATGTTTGTTGAACATAATTGGGTGAAATTCAAAGCATTTTCCATTAAAAAGGGCCTAGGGGCGCTGCTGTACTTCAGAAAAGGGGTTGATGACTTTAGCATCAATTATTTCTGTTAGGGTACCCTAATGGATAATTTGGCCAGGTTTATTTCTGAGTAGACTGCATTTTCGAAAATGCCCTCAGGCTTCACCCCCAATTTTCACAATGGGTTTTGTTGATAAATGCCTAAATCAGCCATTTTTGGGACCCTGTGGCTCTGAGACCCTTTCCTGTAAAGGCGTTGGACTTGTGGCAAACTCTTCGTCTGTGTCTTCTGTACTTATCTGCAAAAAATCATTAGAAAATAATAAAAACTTTTTTCTCAGCAACTCAAGAAATGTTGTCATTTTATACATTTGTATTGCCCATGCCTATTTGGTAACTGAACTCACTCCCGCAAATTGTGCCATGTTTTAGAAGCCAAAAACTAGAAAGTCTAAAGCCATTTTTTGCTGAAACTCAAAATCCCAAAGACCCAGGGGGAGAAATACATAAAGGAAATACAAAACCATGTGCCGCCTTAAACCTTTAATTACGAAAAGAACAAACCTACACCGCATAATAAGACCTGAAAGATTGTCATACTCACTTTTATATTAACTGATTATTTTATATCCTCTGCTCCAACCAGGATTAGGCCAGTTTTTGAGTGTCAAAGTAGCACCCCTAGTAATTTTAAACAGGGATGTTCTTTTTCTAATTTTAACTTTGATTCATTTATTCCCAAATATTTCATGCTATAGAGAAATACTTAAGATTTGAAACCTAGTTTTTCGGTGCTTAAAGTCTGAGCTATTGGTCCTCATTTATCAAATGTGCGTTCACCAAAAAAATGGGTGTACGTCAAATCTCCCGCAAGGATCGGCATTTATCAATCTGAACGTGAGTGAACGGTCCGCAAAAATCTCACGCCAGGTCAGACCAGGTGTACGCAGATTTGGAACCAGCGAACAACATGCAGGAACCAGTGCAGCTGTCAAAATGAGTAATAAACCATTTGCAGCGATGCGGGCGTCATGCTGTTGTTGCTCTTTTTAGCAAAATTAATAAATAGGCTAAAAAGATAAATGAATGAATGAATGAATTCATTAATAAGAAACCTGTATTGAGAAATTAATTAAACTTATATTTTGAGACAACCTGCTTGTCATGCCAGACGGCTGACAATTACAATCAATTTGATTAAGCGCAATGCGCGGCTTGGCAGATATGCAGTGTGGTATGTCAGATGCTCATCCAGTCAGATATACACTGAACAACAAAAGAAATGCAAGTTAATTAAAGCCAGACTGGAAAACAAGTTTGAGCGTAATTATTTTAGAAAATCAAATTTATTACTAGCGCGTGCATATTTACACTCGTTTCATCAAACTTTTCGTTATTTTGCGGTCACTTTGACTGAGTAACCATAAGAGTACATTAACTAACTAGCAAACTTGCGTTTCTTTTGTTGCTCAGCCTACAAACACTTTGACTGTGATCACATTTTGACAATGGCAGATCTTCTATTGTTAGAGGAATAAACTTCTGTCCGACGTGAGAGGAACTTTCCGCACAGTGAAGATCTCCAGGAAAATGACGAGTGGCTCGTTTTGTGTGGCACCCAATAAAATGCCATGGAGTAATACTAATAAAAGTACAATGAAGAGTGATCCCTGCAGACTGTATTTTAACAATTACCCTCTTGCAGCTCCGATCGAGGCGGCGGGGACTCATCCGTGTCCCCACCGCCTCGTATTCCCACGATGGAGTTGGAGCCCTGCTGCCATGCGCTCCTCGAATGGTGACAGCTGGAGGTTCGAGTCTGGTTGGCCTCCACCAGTCCGTGCGCTGCTGCGCCAGAGCGTGATCGGACTTTTTTTTTTACCTACATGTAAAGCATTTGGATTGTCAATTATGTAGGCTATATAACATGAAATATCATGGATCCATAAATTAAATTTATTAAGACCAATGTTATTCGCACTTATACGTGTGGCCAATGCTGAATTTTTTTACTTGGCCACACTTATAAGTGCGTCAGTCGATGACCATTCCAGTGCCGCTTATAGAAAGTGCCGCTTAAAATAAGTTTGTCCCAGAAAAAAATTTTCAGCTGTGGACACACTTAAAATAAGTGTGGGCAATGGAGAAATGTGCATCTTATTTCGATCAATTTTTGTGCTTGGACGCACTTAAATAGGTGCGAATAGTCACTTTGATTTACTAATGAATTTAATCAAACCTCTGCTGCACTCCGGTTTTCCACCCCAAAAGTGTTTACTGCAGCAGCAATAGTTTTCCAAACTGCAGCCTTCTGAGCTCCCTTTATGCCACGCTTCCAAATTAAATTATTTAGTTTTTCTCCACCTCGGACATATTTATTTATATTTCCTCCTCAGTGAGGTTCTTTCTTCTTTGCCGTCTTTCGAGAGTCCATGTCGTAAAGTGGGCAGGACTATGCCTCCCGGAGCATGAATTTATAGGGGCGTGTCATGTAAATTACAATGGTTTCTGCCGCCAGATTTATCAACGCCACACCAGTTTTACACCGAAATCAGCGAAGTACACACTTTTAGTAAATCAGACGTGACACCTGGAGAACGCTGATATTTACACCAGAATCTACACCAGATCCTACGCAAGTTTGATAAATGAGGGCCACTGTGTTGCTATCTTTCCTTGTAAGAGGATGTGTTTTGCATCCCTTATAAAATATGGACAGAGTATTATTGAATAATACTTACTCTTCAGTAAGTATTCTTCAGCAATGGAAGCCAACAAAACAACAAGAAAAAGATCTGAAAAAAGAGAAATATATTATTATTATTATTATTATTATTATTATTATAGGATTATTATTACATGGTTACTTGTATAATTATGCAAATCAACAAAATAAAACTATAGGTAGATACTAAGACCTGTGACACCTGATCATAGCGTACTTGTCACTTTATGTAGTGGAAAATGTTTAAAAGTGGATAAATATGATCTATGATCAGTTTGATACCACTCACTGTGATTTATTGATACCATATAGGAGCCTTTTGTATTCAAGTACACTAAAGCTGTGTCTAAATTCAGGTTCAACCTCAGGAGGATGCAGCCCGTGATGTTTAACAGTTTACCTCAAATTGCCAAAGCTTTGTGACTTCACAATACATAGCAGCAATGTTCTTTTATTAGATGTTTTTAAATTAAATTATTCAGCTTTACTAGGCTCAGAAAAGTTGTCTTTAACCACATTTATTCTTTTTCAGCCTTTTATTTATTCCTTCATTGCATAAAACGAATTTAAAATAAAGAAGTGTAGCTCATTAGAATCAAACAGAAAATGACAATTTTCTGTAAAATGTACAGTGACACATCAGAGCCAATAGCTGTTAGATCAAGGAGCAGCCAAACATTTCCCATCATGCATGGATGTTTTGCTGTCTGAAATCCTAAAAGCCACCTTTTTATTTTTAAGATTATTCTTATGGCAGTTGTTACCGAATGCCAAAGGGGTGAGTAGCTATGCAAAATAGATTTCTATTATTATTACTATTTTTATTATTTCAATTTACTTTATTACGCTTTAACAAATGCATGCATAATTGTTTACACATACACTAAACGCATTTTAAGATTACTGAGGGGTGAATATTTTGCATGACCGTTTTATCATTAACAAACATTAGATGACTTCTGTTGCAGTAGCCTATAATGTCGTAAGACCCACATCTGATTCACACTCAAATTCAGAAGTTGGCGGTAACGCACCAAAAAAGCTATTTTAAAATCGCCAAAAAACAACAGAAGAAGAAAACTTGCATTGTCTCAGTCGTGCCACACGCGGAAACTGATGTGGGAGTAGCTTAACCATGACGCGCTGTTAACCTGATTAAGGATTAATTTTCCAAATATGTGAAGGTGAGCTTTGTTATACGTAATCAAAGTTGTAAGTCATGTTTGATCAAAATCAGCCAACAGGCGCTAGTGCTATCTCAACTGTACATTTGCACAGCAAATGCTGCCAAGTATAGCCGAATTGGCTTATCCTGTTCGGAGCTAATGGCTGTTGCATAACATCGGTAACTGCTAAAGCTGGATTTATGGTTCTGCGTCGACTCCTCGCAAAGGGCACGCCGTCACCTCGACGTCTTCGTGGACCTTTCGAAGTTCTGAGTTGAGGTCGTTTGCGTCGTGCTGTGCCGCGAACAATTCACCGACAACCGCTAGGTGGCATCAGGTTTCCGAAGGACCTGTCGTGAAATCATGTGAGACTCAAGTAGAGTGGACCAATCAGTGCCCTCGGAAAATTTACGAGGTGCACGGCAGGCGACGCAGAGGCTCTGCGGTGGGGGTTCACGTTGCCACAGAGGCTCTTCTTCGCGACGGCGTCGGTTCGATGCAGCACCATAAATCCAGCTTAACTCCGCTGCCGGAGCAGAACTAAGCCTGTGTGTGGTGGTGTGCAGGAACCCGTCGGATGGTGATTTTCTTTTTTTTTTATGATTCTGATTTCTGAATTCTGTCAATTGTTCTGAACAATATTCTCTTTAATTTGTTTTGATATGTCAATCAGAGCCCAAGTTACTATGCTTTACAGTGAACAACACCTCAAAACGTAAAGCTGAGAAAACAGCATTTAAAGACTCCGTTGCAATTCCATTCAGTTTGTCTTTGAGCAGGTGCTGCTCTTCCGTGTTGCTGCCTCTAGCTAGTTAGCTAGTGTCTTCAGACATCCTGATCCCTCTGTAAAGTGGAAGTGGTGTTTTTTTTTACTCCACAACTTTCCTTAAGTAGTTGTGAAGGAATTGACGACTGTTATGACAGAAACAGCGATAATCATACATGTCACCCGATATGTTCTTGCCTACACCACGGCTCTGTAGGCTCTTGAGGCGGCTGGCTAGCTAAGTTAGTGAAATAGAAGTTTAACCACTTGCCTAATTCGTATTTAAGATAGACTAGCCTGCTAGTTAACAAAAAAATCGATTACCAAGCTGGCTACCAAGCTCAGTGAAATACAGCAACTAGTATTTGAGACGCATTTTGTTTTGTTTGTCGAGACTATGAGACGGACAGCCAAATTAATAACGTAGGTAGCCGGCTGGAGTCACGTCCAGTCAAGTGATTATTATAATAACCATTCACCCATGTAGTCTGCTTGAGGGCAAGATATGATTTTTTTGTGAATGCATTTTTTACCTAGCAAGTGATATATGTCGGAGGATTCAACGAAAATTTGGAATAAGTAGATAATTATTATCAAGCGAACTCGCTAGCTGGCTAACTTGGTAACTAATTAACTTAAGTTCGAGGAAGATAACTAGCTAGGCTGATCGTGCCAAACAGTCTAAAATAAACAGCAATGTGTTACTTTCAACATATTTAACAACGTTTTTCATTAAGTATAGGATTTAATCCGTCAAATTGACACCTTATTATTATCCAAAATTCATTTTCGATTTTTTTGTTTTTTTGGCCCTTTGCCAAAATCGAAGCGACATTTGACGGGTTTCTGCAAGGCGACCACACAGCCTAACTGTAGTTTAGGTATGAATGGTACGTCCTAACATCGCAAAAAAGACCACTTACCTTACTTATAACACTTAATATAATTCCCTAACTATTATTATTCATTCTTTAGTGTTACTATAATTTCTGCTTTTGTGGGGTACTTTGTATACTTACTTGGTTATAAAACGGACACTGTAATGTTTCCCTTACCGTGAACACCAGTGGCGGACTAAATGTAAAAACCACACTAAACACTACCCTTCTACAAAACTACTACTGAAAACGGAACTGAATTGAGAAGAACATATTCAATACTGATTAGTTTAATTGATTAGTTATGTACATTAATTATTGTACACTGCCCAGCCAAAAAAAAAAGTTGCACACTCAAATATTTAGTTGGAACCCGTGTAGCTTTGATTACAGTGCATATTCATCTTTTCATTGTTTTGACAACTATATGCAATGCCAGAACATTTATTTTCGATCAGAAATGCCATAATTTTTGGCCGAGATCTTGTCTTCTCGACATAATGGTTGAACCACTCGGTGGTCTTTCTTGAGCACATCCCAATAACTTTTAATGTGTTTTAGGTCAGGACTTTGTGGTGGCAAATTTGTTTGTGAAAATGATTCCTCATACTTGTTTTTGTCATTCATGGTTTTCTTTGCTAAATACAGGCCAGTACCTTGTCAGTTCTGAAATACTGTAACATCTTTTTTCACCATCAGGGGATGTGTCTTCCGACATGATTTTTTAAGAAATGAGTAGCGACACGCTTTATCAGTCAAGGTAAAGATGATTATTGCCTGCTGAAACATATTAATAACTGCAATAATGATCCAATTATAGAATTTGTTCATTAATTTCCAAACGGTGACTTTTCTTTTTTATTATCAATAAAAAGATTTTTAAGATAGTAAGTGTATGCCAAAATTAAGTGATCTGCCGTTGCAAAGTTAGGAGTCTCGAACCTCATCTGATGGCAGGAGTCGCGAGACAGCTGATTCACTAACAACACTTTTCATTCAGCGATTCTGATTAGCCTTTTGTAAATTGCAATGTATTAGAAGAGCTTGCTTGGGACAGAGAGAAATAATCCTGATAAATTGAAGCTGTGTGTGCGTGTGTGTGTGTGTACACACATACATGCTTAAATTTATGTTGCCGTTTAATTAAATGAAAATGTCTTACCTCCCATAGATGAGATGACCTGCTGATGTTGCTGAGGACCAAATTCGCCACCTTACACTACTGATTCCAATGATATGCACACTCCACACCTTGCTAATGTTCAGATAAACATTTAATTAATTTGCTTTTTGTTGAATAAATTACTTTTGTCATATGGTTAATATAGTGTCTCGCATTTGTCATGGCACAAGAACCAGGTTGTGACATTTGCTAAATTGTTCAGTTTCCTTTATTTACTTTCTAGAAAAAGTCAGAAAGATTACAGCAGCACCAACCCTGCACATACTCAGGAGCCTTGCCGTTTCCACCTACCATAGCAGCACGGCTGCAATAATGCTTACACTGGGAAAATTGGAGACAAGGGCAACCACGCACTGTCTTAAAGTAAATTTGATGCCTGTGTGTTTTGCTGCCCTTTATTACTCCCCTTCCCTTTGACTTCCCAGATAAAGTTAAAATGCTGGTTTGAATTTTTTAAAAATTAATCAAGGCTTGAATCAACCTAGACAGGGTTAAAACACTGAATTATCGGCTCATGGTATCTAGCCATGCAAAAAGTTTTGATTTTACTTGCGCAGGTCGATTAAAAAGTTAAATTTTAAAAATTCAGCAACATCTATGTGCTGGTTACTGAGAATAATCCAAAGACCTCACTGTGTACAGGTTTTACTGGAACTAATATGTACAGATGGATTATGGATGGATTAACAGATGTTTATTGCTGAGTACCACAAATGAAATTCGATTCACCTATTGTGGTGGAGGCAGAAATCTCAAACAGATGTCTCGAAACCTGGGCAGGTAAAGCCAAAACTATCTGTATGTGACTGTTTTTTTTTTTTTTTTTTTTTTTTTTTTTAATTTAGTTAAACTGACACTTTGATTTTTCTGTGGACTCAGATAGGGTAAAATTCAAATTAAACTACCCAAATCCAAAGTCTTGGAGTATTTTCAGTAATGAGGATTGGCACCACCTAGTGACAAAGCCCAAACTGGACCGGGGCTATAGGCTATATTTACTTGTGTGCTGCTGGCATGACTCAGGGCATTTATAATCTTAAAACGTTTTAACTATCCTGTACTGTGGGGTTGGCCTCAAAGGGCAAAATTGCTGTGGGCCCCGCATGGGCTATCTCACAGGGGTTTTCTGTGGGCAACCCACTGTTTGCCCCACTGTAAGCCCACATGGGCCCCCTGTGGGTTAGCCCATGCAGGGCCCACAGCAGTTGTGCCTTTTGATATATGGACTTACTGTGGGCAAGCCCAACTGTGGTAGTGCATAACCCACATTGCATTTGGGAACATTTAAGGGACAAAAGATGAACAAAAAACTATAGTGTTCTTTCTCTTAACTATAATATGAAACGGCTGCTACAAACCAAAAGGTAGAGACGGTACTTGTCTTCTTGGCTGGGCAGTTTTATTTAAGTATGGGATGGACCAGTCTTGGACAACTTGTTTACATTAATGTTACATTAATGTAGAGGTGTTGCAGACCTCTAACTATATGCAATATTGGGCATGCAGGCGGTAAATAAAAAGTACCCGTTGCCCTAGAGCATTTATAATATTTAAAATTTTTAACTATCATGTACTGTCAACACGGGGGGGGGTGGCCTCAAAGCGCAAAACTGCTGTGGGCCCCGCATGGGCTAACCCACAGGGGGCCCATGTGGGCTTACTGTGGGTAAGCCCACAATTGGGCTTGCCCACAGAAACCCCACAGTGGGCCCCAAAGGGCAAAAGTGCTGTGGGCCCTGCATGGGCTAACCTGCATGGGGCCCATGTGGGATTAGTGCGGGTTTGCCCTGCCCACAGTAAACCCACACTTGCCCACAGTCGGCCTGCACCGGCATGTTTCCTTACCTTCACACCAAGCTCGTTTTCAGAACGTCCCTGCCCGTCCTAAAAAGTTGATGAAACAGGCCAGGGACAAATGAAATCGGGCAACTTTGGCCAGAAAATGCTTTGAATACGACACTACTTCGTTCTCATACAGTTCGTGACAAGTCCATCTTGTTTTCATCCTGATCATAGCTAGTTCGTACAACGTTTAAAACGGGGGAAAGTAGCCGTTCATCTCATTTCTAATCTGTTCATGGCAAGTTCAACCCCGTTCTCAACACATTCAACCCCGTTCCAACTTATTACATAGTTCCTATCCCAACCATTGCGATCAAACTACATCTTACTCAGTCCAGCCCGTTCTCACTAAGTTCTCATCACGTCTCTAGTTTGTTGAAAAGGACATTTCCATTGCGTCCGCGCCGAACGGCTATAAATACCGCTGTGTTTTTGCCAGTTCTCTTTCTAGTTCACTGCTTCCAGCTGTACACATCATCAGAATTGTTTCATAAATTTGTGCGAGTAGACTGATATCTAGTTTTTTGGATTACATTTCAAAGTCATTCTTGATTACTTAACATGACAATTTTCTGGATATCAACCTCTCAATATTTATTTTGTGTAACGTTTCCAACTCTATTCTGAGAAACTTTTTAAAGTTTATAGTCTGCTTGAGTGCATCTTTCCCCACATGGAAAGAATCTATATGAACATATATACGCATATATGCAGCATATATGCGCATATATGCCACATATAGGCTAAATTCAGGTATATATATGTGCTTATAGAGGGCATATGGGTCTCCTATATAGCTCATATACCCAGTGGCAGGTTCTGTTTGTCATACCTATTGTATAGCTCATATCTCACTTTTGGAACTGTCATACATGATGCCAAGCTCATATTTTTATTCTCAAGGTAATATCTGCATATTAGTCCAAAGTCCCTTGCAGAAATGATAAGAATTTCACGCAATAACTTATTAATTGCATGTGAACATGTGAAATTGGCATCACACTTGATCCTAAATACATGTTGACATGGTCCTGGTCCAGTCCTCCACCATCCTCGACTTGCCACTTCCTGGAGCTACCGATGCCACTGTTCAGATGGACTTAAATGGAACTCTTGCCATTTCATTCTATTTTACTTTTATGTTATTAATTAGCTAGCCCGCGGAGGATGGGCTTCCCCACTATAGCCGGGTTCCTCCTGAGATTTCTTCCCACTGGGGAGTTTTTTCTCACCACTGTTCGAGGATTTTTCTCTCTACTGGGAGTTTTTTGCCTCATTTGCTGTAGTGGGGAATAGGCTAGGCACTGCCCTTTCATTTATTTAAACTCTCACTGTAAAGCGTCTTTGTGACAGTCTCTGTGAAAAGCGCTATACAAAATAAATTGAATTGAATTGAACATGTGACAACGACATGTTATGTGTAAACCAGTCATTATCAACTATGGCAAGTGAGAGGAAACAAAAAGCTATGAAATCAACACAAATATCTAATCCTATTTGTTACATTTTTTTTCCTGAAACATTAACAACAAGCATGAAATACTCACATCCCCCGCCACGGATGTTTTTTTAAAAATAGGTCTATATATATATGAAGATTGATTTGAGAGATTATTGATGATGATAATGACATAATGATAATATTTCAAAGATTAGATTGTGATCAGTCAGTTTTTTGAATTTTGCAAAATTAAGTATTTTGTGGGATTGCTCCAAGATACTTGTCTCCTAAATTACCTTATGAAAAATTGGTAAAAAAAAAAGAAAAATTTTCAAAAATACCAAAATATCAAAAGGCACCAGTTCACCACGAGACTAATATGCATGTGAAGTTTCGTGAAGATATCTTGAATGGTTTTTGAGATCTGCTCCGGAAACGAATGCAACCCTGAATTTTCAACCAAATTCCAACGTTTTTTCCCAAAAACGCAAAAAAAATTTTTTTGCAAAATGCCAAACCATCAAAAGGCACCAGTTCACCACTAGACTGATATGCATGTGAAGTTTCATGAAGAAATCTTTAACGGTTTTTCGAGTTGTGGTCCGAAACGAACGCAACCCCTGAATTTTCAACCAAATTCCAACTATGGGTAACACTGCACTGAAATTCAATGTAGCATTGCATCCTAAAAATGAAACCATCAAAAGGCACCAGTTCACTACTAGACTGCAGTACATGTGAAGTTTCATGAAGATATCTTGAACAGTTTTGAAGATATCTTGTCTGCTCTGGAAATGAACGATACCCTGTATTTTCAAACAAATTCCGTTTTTCCTTAAAACGCAAAATGAAAAAATTTCAAAAATACCAAAATATCAAAAGGCACCAGTTCACCACTAGACTAATATTCATGTGAAGTTTCGTGAAGATATCTTGAATGGTTTTTGAGATCTGCTCGAAAACGCGAATGCAACCCTGAATTTTCAACCAAATTCCAACGTTTTTCCCCAAAAACGCAAAAAAAATTTTTTGCAAAAATACCAAACCATCAAAAGGCACCAGTTCACCACTAGACTGATATGCATGTGAAGTTTCATGAAGAAATCTTTAACGGTTTTCGAAGGTGCTCCGAAACGAAACGCAACCCTGAATTTTCAACCAAATTCCAACGTTTTTTCCCCAAAAACGCAAAAAAATTTTTTTTGCAAAAATACCAAACCATCAAAAGGCACCAGTTCACCACTAGACTGATATGCATGTGAAGTTTCATGAAGAAATCTTTAACGGTTTTCGAAGTTGTGCTCCGAAACGAACGCAACCCTGAATTTTCAACCAAATTCCAACGTTTTTCCCCAAAAACGCAAAAAAAATTTTTGCAAAAATACCAAACCATCAAAAGGCACCAGTTCACCACTAGACTGATATGCATGTGAAGTTTCATGAAGAAATCTTTAACGGTTATCGAGTTGTGCTCCGGAAACTAACGCAACCCTGAATTTTCAACCAAATTCCAACGTTTTTCCCCAAAAACGCAAAAAAATTTTTTTTCAAAAAGACCAAACCATCAAAAGGCATCAGTTCACCACTAGACTGATATGCATGTGAAGTTTCATGAAGAAATCTTTAACGGTTTTCGAGTTGTGGTCCGGAAACGAAGCGTGACGGACTGACGGACGGACGGACAGCACCCATTCCTATATCCCCCTTCCACTTTGTGGCGGGGGATAATAACAAGGTCATCAATTCTTTCTTGACCACACTTATTTCCATTCTATGAAGATTGAGTTGAGTATTGTGGAAGAGAAGGAAATGTATAAAAACAAAATGGTTTGATTATGTTTATTTCATCAATTAAGTATTTTTTCAAGTTTAAGTCACTGCCAGATTCACCACATTAGATAAAATTGGATTCACATCATTACAGCTCATACACATCCACTGAAAGGTAATACACTACACTGTTACATCCACCAAATGCAATGTTTTCTATCTTGTCTGTAATGCAGTTTCTAGATGAATATGGCTCAGAGGTCCTTAGTCTAAATGTAGCAAAATAAAACAAAAATAACAAAATAAAAGTACACAGAAGAACATGCATTCAAGTAAACATGCCTTTCAAAAGTCATTTTCATCCCCACATCTATTTGAGCATTTCACTGTGGTTAAAGAGTTTGAAGACAAAGTCTACATTTCTGTTCACAGTTTTAATGAACAGACACTTGTCTTTTATCTGAGATGCTTGTATAGCAACTAAAGGTCCCAGACTTTTTCCTACAGGGATGAAATAACAAGGATTCTTAAATTTTCACACGGAAAGAACCTATATAAACATAGAGGTTTTAGTACCCGCCTTGTGTCAACCAGGGGCCTATTGCACAAAAGTCGGATCCTGACATCCTGGATCAACACCAAAGCGAGGATTGCCATATCCCAAACAGCGCGTCGCTGGCTTAATTGATTGCACAGAGCCAACAGCGGGTGAAGGAGTACAGGCTAAGTGAAGCCCGGTGCCGCTGATCCTGCTGAGTGCGCGCACACGGCTACCTCGTATAGACCCCGAAATCGATCACAGAATCGCTGATCATCACCATGGACACTACTAGCTGCACCAGCATGCGCCAGCAACACTCAAAGACCACGTTCAGACAGACGGACGATGGGATGCCTGTGCTTGCTATTCCTTTATTTTCTGTCTGAATGGTGCGAGACGTTTGAGAGGAGTATTAAAGTGAGCTAAACTCAAGTGAAAGTAAACTCGGGAGGTGTTTCAGCGCCGTCAAAAAGGAGTAGCTGATGCACTTCGGCGTTACCGTGAACGAGATAGACCGTCGCTGTCAAACAGATTTACTATTCAGCAACGCTAATGGCAATTTGTGTGTGTTATGCTTACTATCCACATATAATGAAAGACGAAGATGAATAGAAATAAATGGTGTTCCATTTCACTGAAAATTGCATACCTTTTATCGTCCTGATCAAGTTTAATTAATAGTCCAATCTCGAGGACGTTTACAGTTTAATTGAGTGTACTTTCTGCTATAATCTCCTCTGATGGAGGCACATTCAAATTATAAAGTAGAATGTTAGCGTCAGAAAAGTACGTCGAGGAGTCTCCTATAAATGTTTGATTCCAGTATCGCGAAGCGAGCGACATTGCACTCGTGTCCAGCACTATAGGCAACGACTCTACCTTACCCGTCGCAGTCTGAATAAAGACGGAGAAAAGTAGCAGCAGTGCTGTAGGTAGGGGGTTACCGCAGCGATTTAAGACCGAGCTGAAACACGGTATCCTACTTCATGCAGCACTGCTCATTTTTTACTCTGATGGAAGTCTCAATTTGGGGAATAAGGCCAAATCTGATAATGACATATTCTAAATATGGTTAAAATGTGACATGGAAGGGGGACTGATTGAACTGTGATGGTCACTGTCACATGGATACTTGAATATAATGATTGAATATTGGCTATTTTACTGACATCAATGGTCACAAGTTTCTCAGATGATTACTCTGGACCTACTATAACTGAGATAGCAATGGGTAGTGGACAATTCAGAATGACTGTTTAAGACATTGATTTTCAATTTGGGTGACTGCTGAATGAGGTGAGGTGAAATTGGCTGTAGACAGGAGCTTAGCTAGTTCGTAAGCTTGCTCTGGAGCTGGCTAGCTCCACAGGCTTTGTTTCCATAGTAACTAGTGCCATGGCTTAGCTCACATGCTCTGTGCAACCGAAATGGGGCTTGAGATCAGGCTAATCCCGTGCCGATACTGGGCTAATCCCTTATCCCGCCTTCGTGCAATAGGCCCCAGCAGTGGTCGGCAGCTCTTTTCAGAAGTAGCGCACAATTGGCCAATGCGCTACAGGAATGCAATTTGCGAAGGGCCTGCTGGGGAGGGCTATGTAGATTAGAGTTCCCCTAGGCGCGTCCTGTTGGCTAGATGGGCGCTCATAAGCAAGATTCTGACATGGGACAGTGGTATATTATTGTCACAGCCTGTTTTGATTAATGAAACTTTTAAAACATTTTTCTCTCACATTTCTAAATCAGAGATAATCATTGATAATGAAAAGATGAAAGAATTTTTGAATGCTTTAGATCTACCGCTCCTTTCCGCTAACCAGATCAGGCAGCTAGATGCTCCCATCTCTCTTGAAGAATTAAAGGCCGCTGTGCTCTCGACGCAAAAACGTAAGTCCCCAGGCATGGATGGTATTCCGCCTGAACTGTTGTTAGCAGTATGGGATACTGTAGGTCCCTTGATACTTGACTCCATCAACTATTCTGTGGAAATTGGCTCTTTTCATAGGGACCAAAAAACGGCACTAATTACCTTGCTTCTCAGAAAAGGAAAGGAACCATCCGAATGCTCAAGCTATAGACCCATAAGTTTGATAAACTCCGATTTAAAGCTGTATGCGAAGGTCTTAGCAAAAAGATTGGACAAATATATTGGTGACTTGATTCATCATGATCAAACTGGATTCATGAGAGGGAGATTGGGAGCGGATAACATGCGTAGACTCTTGCATATTCTTGAGTTGGCCCCTCAAAATGGAGAGTCTTGCGCTATTTTATCACTAGATGCAGAAAAAGCATTTGATCACTTAGAATGGCCTTTTTTATGGGCTGTACTTGATTGGTTTGGTTTCGGTCCTCGATTTATTCATATGGTGCATACTTTATATGATAATCCATCTGCTTGTGTTCAGACAGGATCAGTCATATCTTCAAATTTTCCCCTTGAAAGAGGGACTCAGCAGGGCTACCCTCTGTCTCCCCTCTTATTTGCTCTTTCATTAGAGCCCTTAGTGCAGGCTATTCAACAAAGTTCGGAAATTTCCCCTATTTGTAATAAAAACACAGTGCATCATATTTCATTGTATGCGGATGACACTCTTCTGTTTCTCTCTGACATCTCCAATTCCCTTCCACGAATGCTTGATATGGTTAACAATTTTGGGTCTCTATCCGGATATAAAATAAATTGTAGAAAATCAATTCTAATGCCTCTTAACTCTGCTGCTAAACATGCAACTCTTCCCTTTTCTATCCCAGTGCAGTCTGACTTCACTTATTTGGGAATCAAAATCTACTCTAACTTCCAGACAATTCAGAAACAAAATTTTTCTTCCACTTTGAGCAAAATTAAAGCTGATCTTGCACGATGATCTCCCTTGCAACTTTCTCTACATGATATAATATCAGTGATCAAAATGAATGTTCTCCCTCGAATCAACTTTTTGTTTTCTATGCTACCCTTGGCACGTCCCCAGAAATATATAGAAGAAATTAACTCAATGTGTAAAAACTTCATCTGGAATGGTAAAAACTCCAGGATACGGTTAACAACATTACAGCGCCCGAAAGCTTATGGTGGTTTGTCTTTGCCGAATTTTAAATATTATTATTGGGCCTTCCAGTTGAGAGCACTTAAGGTTTGGTTTGATTCTAATTATTTGGTTTCGTGGCGCAAAATAGAAGAGGCCATAGTAAAACCACATAGAATCCAGGATTTAGCTTTCTCGGGCCTCAAAAAGAAGTTCATTTCTCTTCGTATGGGTCACATTATTTCAAATTCTTTGGATGTCTTCCAACAGGCAAGTAAGTTTCTTGGTGTTTGTTTTAATCTTCATAGTTTGTCCCCCATTTGGAATAACGGCTTACTGCTGACAGGATCAGAACCTTTTCGTTACCCCCCGTGGTCTGACAGAAATGTGCATGTGTTGGGTGATATTTTTGATGAAAAAGCTTTTTGTTCGTTCCAAAGTATTAAGGAGTGTTTTATGCTCCCTGGTTTTTTGTATTTTCTGTACCCGCTCGGCCCTCCGCGCGTATGGAGTTCCATGGAATAAGGCTCTCCCAACCCATTCTTTTGCAAAATTTCTTCACTCTGCAGGCACTTCCCGAGGTCTAGTTTCATCCCTTTATAACAAACTTGTATCTCATAATATTAATACTCTTCCTGTTTCTTCAATTTGGAATCGGGAAATAAATACCTTAGGTGTTTCCGTAGATTGGGAGTCAATCCGGAGCAATATTTTTACTTCTTCCAAAAATTTGGCTCATCAGTTGATTCATTTTGAAGTGGCCCGTAGATTCTATGCTACTCCATATCGAAGATTTCAAATGAAATTTTCGGATACTAGCCTTTGCACTACCTGTTCATTAGGTGTAGTTGGTACATATCTACATATGTGGTGGGAGTGCCCTCCAGTAAAGGACTTTTGGATCTACGTCGTCTTAACTTTTAAAGATCTTTTGGGTGTGCGGATTCCCATGTGTCCTGGTCTGTTGGTTCTCGGGGATGTCTCAGATGTAGTGCTCAGTAGACTAAAGTAATGTGTTTTATCAGCAGGATTAACTGCAGCTAAAAAAGCCATTTTAAAGGGTTGGATGGAGCCTGGAATCTCACTAACATATACTTGGGTACATTATTATTCAGATATATGTATCATGGAAAAGTCCACTGTAATATTACACCAAGCCAATGTAAACACAGTATCTGTTTGGTCTGAAGTCATTTGTAGTATCAGGAGTATTTTACTGTGATTATATAATATTTGTATGGATTGTTATATGTATATAGATATTGCAATTGTGTTTTTTTATATATTGATCTTCCCCCAAGCTAATATCTTTTTGTGTAAGTGTTAAAACTTGAATAAAAAGATGTTAACGGAAAAAAAAAAGAAAAAGTAATTGCTAACGGTCGCGGGCTGCGTATACTCTCCTGAATTGTCAACCGGGGGCTGCATATGCGAATAAGCCAGAGAACTACATAGTTCCCTAATGGGATATCTCAGATTCGGGTGGGATTGGAAATGCCAAATAAAAAAAAAAAAAAAAAAAAAAACGTGTGAGTTTAAATTGGCCGTTTTCATATATTATAGGTACATATATCTACATATATGTACCTATAATATATGAAAACGGCCAATTTTATGTATGTCGCATATATGCGAAACCTATATCTGGCCCTATATTAAAACCTATATGTTTATATAGGTTTTTTCCGTGTGGGTCAATGGGACTAAGTAACTAGTATAGAGGTTGTACTATTTATTATGTGCATATTGCTTGAGAACGAACTAAGAATAGAGTTATCTGTTAATAGAGAAATCTTGCTACCACATGAGGGCGGCCTTGATCGGCACCATTTGTACTGTAAACTTTGCTGATCTGACTGCAAACAGAGTGGACATAGTAATAATTGGGTAAGAATGTCATTAACGTATTAGAAACGAGTTGATCTCGCTAAAAATGGCATAAGAACTGTTAGAATGGTGTAGAAACGTATTTCAAACCCAATCAAAATTTTTAATGTTTGTACAAAGCTATTTGGGCGGAATAAGGACGCAGTAAAGACCTAACGTAGTCAAGTTAAGTCTGCCTGGGAACGGGAAAGACGAGGTAGAACCGTACGAAGTTGGTGTTCAAACCCCGACCTTGCCGTGTTTTGTTCGTTCTCGATACGTTTCTTCTACAATCATAGTACGGCAACTCCGTTCGCAATACGGCAATCTCATTTGCAGTAATACCTCGCCTAGTCTTATTTTAGGACGGGATGGCTGTGAGAAATTTTTGGACACGCTCAACGTTCTGGAGCACCCTTCCCGTCCATGCCCGTCAATGAGGTTCTTACTAGTGATGGGAATTTCGGCTCTTTTTGGAGAGCCAGTTCTTTTGGCTCGGCTCACTAAAAAGAGCCGGCTCTTTCAGCTCCCAAATGGCTCCTCGGATTTTCTGTTGCTTAAAGTAATTTATCACCAAAAATAATGCAAAACTATGTGTAAAATTAATTATGTAAAAAACATACATTATATCAAATGTTTATCCTTTATATGGCTTTCTTTTCTGAACATACTCAACCTTGAACAGAGTGCTACAAAAATAAATAAGTCCGTTCATCTGTAGCTCAAGTCTCTCTCTCTCTCTCTCTCTCTCTCTCTCTCTCTCTCCTGTGTGTGTGCTCACCGCTGTGCGTGTCTGTAAGCCCTCCCTGTCCCCTCCCCCCTTCTGCTCAGTGGACACGCGCAGATGGCCCACACATCCTACTGGATTTTAACTGGCTTTTATGTTCACTTGTCTGCAATGTGTGTCAGTTTTATCTTTATTTGTTGGTATCGTTTGTAATTTTTGTCTTTGCTGCTTTCTTGGCCAGGTCACTCTTGGAAAAGAGATTTTAATCTCAGTGAGGCTTTCACTTGGTTAAACAAAGGAAAATGAAAATGAATCTTAACCATTCACGTGCGGCTTTTACCAAAAAAAGTGGAGGAAATAAACTAAATCGGCTCCTAATGAGGAGCCGGCTCCCGTCATTCACTTCAAAGAGCCGGCTCTCAGAGCCAGATTGTTCGCGACCGACACATCACTAGTTCTTACTCAGATCATAAGTGTCCAAAACGTGCATTCAGTTCCAACTCAGTTTTAGCCCGTTCTGTCAAATGTTTGAGAACATACTGAGAACTACCTTGGTGTGATGGGGGTATAAAGTAACAGTAATGTTTGGGAAGTTGAAGTTTTAAGTAACGTTATTTCCCCGCATGTAAAACGTGAATTATTAGTATTTTGTGAATGACGTTTAAACCAACTTCACCCTTCTATGGCTTGCTAACTTAGCAAGCTAGATTAGTTTACATTTACTTAGCCTATGCAATTTCAGGCGAACGTAACAGCGGCTAGCTCGCTAGCTAGCAAGCTCGTCAATCAAAAAAATCATAATTCAAAACACAGCTAATGTTAGTTCAACGTTGTCAACAGTAAGTAGTACTGAGTTCTAGCTGGTGTTTAGGAGTTAAGCTGATATAGCTGGCTAGATAATTGTGGGTATTACTTACTATTAGAATTAAGCCTCATGAAAATATTTACAAGCGGTATCAAAACTGCTAAAGCTAACACAAGCATTGTGCAAAATTGTTTAATGACTGGTAGGATAGCTAGCTAGCTCGATGAGCAGACGTTGCCACTATAGCAACCTGAAGCTAACATGGCTACCTAGCTATGTGAGATGTATTGAATGTTTACTTAACTTTCACTAGCTAATATAACTGTGTGTATATATATATATATATATATATATATATATATATATATATATATATATATATATATATGAAAAAAAAATTTTGAGGTGTCACATGTTGTGTATTAGTCCTTATCTTAACTCCTCAATTATATTTGACATGGCATATAACTTTAATTCAAAATGTTCATTTTCCTTGAATGACACTTTTTGCAGTTAAAGAAAGGAACTGATTAGCTAACACATCTTAATTGAATACAGTTATGATAATGTTTATTCAGGATGCTTAAGGTGATTCAGAACACATGTATGCATATTGCTTTAGCTCATGAGTAATCACTTCTTGCCAGATATCATAACCGGTCTGCTCAGAGCCTTCACGCAATTGTATTCTGTCACAAAACAGGGTAATTTGCTATGAAAAGGCCCACTGCATCAAAGTTTTATTTCTTCTCCCGGAACTGAATGAATTTATAGGTTGGACCAGCTGCCCACACTTGATTCTAAACATTCAGTAGCGTAATTGAAGGTCAGCTGCTTGACTTTACAGAGCTAGCTCATTTATATTCTTTGTCTGGACTAATCCTAAAGCTTTGAGAATTGTTCCATTAATAACAAGCAGTAGCATTTTTGAGAAAGAGGAGAGCATGATTGTGACGTTTCTGTCAACATTTATAATTCTGTTAGAAAATGCAATGATATAATACATTTATGGTCATTGTCTACTATTTTGAAGATATTCTTCTTGTTTTTTTTTTTTTTTTTTGCATCATGCTAGGTGTCTGATAAGTCGCCCCCCAGTCCTGCTCCACCTACAAAGTGAGGTGTATTCAGAATTGGGTGAGTGGACCCTGTCAACTGCTTGTGAGTTTGATCACATGACCTCTCAAATATGATACTGATTCTTTCAATCAAATGTGATGATGATAATACAGCATATTAGTGGTTTTGGGGGTATTTACGCTTCAAACTATGGAAATCAAGCTTTGTCCAGCCGAGTAATTTACTGGGGCTCAAGGCTGGGAAATATCCACTGGCAGTAAGTTTTCATAACTTTATTCCAGTCTTCTTTATGTGTTTGAAAAAAGTTTAATCAAAGAACATGTTGGTTTTTTGTCTCAATGGTTCTGGACATGCTAGATGAAGGTACCTGCGATAGATCCACACAGCGACTGGTATCAACACAGCATCAGATTCGGGCACAGTGATGGGCTTCAGGAACCCACGGGTCCCATTTTTGTAGTGAGTATATATTTTGCATCTCTTGATTTGTGATTTTCTAAGATAAACATTGACAATGGCGGGAAATGTAAACACTCCGTCTTGCTCGGTATCTTCTACTGAAATAACGGCACCCAAATCGGCTTCTACTGTAAAAAAAGGAAGGGAATAATCTTTGTCGCTTTTGTTTGCTCCAACACGACTGATCAGGGCATGAAATTGCACAAATTCGTTAGGCCTTGGCTTCGGTGACTAATGCTGCAGATCAGAGAGCAACTTCTGTGATATCAGAAAGTGAGGGCGGTGTCCAACGTTATCAGCCCAAAAACAGTCTGCTTAGTGACTGTAGACTGTTCGTGACAGGCTCCTAGTTGAGGCATTGAGCTGATAAGCATGTGCTCCTCACTGGAGTACATTGGTTAGACGTTACCAGTTAGTTTCTGAACCACAATTTCGAACATCAGCTGCAATCGACAAAATACTATTCAACTGACCGCTGGTTAATTATCGGAACACCAAAGAAAATAGACTATAAATCTTCTAATGGAAATAAATAATCTTGCACCCAGACCAACCAGTCTTTTATGCTCATCTTTACATGCAGGACTTTGAGTGGAAGAGCGCATTATATCTACTAATGGGTTAAATAAATAATCCATTTGCACCACAGACCAACCAGTCACCGATTTCATATACAGTATGCTGCGCGAATAATCTTGTTTTTCACATGCAGGACTTTTTCTGAACTGAGAAAATGGGTAAACCGAGAACGCATTATATCTTTCATCAATCCATCAGGATAGAAGGTTTGGACCAGCGATTGATGTTGATACAGCAGGGCAAGGGCTAAATCTGTCTAAATAAAACCATTTGCCACTGGACACATGCATCCATAACTGGTAATGCCTCCCCAATTACCTTGGCTATCAACATGGTCAAATCAGGAAAATAAACTTTTTTCACAAACTCTGTAATAGAGACCTTTTTTCTGAACTGAGAAAATGGGTAAAGGGGAAGAACCGACAAACCAAGCCAGGATCCAAAAATTATATTTCTCTGGACCCCGAAAATGAGGGAGTGGATTCATCTGCAATCTCAGAAAAGAGATTGCCAAGAAAGACATACAGATTAAATCTTTATCAAACAAACTGGAGGAGCTGGAGCAACAAGAGAAACGTAATGATGTAATCCTGACAGGGCTCAAAATCAAACCCAAGAGTTATGCCAGGGCAGCAGCGAAGGACAACGATGGGACAAGGACAAAAATCTGTGGAAATCTGGTTGGAATTCCTTCAGTCCAAAAATATTTCTCTGGACCCCGCAATGTGATCAATGTTTTCTACCCGAAAAGGAGGAAAGACCTCACCAAGGGCCGTGCTGTTACAATTAAAAGCAACAAGCACAAAATCTCTCTGTTGAAGCAAGGGAAAAATCTCAAAAGGATCCAATGTTTTCATAAATGAAAACCTCACCAAGCAAATGCAACCATCGCATGGAAAAGCTAACTAAAGAAAGCGGGTAAGATACACAGCACTTGGTCGGCTAACTGCAGAATTTTCATCAAACCAAATGGGTCTTCACCAGAAACTACCAGACCGGTGCTGATCAAGATGATGCGGGATCTGGAGAGTTTTGACCGCTGAGGCAGGTTAAAATCCTTGACAAATCTCTATGAGCAGTTATTTGATGAACCAAACTGTAGATCAGAAACTGGCTTTTTAACAACAAGTCACCATCATTCAGGAATAGACCCTAATGAAGAAATTGACTCGGATAACCATTTTTTCTACAACGAAACAAACGCATGCGGATACTTTTCTGTAGACAAATTTAACAAGAGCATTAAAATGGAAGGGAGTTTGTCCATTATTCACTTCAATAGTAGGAGTCTATATGCAAACTTTGACCAAATAAAGGAATACCTTTTTGTCATTTGCTAATCCGTTCAACATCATCGCACTATCGGAAACTTGGATTAAAGAAGAAAAGGACAAGGACTTCTACATGGAGGGTTACAACTTCGTGTGTAAGAGCAGACTGAATAAAGCTGGTGGGGTGTTGGACTATTTATTGATGAGGCCATAAACTTCCAGGTACTAGAATGCAAATCAAATGTTGTGGAAAATGTAACGGAATGCCTTACAATTGAGATTCCTAGGTTGAAAGGTAAAAATACGGTTATTTGTTGTGTGTACAGAGCACGGATTCGCAAATTGATGTTTTTAGTAAATGTATGGGTGAATTACTCGCCAATATGAACCAGAAAAATGTTTTTATATGTGGGGACTTTAATATTGACTTGATAAATCCAAATAATAGCTCTATAATAGAAGATTATATTAACACCATGTATGCCATGGGTATGCAACCATTAATTACAAAACCAAGCAGGATTACTAGGCACAGTGCCACCTTGATAGATAATGTGTATATTAATGTATTAGATTCTGAAATATTAAGTGGCATCATGATAAATGACATTACTGATCATCTACCAGTTTTTGCTATTTGTAACTGCAAATTAGATATAAGGGACCAGGCTAGATCGAAAACCCTGGAACACACAGAAATCAGAATTAAAAAGCTAAAAAAGGCTAAAGAAACTAGAATTAGATATGTTGAACCAAACTCCCTGTATGATAAACACTGTCTAGCCAAAACAACGAACAAACTGAAGCAAAACAAAGAGAGAAGACCTTGGGTTTCGAAAGCACTGGCGAATGCACTCATGACCTAAGAGGCAGAATGTTGTTGTAAACTAGAAGGGTCAAATCAACTCGGAGTGAGCACTCCTTATCTGTGGCTGGAGTCAGTGCATGGAACATACTTGAAGACAATTTTAGAATGGCAGACAATCTGAAGGAATTTAAGTATCTTTTGAAATGTGCATGTTTGAATAACTATAAACTTATCCAACAAAATGGCATTGGATAACTTAAACGGAACCATAACGGGCATAAACAATAGGGGTTGTTTATAGACACTCAGCTATATTGTGATTAAAATTCTTCATGATGTTCATAAATCTCTGATTTTATGTTGTGACGTTTAAATCGTAGTGTAAATGGACACTCAGCTCTGTTGTGATTTATTAATCTTTATGATATCTTAACCATAATCAAACTGTTTTTCTGGGAGTTGGGGGCGGGACTTTGACAAGCGATTTCGCTTCTCCCGCGACCCTATCGGTCATGATACATGTTGTGTTGAAATTGTCATGGAACGACTGTACAATCATGCCGAAATGAAAAAAAAACAAACAAATAAATAAATGTACTCCAGTGACAAACATATGCTTATCAGCTCAATGCCTCAAATAGGAGCCTGTCACGAACATTTTACGGTCACGAAGCAGACTGTGATTTTAGGGCTAATAACTTTGGACATCACTGTGTCCATCTTTTAATACAGTCTATTGTAATGTGGGAAAAAAAAAAGCCACTAGATGGCAGTATTGACATTTTTTTTGTTGGGCGGTCTGGGGCTGGGTTTGGGGCGTGTCCCGGGCATGCCTCAGAGGGGGCTGGAGAGGAGTGTGTGGGGAGGGAAGTCGAGAGAGTGTGGTGGTGGGAGAGTTTGCAAGGAGAAATTGTGGAAGGATACATTTGACCAGACCTGTCACTCTTTTCAAGACCTGTGAAGCTTTTTGTGGATTTTAGCCTGTGTTGGAGCATTTTCCTGTCCCAGGACATCGCAACATAGCAGCCCATCTCAATTACCAAGGGACTGTAACTATTTTTTTTTTTATTATTTCAATCTTGGTCAGTAGGGTAGATTGTAGAGTAGTTCCAAGTGTTTGTTAATTAAATCTGTTGAAGTTTAAGAATTTTGTCTGTCATCCCTTGCTGTCGGTGACGTCATAACAAATTGACGCCATAACAAATTGGGGCCATAACAAATTGGGGGCTCGGGTCCGGGATAGACCATTGTGCGAGTCATTTATTGAAAATCTAAAATTTCAAATAGTGAAATTGTTTTTTTGAATTTTCCTAGATATATATTGGCAGATCAACAGCAATGGATGATTTCTTGGCATCACCAACCGTAGAGGTTTTGAAGTCTTTTAAAAAGACAGAACTGCTAGAAATATGCAGACAGAGCTGACAGATGTAAAACCAGCCATGCGAAAAGCAAGACTGGCTAGAGAGATTGTTGAATATTACATTGATGAAAATGTGTTTGCACCAGGAGATCTGGAACAGTTTCCAGTGGAAAATCCAAATGTAGAATTGAAACTTAAATTAAGAATGCTAGAGATAGAAAGGGAGGAAAAAGAAAAACAAAGAGAGTTCGAGAGAGCAGAAAGAGAGAAAGAAAGGCAGTTTGAGTTAGAAAAATTAGCAAGAGAAGAGAAAAAAGAGAGAAAAGAAATTGAGGAAAAAGAAAAACAAAGAGAATTTGAGAGAGAGAAAGAGGAAAGAGCAGAAAGAGAGAGACAGAGACAGAGAGATTTCGATTTAGAAAAATTCGACAGGGAAGAAAGGCTCCAAATGGAGCAACTAAAAATCAAAATAGAAGCCGAAAACAAATTTCGGGCTAGTCAGGAGGTAAAGCTGGTGCCTCCATTCTCAGAGAAGGAGGTTGATAAGTATTTCCAGTGCTTCAAGAAGGTAGCTAAGAGTTGTCAGTGGCCAAAGGAACACTGGCCTCTGATGTTGCAAACTGTCCTCAAGGGTAAAGCTCAACAAGCCTATTCGGCTTTGTCTGCAGATGATTCCTCTGATTATGAGGTTGTCAAAAAGGTTATTTTGACAGCTTATGAGTTGGTTCCAGAGGCTTACCGACAGAAATTCAGAGGTCTGAAGAAATCTGACAATCAGACTTATGTTGAATTTGCTAACGAGAAGAAGGTTTGCTTTGGAGCGCTGGTGTACTTCTATGGAGGTCAAGGATGATTTCAACTCACTAAAAGAGATGGTGTTAGTTGAAGAATTCAAGAACTGTGTCAAGGATGATATTAAGACCTACCTTAATGAGAAGCAAGCACTGAATTTGCAATCAGCTGCCAAGTTTGCAGACGAATATGTTCTCACACATAAGTCCAAATTTCAGTCTAGCAGTAACAATAGATGGTCCCAATTTCAGAAGAAAGGTAACGGTGATACCCAAGATTCCTCACCCAAAGACAAAGACAAATCTGGTGATGGTGCTCAGAAATCCAGTCAAAGGTCTGATCAAAGTGTGAAAGCTGACAGTGACAAAAAGTGGTCTAGTTTGCAATTATTGCAAGAAATCTGGTCATGTTACAACTAACTGTTGGTTCCTTAAAGCTAAGAAAGAAAAAAAAAAAGGATACCAAACCCAATGCCTTTGTGAAGACAAGGTTAGAAACCCCTGTAGTAGATGACCGATCTGCTAAATTGCCTGCTCCTTGTGAGGCTAAGAAGCCTGATACTGCTGACTTTGTGAGGGAGGAATTTCTTCCATTTGTGTCAGAGGGATTTGTGGCTCTGAATGAGCATTCTCCTCCTGTCCCCATATATATCCTAAGGGATACCGGAGCTTCTCAGTCACTTTTTTTGATGGACTCCTTGGAGTTACGTGATGAGACTGCTTCTGGGGATTTCATTCTTGTACAAGGTATTGAAGGGAGGACTGTATCTGTACCCCTGCGCTCTGTATTCTTGAAGTCAGATTTAGTTACAGGACAGGTAAAGGTGGGACTTATGTCAAGTCTACCTATCAAGGGTGTTTCTCTGTTGCTAGGCAATGACCTGGCTGGGGGCAATGTAATTCCCCCTGTTCATCTTACTTCACAGCCGAGCACTGAAGATGGCGATGAAGACCCATCTCTGTATCCTTCCTGTGCAGTGACTCGTGCTATGGCCAAGAAGGCTCAAGAAGAAGATGATGTGGTGCCGTCCAGCACCTTGAATAGTCATGACTCAGGTGGTTCGCCTCATGACTCTGTTCAGCCTACTATGGTTTCTCCGTTTGAGGACTTATCAGACACTTTTATCAGTTCTCTGTTCAGCCAGCCAGATGGGTCTGGTGATTCTGATGTGTCTGGAGACTTGTCTCTGTCCAGAAAGCGGTTGATTCAGGAGCAAACCAATGATCCTGAAATTTGTGTACTAAAGAAGAGAGCCCTTCCTAATGAAGAAATAGACACAGTTCCAGTTGGGTATTATCTCAAGGATGGAGTGTTGATGCGGAAGTGGCGCCCTCCTGATATCCCTGCCAATGCAGATTGGGCAGTGGTCAAGCAAATTGTTGTTCTGAAGGTCTACAGGAATGAGATCTTAACAATGGCTCATAGTTTGCCTTTAGGAGGTCATCTTGGTGTTAACAAGACTGTTGACAAGATCATGAAACACTTCTTCTGGCCTGGACTTCGGAAAGATGTTTCCAACTTTTGCAAAACCTGTCACACTTGTCAGGTAGTTTGAAAACACCAGTTAGACCCACCTGTAGCTCCATTGCAGCCTATCCCGGCATTTGGGGAGCCCTTCTCCAAGGTCATCGTCGATTGTGTTGGTCCATTACCCAAGACTAGATGTGGAAATCAGTACTTGTTGACAATCATGTGTGCATCTACCAGATTCCCTGAAGCCATCCCTCTACGCAACATCAAGGCAACTGCAATTTCGAAGGCTTTGATAAAGTTCTTCACGTTGTTTGGCCTTCCCAGGGAAATTCAGTCAGATCAAGGTAGCAATTTCACTTCCGGATTGTTTCAGCAGGTTGTGTATGAACTAGGTGCGAAGCAGATTCTTTCCAGTGCCTATCATCCAGAGAGTCATGGTGCCTTAGAGCGGTTTCATTCCACTCTCAAGACAATGATGAGGACTTATTGTTATGACTATGAGAAAGACTGGGATGAAGGTGTTCATTTGCTGTTGTTTGCAGCTAGAGAAGCAGTGCAGGAGTCTACTGGATTCAGTCCGTTTGAGCTATTGTTTGGCCATGAAGTGAGAGGACCTTTGCTATTGTTGAGTGAACAATGGCAAGAGAAAGAGCCGCATATCAGTCTGTTAGACTATGTTAGCAAGTTCAAGGAAAGACTGCGTGCAGCTTGTGACCTAGCCAAAGAGAACTTGAAATCAAGTCAGGGAAAAATGAAAACTTGGTATGATCATAACGCTAAAAGCCGTGAGTTTAAACCAGGAGACAAGGTCCTTGTGTTGTTTCCCTTGCAGTCCAATCCATTGCAGGCTAGATTTCATGGTCCTTATGAAATTCTGACAAAACTCAATGATCTCAATTACATTGTGAAGACTCCAGATAGGAGAAAGCCAAAACAGTTGTGTCACATTAACATGCTGAAGCCTTATCATGATAGGAATGCTAGGGTTGCAGCTGTCACTTCAGATCCTCCTATGGTCGAGACTTGTGAAGATGACGGGGAGTTTCAAGCTGATGAACCTAGAATTAAAGCTGAAGTTCTTTCATGTAAATTGTCAAATTCTGAAGTGTTGCAAAATCTTGATGTAAAACTCCAGCACTTAGAACCCTCACAGAAAGATCAGTTTGAGAGGTTGATCAAGAAATATAAAGATCTACAAAACCCAAAACCAGTGAAGTTGGCACGTTGTGTAAATCGTAAATAAAAACAGAATACAATGATTTGCAAATCCTTTTCAACCTATATTCAATTGAATACACTGCAAAGACAAGTTACTTAATGTTCGAACAGGTAAACTTTGTAATTTTTGCAAATATTAGCTCATTTGGAATTTGATGCCTGCAACATGTTTCAAAAAAAAAAGCTGGCACAAGTGGCAAAAAAGACTGAGAGAGTTGAGGAATGCTCATCAAACACTTATTTGGAACATCCCACAGGTGAACGGGCTAATTGGGAACAGGTGGGTGCCATGATTGGGTATAAAAGCAGCTTCCTGAAATGCTCAGTCATTCACAAACAAGGATGGGGCGAGGGTCACCACTTAGTGAACAAATCGCGTGAGCTGATTGTCGAACAGTTTAAAAACAACATTCCTCAACGAGCTATTGCAAGAAATTTAGGATTTCATCATCTACGGTCCGTAATATCGTCAAAAGGTTCAGAGAATCTGGAGAAATCACTGCACGGTTTACAAGGCGAAAACCAACATTGAATGCCCGTGACCTTCGATCCCTCAGGCGGTACTGCATCAAAACCGACATCAGTGTGTATAGGACATCACCACATGGGCTCAGGAACACTTCAGAAAACCACTGTCAGTAACTACAGTTCGTCGCTACATCTGCAAGTGCAAGTTAAAACTCTACAATGCAAAGCGAAAAAGCCATTTATCAACAGCACCCAGAAACGCCGCCGCTTGGGCCCAAGCTCATCTAAGATGGACTGATGCAAAGTGGAAAAGTGTTCTGTGGTCTGATGAGTCCACATTTCAAATTGTTTTTGGAAACTGTGGGGACGCCGTGTCCTCCGGACCAAAGAGGAAAAGAACCATCCGGACTGTTATAGGCGCAAAGTTCAAAAGCCAGCATCTGTGATGGTATGGGGGTGTATTAGTGCCCAAGGCATGGGCAACTTACACATATGTGAAGGCACCATTAATGCTGAAAGGTACATACAGGTTTTGGAGCAACATATGTTGCCATCCAAGCAACGTCTTTTTTCATGGACGCCCTGCTTATTTCAGCAAGACAATGCCAAGCCACATTCTGCACGTGTTACAACAGCATGGCTCCGTAGTAAAAGAGTCGGGTACTAGACTTGCCTGCCTGTAGTCCAGACCTGTCTCCCATTGAAAATGTGTGGCGCATTATGAAGCGTAAAATACGACAACGGAGACCCCGGACTGTTGAACAACTTAAGCTGTACATCAAGCAAGAATGGGAAAGAGTTCCACCTGAAAAGCTTCAAAAATTGGTCTCCTCAGTTCCCAAACGTTTACTGAGTGTCGTTAAAAGGAAAGGTGATGTAACACAGTGGTAAAAAGGCCCCTGTGCCAACTTTTTTGCAATGTGTTGCTGCCTTTAAATTCTAAGTTAATGATTATTAGCAAAAAAAAAATAAAGTTTCTCAGTTTGAACATTAAACATCTTGTCTTTGCAGTGTATTCAATTGAATATAAGTTGAAAAGGATTTGCAAATAATTGTATTCTGTTTTTATCTACGATTTACATAACGTGCCAACTTCACTGGTTTTGGGTTTTGTATTTCCTGATGTTCCGAAGAGAGTTTCTATAGGCTCTCATGATGTAGATGTTGGTGATGCCAAACCAATAAAACAGCATCCGTACCGGATGAATCCTGAAAAGAGAAAGATTGCTGAGAAAGAGGTTGAGTACATGTTAGAACATGATATTATCAGACCCTCTAACTCAGATTGGAGTTCACCCTGTGTTCTAGTTCCAAAACCTGATGGAAGTACTAGATTCTGTACAGATTGTCGCAAAGTCAATGCTGTAACTAGAACTGATGCATTTCCAATACCTAGGATTGATGATTGTATCGATAGAGTAGGGCAAGCAAAGTTTCTGACCAAGATTGATTTATTGAAGGGTTATTGGTGTGTGCCTTTAACTGAGAGGGCCAAGAGCATCTCTGCTTTTTCCACACCATCTGGGTTATACCAGTATGAAGTCCTACCCTTTGGCATGAAAAATGCCCCAGCCACATTCCAAAGGATGATACAGTCTCCAATCGCCGGATTGCCACACACGGGTGCGTACATCGATGACCTGATCACATGGAGTGACTCCTGGGAAGAACATCTGAAAGATGTAGAGACATTGTTCCAGCGCTTGACCCAGGCTAACCTGACTGTTAACCTGAACAAGAGTGACTTTGGTTGTGCTACTGTCACGTATCTTGGCTACGTCATAGGCCAGGGTAAGGTGGCACCCATAAATGCTAAAGTCCAAGCCATCATTGACTTTCCAGTTCCTAACAACAAAAAAAAAGCTTTTGCCTTTCCTTGGAATGATCGGGTACTACCGCAAGTTCTGCAAGAACTTTGCTGAGATTGCTCTCAGTCTCACCAACCAACTGAAGAAAGGCGTAAAGTTCACTTGGGATGAAGCATGCCAAAGAGCCTTCGATCGCCTGAAGTCTCTGCTATGTCACTTCCCCGTGCTCAAATCTCCTGACTTCAACAAACCGTTCTCCATAGCGGTCGATGCTAGCGACCAAGCTTGTGGATCTGTGCTCCTACAGAGAAGTGACTCTGATGACATTGAGCATCCCGTGGCATACTTCTCCAGGAAGTTCAATTGCCACCAAAAGAACTATTCCACAATTGAGAAGGAGCTGTTGGCTCTGGTTCTATCCTTACAACACTTTGAGGTTTATGTTTGTACAGGGCAAAAGCCAAAGATTGTATATACTGACCACAATCCGTTAATGTTTTTGAGTAAGATGAAAAACAAGAATCGGAGATTGTTGAATTGGAGTTTGATTTTACAAGAATTTGACTTGGAAATTAAGCATGTAAAGGGTGCTGACAATGTAATTGCCGATTGCTTATCCCGTGTTTGAGTATGTGTATGTATATCACCTGTGTTTATTAGCATATTGTATTATATGTATATATATACAAGTGTCAAATTAACTATTTTTGTATTGAAAAGAAAAATTTTGCCTTTATGAGTCAAAATTTTTCCCTTTTGGAATGGAGGTGTAATGTGGGGAAAAAAAAAAAGCCACTAGATAGCAGTATTGACATTTTTTTTGTTAAGCAGTCTGGAGCTAGGTTTGGGGCATGTCCCGGGCGTGCCTCAGAGGGGGCTGGAAAAGGGTATATAAGGAGAAAAATCGAGAGAGTGTAGTAGTTGGAGAAATTGCAAGGAGAAATTGTGGAAGGATACATATGACCAGACCTGTCACTCTTTTCAAGACCTGTGAAGCTTTTTGTGCATTTTTACCTGTGTTGGAGCATTTTCCTGTCCCAGGACATCGCAACATAGCAGCCCATCTCAATTACCAGGGGACTGTAAATATCTCTTTTTTTTTTTATTTCAATCTTGGTCAGTAGTGTAGAGTGTAGATTAGTTCTAAGTGTTTGTTAAATTAAATCTGTTGAAGTTTAAGAATTTTGTCTGTCATCCCTTCCTGTCCGTGACGTCATAACAAATTGACGCCATAACAAATTGGGGCCATAACAGTAACCTATGATGTTTTAAAGAATTGGGTAGTTCCCAGATGGGTCAAATAAAACTGAACAATTTTCCACGGCCTAAAATTCACTGCAGCCAAAAAAAGTTTTACTGACAGACTTAAAACTCGACAGCATAGTGTTTACTTGCACGCGTGCAGTGGACACTAACATCAGATACTGTTTCACAAACAAATGAAGGTACAAGTTCTTAATAGGTGAGCATTTATGTCACGGTTCTACAACCTTGCTATGGAAAAAGTAAATAAAATAGAAAACAAGATATTAAGGGCCTGATTATTCCGCATTCGTTGTCTGACGATATGCACACAGGCCGATCGCTACGCCATTTTTATTTTCCTCCTCCCATGAAGACTAACATATATTTTTCCTCAAGCGTGGCACGCAATTGAGCAGAAAGACAAATATCAAGGGCGCAGTTATATTGCATGGGGTGTTTTCCATGTAAATTTGATGATATCAATAGACATGTTAACCATCCGATTTTACCCCTCAGCCCGATTACGGGGCAGAGGGGTATTATCATTACATGCGATGTCCATCCGTCTGACCCTTAAACTTTTGTATTCCACACAATAACTTGAAAACGCCTTTGTCAACACCATTTTTGCTGTGTTGCTTCGTCTTGTGTACTTTCAGAAGTCTATCGAATTTGACGGGACTTGGATGTCCAATATGGCCGCCATAGCGGCCATTTATATTCATTCCAAACAATCCAGGGGCTGAGGGCAAACGCCCGCTTTGCGGGGCTATTTTTATTACTTGTACATGGGCCATATTCGGTATTGATAATTGTGGTGGAAATTTATATATATTCCTGCAAGAAAACACTCAGAGACAGAGATGGTAAAATTGGATCCAGTCTTTACTATATGCATATAGGGTTCAAGTTACATGCAGAACAAGGACAAAAGGGATTCCCCTTTGCTTGGATATTTGTATGAGCACAACGTCTTAAATGTACGCTCCTGTGGCAAATTTCCCCCAATAGTTCATTACTCTCCTCCAACCTCATCAGCCCCAGCGGAGAGGAGACTGCCCCCCGCAGCTTTACCTCATCCAGAGGCCTTATCTCAAGGCCCTGAAAGGTACACACGGTTCAGTATAGGGACACACAGTTCAGTTAAGCACATTCTATAACACTTCCGCTTACTCACAAGCTAGATCATAAGGATAAGCAATTTATAACTAAATTTCTCTCACATTTCCCCAGTTTTTATAATTGATTATCCGCTAATATGCCACTTCTCTCGATTTTCAGCATGTGCTTCATTCACGGGAAATGTTCACTCTTTATTCTACTGTTCAAACAGGTCCCCTATTTCTATCACATCATCGTATGGCTCCCCCAGCTTCCCAGGCGAAGCATGTCCTTCTTCGATGTCCTGTAACATAAGCATCTGATACTGTAGGTTAGCATTCAACATTTTTGATAACACACTTCTAATTATTGGAACCCCACAGCAACTGCAAAAGAGCAGTACTGTGAATCCTGCTGCTATGAGGCTCAATACAGATGTTATTGCTGCCTTCCACGCCAGTACCTTGGTCAGGGGCTAGCAGGAGTATTCCTATAATGCATGTTTTTGTGGGTGGGGAAAACCGGAGTACCCAGAGGAAACCCACGCGAACACAGGGAGAACATGCAAACTCCACACAGAAAGGCCCCAGGCCGGATTCAAACCCGCAACCTTCTTGCTGTGAGGCAGTAGTGCTAACCACTGTGCCTCTGTGCCACCCATGTGGTGCTGCTGCATCTCTTCAAGAAAATTCCCCATGCAATCGCATTGCTTAGACCCCGCTTTCTACCCTTCTGTTCTCTGACTTCTGCATGTTGACCTTCTATCTATCTGTGTTTCCTAATCTGCTTTGGTCCCCAATTCCTCCATCTGCTGTATTGTTTTGACTCTGCGCACTTTTATTTAAAGACCCATCCAGTCTCCAATCCCACAATAGTTCACTTGATTTTTTTTATTCTTTGGTAATTCTAATATGTACCATTAAATTTCGAACTATATTTTATGTTTACTGGTACTTTTCTGATCACTTGACCCTAATTTTTTTTTTACCTTCAAATAGCAATTGAAAGTTTCCAATACTTGATAGAGAAACCTCTATATCAATTAAATTTGGCACACAGTGTCTTACTCAATACAGTTTTTAACAGAACTTTGGCAAATTTTGAACACTTTGTGTTTTCCTCTTGTTTCTCAGCATTATTTTCTCTTCATTTTCTTCCCAGAGAGATGCTTCTAGAACACCAATCTCGCACAGTCTAATTATTTACAGAAAACTGCTTAGATTTTCTAGCTCTTTAGAATTTTACAAATGTTTAAAAAATTCAAATGGTGTTATTACTTAAAGCTCATAGAGGATCTCACTGGTGGTTTTCTCTGCAATGCATTACTACCACCAAATATTGGGGCATTTAAATATTGGGCTTTCTCCTGCATCAAATGGTGCATTTTTGTTTTATTCCCAATCTTATATTTTGATCTCACTTATGTCCAGTCTATGTTTTTTTTTTTTTTTTAATGTGAAGCTCTCAATACATGTAATAACTTTATTTTTAAGGACTAGGCAATGTATTTCTTCACTTTTTACTCAAAGCAATTCAATCAGCCACAACATTAGAAACACTTTTCCACTTAGGTGCAATTGCTGTTCACTTCTGCAACTTTGTCTTTTTACAACTCCACAGCCATTAAAATGGCTAAACTCCTGCAAATTTATGCTGCTATTATACCCATTTTTCTTAGAAATTTCACCAATCCTTTACTGTAAGAATTCCAATCCTAATCAACGGGCAATTACTGAATGAATTGTTAATTCTTGATGAATGCTAAAATACTGTAAAAAATATAGGCCCTAATTTGAGGGTTTTTTTTATATTTTTTGACCAAATTTATTCTTGGTTGATCACACATCAGGCTGTAAGAATTTCTACATGTTTTTGGTATTTCATTTGACAGATTTACAAAAATGCCTAGAATTTTCATACCCTTTTCTCAGTTATTGATGGCTCCTCTTGACTAAACTTCTCCAGGTCCAAGGTTTCTAATGTTTCCAAGGTTTTTGGCCTTGCCATGACCTTGGTCCTTAAAGTTTCAGTTTCCCCATCCACAGATTCCCTCCACAGATTCTCGATAGGATTGAAGTTGGAGCTCTGGCTTGGCCACTCCAAAACATTCACTTTGTTGTCCACTAACCACTTCTTGATGGATTTGGCCATGTGTTTAGGATCATTATCCTGTTGGAAGATCCATTCCTGCCCAAGACTAAGTCATTCACCGGATTGCTTGATGTTTTCACTGAGGATCTGGATATACTGGTCCTGTTTCATAATGCCATTCACTTTAACAAGGTTTCTGGGCCTGTTCGCTGAAAAGCAACCCCAGAGAATGATACTCCCGCCACCTTGTTTGACCGTTGGGACCGTGTTTTTCAGGTTGAACGCTTCACCTTTCTTATGCCAAACAAAAGCCCCATCTCTGTGCCTAAACAGCTCCATCTTTGTTTCATCTGTCCATAACATAACAGCCAGAAGCTTTTATCTTCATTCAGGTGAGCGTTTGCGAAGGCTAGACTAGTTCTTTGTGTCTGGTTTGGAGAAGTCTAAGTGGTGTAAGAAAGGTGAAGTGCTCAACCCGAGAAAAACTGTCCCAACGGTCAAAAACAGTGGCAGGTGTATCATGCTCTGGGGTTGCTTTTCAGCAAATGGGCCCGCAAACCCGGCATTATTACTCAGTACATTGAACCTGAAATGCTCATGAAACTGCAGATTTGCGCTAATTGCAAATGTTAGCTGGCTGCCGGGCTACTCACCTAACACAACCGTAACGCCTGGTCCATTGCTGGGACCGAGCCACTAACAACTCAAGCTCCGGACATTAACCCATGCTACGATTGTAACATTTAAATTTAATTGAATCAACATAGTGACATGTGCCTTACGTTACTGTAACACTAATTAAAGCAGACATTTGACTTTATGTTGTTACTTACCTGTCCAGAAGAGCTAGCTCCGAGTCAGATTGTAGCCCCTTTAGCTCTCGCAGTGCTCTCCACCTTGGAAATGCAAGGCCAATGTTAATCCGGGTTCTGTCCCTTTCTTTATCCGACAACTTCTTCGCCAACGACCGTTTTCTTTAGAAGTAATTTCGAATCCTGCTCGTCTTCAGGTGAACGTTTCGTTCTGCTCTCTGCCATTTCGCTTTTTAAAAAATACACGCTGCCACTGCGCACTGGCTGTATGAATGCATTCTCGGGAAGGAGGAGGCGGTGATTCACACAAACGTACATGAACGCGCCGGCCGGACCGGGCTTGTAAACAAGGGGCTGGAGATAAAGCGGATGTGTGACGTCCTGCTATACTCCAGATGAAATTGCACCTCTCGTTCTTCACATACCGATTTTTAATTCCTTCCATCTAGAAATAATGCATTTCCGCTTATTGCCACTTTAAGGAGAGGATCTTTTTTTGGAGAGGATCTGCAAAGAGGAGTAGACCAAAATCATACATAATTTTACTTTCCTGCATACAAGTATGAAATTTTATTGCCAATGTGAAATGGCCGGTAGAATTGAGAGGCCAAGAGCAGCGGCAAGAGGGAAACAGAGCAGCACAGACTTCATACAAACACAGAGAATGATACAGACCACACGACAGGAACAGCTCTCGCACTTCCAAAAGGACGTCTTACCATCCTACATCACGGAAGCAAAGTTTGAGAGATGAAAGGAGAAGTATCTCAGGAACCGAGACAAACAAAGCACCTCAAATAGGGCGATACAAAGATTAGAGAGGAAAAGAAGAAAAGGGAATAACCCTAGAGAAATAGAAACTCCAATAATAACGAGAAGATATAAAGTCAAATAAATCCTGACTACAGATATCTTCAGCTATCATGCTTAACTACAAACAACATTCCAGCAAAGGAGGCGTGGCGGACCTCCTGCCCACATACAGTCCGGGGAAGCGCCGCCCAAGTTCAATCAGCCAGCCGGGTAAAGAATCCGATGGAAAAGGAATTTGATATCGTCCCGGGACGAGAGCCACAAAGAAAAGTCCTTAACCACACAAACATCCAGAACATCCAGATTGGGACAGTGTTAACTTTGTTCACTTCTCCAAGTCTGCTCATCTGTCCGGTTTGTTAGGGACAAGCTCCCAATCTTTCCACGGTCATCAGGATTGGTACAGAGTTCTCATCAAGCTACCCCATCCTCCTGTTGGACAGTTCGGTGCTAGTGAAGTCAGCAAAACAATTGGCTGTAATCCTGGAAGCCACTGGCCAGTGACTGACTGTTCGAGCTTCATCAGCAACATCTAAACAGTGCTATAATCAGAGGTTAAACTGGGCCGGGCTGTCCGGGGCTGAGCCCTGGCACATAAGTGTCGGGTCTCCACAACAGATCAGGTGCAACGGCTACCCAGGCTGACAAGCAATGTTGCCCTATCCCTTTACTTATTTCTGGCAATATCTATATATATTTTTTCAGAATCTGCTGTCAAAGTGAACATGTAAAAACATGCTTATTTCAGGCAATGCAGTTGAAAAAAATGATGTAAGTAGCGCAGGCTCTCCTTCTGTCTATCCCTCGATCCCCTTCTCATAAATGCATCTCCAACTTCTCGGTGTCTTCTTGATTACATAAAATATTTGGGACCTTGTTGCACTTTGTGTAAACAATATTGTTTTAATTCCGGTCCTAAATAGACCTACTTAAAGACTCCTGTGATGGTGGAAATCCAAGCACCATCGAGATTCGCACACGAAACTTGTGCATGTCAGTAGCCTATTCTCCCCATAGATCAGACAACAAAGAAACATCAGTCAGTCAGTAAGTCTAGCAAACAGACGGATAGAAACGTGAGCCATCAAGGCTAGGCAGGTGAATGGCAAGGTAAGGGCATGAATAATGGGGCACATGATTTGAAAGGGTTCGTTCAAAAATCACCAGTTCAGATTTGCATGGGGATTTATATTTGCATCTCCCCGGATGACAGTTGGGAGATACTATGGTTTAGTTCCAGGGCCGCCGCGCCCGCAGAGATTAAATGTTCCGGGCTCTGGAGGCTTCAATATTTATAGGATTTTTTTCTAAATTTGCATAGTCAAAATGTTTATTTGACAATTCTCAAGATCAATTTTGGGAAATTTCCGACATCCAATATGGCCGCTGGAGGCCAAGAGTGAAAACGATAACATAGCGACTGTAAAAACTTGCAAGTGATCTGTGATGGGGATCGGGGAGATACACGACTGAGGTGTGACCGAGTTATCTAGTTTCATTACACAGGAGGACAGGGCAAAGTATCCTTTTTAACACTTAAACATGAGGGGGTAGGATAGGCTAGTGCTGGCATGCAAACTGGTAAACGCTAGTTAAAATGAGCAATGCTAACTAAATTGTCTAAATTAGTCTAGTCTGAAATTCCTCCATCCAATAGGTTATTAGCTATTCCAAGTTAGGATTGCAATGCATTCTCTGTTTATTTGTGAACAGCAGGATATGAATTCATGGCTTGATGATGAAGGCTATATATTTAAGAGTCCACATTACATAACATGCAACCAGCTAATGAAAAAAAGATAACATTCATTCATCCATTCAGCTGAGTACAAATTGATTAGCATATTGACAATTTTATACAAGATATTACTTTCTTACATAGGGTGAATAGTGAATAAGTTATTGGCATTTATTTTAAAATTTCAGAGAGAAAGGTTTAAAATGAGTGGAGCCAAAAGCAGGATGCTTACAGATTTTTTCAAAAGGTGGGAAGCAACCAGGCCAATTCCAGACATCAATTTACAAACTAATAATGCTAGGATTATGTGTAGATTCCACTGTAACTTCTGTAGGCTCATGTAAGGCTATTTTGCATAAATTACTCTTCAACAATTGCTAAGGACCAAATGATTTTTTCATTATTTACAACAAACAGGTCCACATACATGCACAATGTAAGAAAACATATGAAACAACATCCAAACTTGACATTCGCTCAAATGCAGCAATAGTCCTCAATGTTAGAACAGCATGCAGAGCACCTTTAATGAAAAAAGAGCCATTTTGCACATTCAGAGATTTGGCTATAAAAAGAGCGATATTTCAAATGCCTACTTCATTTTTTGATTGTGACATATTGATATGGCTCAACCACGTCGTCAACAACGCCATTTGACAACCGAATATTTATCCCGTGGTATGGGAATGCTGCAACAGGGGGCAACACAGCGTGACGTTGGTGAGGAACTTAGTGTTAGCCATAGTGTGATCAATAGGGCCTGGAACCACTGGCTGACGTTTGGATGCGTTGCAAGGCGTCATGGTGGAGGTCGTCCAAGGTCAACAACAGCATGTGATGACCATTTTATTGTTTTACAAGCAAGGAGAGATCATCTTGTAACTGCATCTCGTCTGAGATCTGACCTGTTGACCACACGTGGAGTCAACGTTTTCTCCCAAACCATTCGCAGACGGCTTCATGAGAGGGACCTCCAAGCCAGAAGGCCCCGTAGTCAGATCCCATTAACTCCAGCTCATCGTCGTGCTTGTCTTGAATGGGTGAACGATTATGTACCATGGACTGTTCAAGACTGGTCACCTGTGCTGTTCACTGACGAGTCCAGGTTCTGTTTAGATTTCACCAACAAGCGTGTAAGAGTCTGGAGACAACGTGGTGAACGCTTTGCTGATGCCAATGTTGTGGAACATGACCGATATGGTGGAGGATCAGTTATGGTATGGGGAGGCATTAGCCGGGAGAGAAAAACTGACCTGCATGTTCTTCAAAATGGAACCATGACTGGTGCCCCGTACAGAGATGAAATCTTAGATGTCTGTGTCCGATCTCACGCCGGTGCTGTTGGGGATACCTTCATTCTTATGGATTCTAATGCTAGGCCACATCGGGCAAAGGATTGTTGAAGAGTACCTTGCATGTGAAACAACTGAACAGATGGAATGGCCAGCGCGTTCCCCGGACCTCAATCCTATCGAACACGTGTGGAACATGCTTCAGGTGGGCCTGTCTGACGGTCCACTACAACCAGGAACCTTACAGGAACTTGGTGATGCCCTCGTTAAGGGCAGGAACAGGATCCCTCAAAATGACATTCTGTTGTGATTCCAGTGTTCTGTGCCGTTCTGCCAGAACACTGGTTGGGTTTTTAATGGTTTCTTGTGCCAGGTTTCATCATTCATAGTCATTACTCATGCCATGGTTTTAACAGTTCTTGTATCAGGATTCATGATTCACAGTTTCCACGTTTATTCTTCATGTTTTTAAATTTTTCCATGTTTTGTTTCTCGCCATGTCCAGTCTGCCCAGCCAATCCGCCTCTCCAGTGTCTGCGTGGTCATTTCCATGTTTTACTTCTCGCACTACATTCGGGAGTGGCTTACGGTTTCAAACTTCTTTCTGATGTTTCTTCCTTCAGGGCTTCCTAGTCTTCATGATTGTTAATTATTTTTATTTATTACTAACAACCTACTAATCAGTCACGGGGGATGTTTCCATTAGATAGGCACGTACTAACCATTACTAATTTGGATTTAACTCGCATGCTTCCTGCTTTCGCTACATTCTTACCTGTGCTTCACTATTATCTAGTTTAACACTTAAACTGTTCATAGTATCTTATTGGGCTCTTATATGCTGCAACACGCTCATTGTTCTTAATGAGCAATAATCTGCTTTCATTGTCTCGTCACGCCACAGCTGTTTTCCTCTCTTGTCTTGCGTGCCATGTAATTAAACAATCTCATTTCTCCCTGTCGGTCTACAGGTGATCTGCTTTGTCTGGTGATTGTTCCTGCTATATCTGGGGAGAGGCTGGAGTTGGCTGGCAGACAGTCTCGTTTCTTGCCTAGTTTGTTTTCATAGCGTTCCCTTGCCATAGTCTTGCCTAGTGTTTTGTTTATCTCGTTTTGTATGTGCCTTTTCATAGTTTGTTTATTTTTATTTATTGGTTATCTTCCCTAGAGGTTCTAGTGGCTTTTTATTTTTCCCGTTTTGTATTTTTCTTTCTGTGCTCAGTGAAGCTTTCCTTAGTTAGATTTTTGCAACCCTTTGGGCCAAGTTTTTCGTTGGCCATCGTGCCTGTTTTGTTTTTTCTCAATAAATCTTCAAACCAAGCCTTGCTGTCTCGTGCCTGGTGTCCATCTGAGTCTCGCAACACATTCAAACTCTAATTGCCAGCATGCCCGCTCATTGTCAAGCTGTGATTTGTGCCAGGGGGGGTCCCATACTCATTACTGACATCAGTTACTAATTTACCTTTTGAGACTCCCGTGTCATTCTCAGACGTCACAGTTTGGTACCCTTTTGTTCTCTGGCTTACCCGGGGAATTATGGGTATCAGACAGTTGGAACTGTACGAAAACTGTGCCAAAATATTCACTGTTTTCTGTTTCTGTTCTGGTTTTCTGTTCTAAATGCATGGAGTGTCACAACAAAAGTGTCAATAAATATTTTCCAAAAATACTTTGGTCCTTAGCAATTGTTGAACAGTATAGATAGTGTGACTTGTTGCTATAGATTTATCCAGAATGTGTCAGCGGATTGCCTTAAGTGTTGTCTCTTCTTCCCATGAACTCTATTCGTGGTTAATGCAGAGTTGAACAGAACAGGGGTGAGGAGGAAAGCATTATTTCTGACAGCATTTTTTCTCTCTCAAAAAATAAACCAGCTCATAATGTGATCTTAACTGCCCCTATAAAACACCCAAGAGAGAAAATGATGACAATGGCTCAAAGGGATCAAAAGCACGTTCAAAAATGTATGTCACACCAGCACAGCTACAAGACCAATGTACAGCCCCTGGGGTCAGAGCCCCCCCACATAGGAAATCCCAATTTAACCCCTGGCTATAATTATTCGGAGTTCTGTCCCCGCCTCTTTCATGGGAGTTCTGTCCCCTTTATTACCGTATAAGCTGTCAATAAACTACCTGTTGGATTGTACACTGCCTCTGCACTTGATACCTGTCTGGACTGTAACACTTTGTCTTATATTAAAATAAGTTTGATGCTCTGAAACATTTAAGTGTGACAAATATGCCAAAATAGTAGAAACTGGGAAAGGTGCAAATACTTTTTCACAGCACTGTATGATCTTGTTAAGATTAAAAAATAAATAAATAATAATAATAATAATTATAATTAATTAAGCTGTGCACAAATCAATCCATCAGTTACCAACCGGCTCATTCCAACGCAGGGAATGGCAAAGAGAACATTTGGTTTTGGCACATTGATAAACCAGGCTTATTTATTTCATTCTTGGATCAATTAACATTGGGTACTAGGTAAAATGGGCATTCAAAGGGGTTAGTTCTGCGTTCAGCTCTGAAAAGAAGTGATGTATTTGTTCCATTTTTTCTTCATTTTTATGCTGATCTCATCCTGATCACCCTGAAACTAAAAACACAAATAACTCCTGTGCATCCTTTTACATGTTGGTGCTGTGGGTTGTGTTTCAATGCACCACCATGGTCTGGTAACACTGTGCCTGTGCTGTCCTAACTTGACAGGGGATTTCCAGATCTATCTGACTCCTGCTGTTATTCTGCTCTTCTCTTTTTTATGCTGTTGTTCTCCAACTCTGATTCAAAATAAAAGTGAAAGTGTTTTGAATGAATATGTACATGCCCCAAAGCCTTCTGTCCAATGGGCAGGAGACAATGTTGTTGTTCTTAATTTAATCTTTAAGATATTCTGCAATTGGTTGGCAGCATATTGATTATGAAGCATCAGAAGGCATATCTTAACACCAGGGTATAAAGACATCTTCCCTGTTTTAACTGTAAAAAATTTGAGACGCATTGGGACAGTAGGCAAACCGGGTGAGAACATGTCTTTGTAAAATTTCTCTTCAGTCTTTGTTAGTTGCTCATTTGTAATTATTTTTCATTGGGACTGTGTCTTATAATATGATGTCTATAACTCTGCTTCAAGCTATAAAGAGGCAGATGTTTATTCGAGTCAAATGACAGAAATAAACCACCCCTGCCCCTTTGGTCTTCAGAAAATCATCTCTTTATATTGTTCATTCTCAGTCCAGCAGTTATGAATTTTTTTTTTTTTTTTTAAGATTTACTGATTTATTTATTCAAAATGCCTTATATATATCCTGTTGTGAATTTTTTTTTTTTGTTTTCATTTTATGTTGATTTTTTGGAAGTGGATTTTTTTTCTTTTTTTAGGGCTATACAGTATTTACACTTACTACACGGATGTCCACATTTTTATTTCAGACAGCTTTTTACTTACTTCTCCTTTCTGCAGTTAAAGAGACTATCCCTCACTTGTGGATTCATTTGTGATTCCTGATTGGAAACATTCTGCAAATTGAAGAAAATTGGTTGCTGAGAACTCAATAATGGCATGTCATGCAAGGTAAAGAATCTAATCTCCATGTGACACATACGGTTCATCTGTAATAGTCACTGTAGTATTGGGATTTTACAGTATTAAACATGGCAGGTTGTATATCGACAGTGTTTAACATGGGTGACATTATTGTCAAGGGTCTGAATAATTTGTTTTGAGGTGTGCTTTTAAACAGTCTTTATGGCGACAGACTATTTTAGATACAGTGCCGTGAAAAAGTATTTGCCCCCTTCCTGATTTCTTACTTTTTTGCATATTTTTCACACTTAAATGTTTCAGATCATGAAACAAATTTGAATATAAATGAGAAAAAGATAACCCGAGTAAATACAAAATGCAGTTTTTAAATAATGATTTAATTTATTAAGGGGAAAAAGCTATCCAATCCTACCTGGCCCTATGTGAAAAAGTAATTGCCCCCCCCGTTAAATAATGAATTAACTGTGATTAACCACATTTTTTGAGTCCAGTTTCACTAGCCACACCCAGGCCGGATTACTGCCAGACCTGTTGAATCAAGAAATCACTTCAAAAGAACCTGTCTGACAAAGTGAAGTAGGCTAAAAGATCTCAAAAAGCAACATGTCATGCCGCGAACTAAAGAAATCCAAGAACAGATGAGAAACAAAGAAATTGACATCTATTAGTCTGGAAAGGGCTGCAAAGCCATTTCTAAGACTTTGGGACTCCGGCAAACAATGGTGAGAGCCATAATCCACAAATGGAGAAAACTTGGAACAGTGGTGAACCTTCCTAAGAGTGGCCGGCCTACCAAAATTACTCCAAGAGTGCATCAACTACTCATCCAGGAGGTCAGAAAAAACCCATAACAACATCTGAAGAACTGCAGGCCTCACTTGCCTCAGTTAAAGTCAGTGTTCATGATTCAACAATAAGATAGAGACTGGGCAAAAAATGGCATCCATGGGAGAGTTCCAAGGTGAAAACCACTGCTGACCAAAAAGAACACAAGGGCTCGTCTCACATTTGCCAAAATACACCTTGATGATCCCCAAGACTTTTGGGAAAATATTCTGTGGACTGACAAGACATAAGTTGAACTTTTTGGAAGGTGCGCGTCCCATTACATCAGGCGTAAAACTAACACAGCATTTCATATCAAGAACATCATACCAAAAGTCAAACATGGTGGTGGTAGTGTGATGGTCTGGGGCTGCTTTGCTGCTTCAGGACCTGGACGACTTGTCATAATTGATGGAACTATGAATTCTGCTCTCTACCGGAAAATCCTGAAAGAGAATGTCCAACCCTCAGATTGTGATCTCGAGCTCAAGGGCACTTGGGTTATGCAGCAGAACAATGATCTGAAACACATCAGCAAATCCACCTCTGAATGGCTTAAAAAAAACAAAATGAAGATTTTGGAGTAGCCTTGTCAAAGTCCGGGCTTAAATCCTATTGAGATGCAGTGGCATGACCTGAAACAGGTCGTTCATACTGAAAAACCCTCCAATGTGGCTGAATTAAAATAATTCTGCAAAGAAGAGTTGGCTAAAATTCTTCCACAGTGATGTGAAAGACTCATTGCCAGTTATTGCAAACGTTTGATTGCAGTTGTTGTCGCCGAGGGTGGCACAACCAGTTATTAGGATTTAGGGGGCAATTACTTTTTCACATAGGGCCAGGTAGGTTTGGATAGCTTTTTTCCCTCAATAAATAACCTCATCATTTAAAAACTGCATTTTGTATTTACTCGGGTTGTCTTTGTCAAAGATTAAAATTTGTTTGATGATCTGAAACATTTAAGCTTGACAAATATGCAAAAAAAAAGAGGAAATCAGGAAGGGGGCAAATACTTTTTCACGGCACAGTATATGCCCTCAAAATTTATTTTTTGTCTTGATGAATAGCTTTCTGAACTCGGATTCATAAAGAATTATTGCAAATATGATACATGCAATTTTCATCATTCTGAGATATTACTGTATCTGTCTCAATATCTAGAACAATTGTGTGCGTGTTTGCCCCCTGTGTTTATATGTGTGTACATACATGCACTGTACATTGACCTATTGGTGCATGTGTGTGCATTTGTTTGTGTATGTGTGTATGTGATTGTGCTAGTTTGAGTGTATGTGTATGCACTTGTGTCTAACATATACGTGCTTGTGTGCATATGCTTCCATGTTTGGAGTTTTTGCTGATAAGATATGATGATCACAATAACAAAAACCCATTGAAAAAACAATGAAAAAACATACAACTCGCTTGAATCTATAAGAAGTCTTCTTAATAGTATGGCTGATTACCAGACCTGAACATTGCATACAATTTCTTCCACAGGGACATAGGAATTCTGGTCCTATGAACTTTCATTATTGAGAGCGCTTCCAAAGCTGATCCCACAGCTCCAAAGACCCTTGGTTGACCTGCGTGTGCATGCACAGGCAAACGTGTGCGTGTCTGTCTGTCTGTCTGTGCATGTGTCTGAGTGTACTGTATGTAAGCTAACTAAACAAAGAGGATTCCTAAAAAGACAGCAGAAAAATAGGATTGAAAGGGGGGCAAATAGAACAATAAACATATGGTGGGGTTCCAGAATCTGAGACCATATGTAAAAATGCTTCTATTCTTTTTTTAATTTAAAAATTTTCAGAACTAATGCTAATGTAAGTGGAACCCTGGCCAAAGTCTCCTTCGCCCTAATTCAACCGAAAATATCCCAGTCTCTGCGTTGTGTTAGTTCCTTTCTTTTGTGGGTTGGGGTGAATAAACAGGCTTAGGAGTCATTCTCTTGCAGTAGAACAGTGCAGAGGATCTCGCTTTATAACGTCTCGTCGCCTTGCAGAACGAGAATTGAGTTGTGCCTCACAATTCAACAATTCCAAATGATTTTAAAGTAGCTACACTGTCATAGACATTTACAGCGCTAATTCATTAACCCTAAAAGAACTTATTTTGCAGGACTACTCAAGATGATAACTTACAAGCAAAATAAGATTACAGTTAGGAGGTACAGCGCCCTCCATAATTATTGGCTCCCCTGGTTAAGATGTGTTAAAAGCCTTAAAATAAATTCAATTTTTATTGCAGAAGCATACTCTCACACTGAAAATTGTAGAAAAATGTAACCTTCAACTCAAGTGAATTTTAAGGGAAAAAAAATCCCTGACTAAGAAATAATTATTTTTCATAAAATCACCTGTTCCACAATTATTGGCACCCCTAACAATTCCTAGGAAATAAATGTAATTGAAGTATTTCTGTCATTTCTACAGTAGTTTACAAAGTTGATCAGAGTATCTAGGAACATTTAATTAGTAATTCATCACTTCCTGTTTCCCTGGGGTATAAATATGATGTGACACAGAGGCCATTTCTCTTATCCACTCTTCAACATGGGAAAGACAAAGGAACACACCAGTCAAGTAAGGCAGATGTGTGTCGACCTTCACAAGTCAGGCAATGGCTACAAGAAAATAGCCACTCGCCTGCACCTGCCCATATCTACTGTCAGAGGTATCATTAAGAAGTTTAAAACAACTGGAACAGTGGTAAACAAGCCTGGACGAGGACGCAAGGTTATTTTGCCACCACGCACCGTGAGGAGGATGGTAAGAGAAATAAAAAGTTCTCCAAAGCTCACTGTTAAAGAATTGCAACAAATGGTAGCATCTTGCGGCCACAAAGTCTCCAAAACAACCATCAGGCGCTATCTACATGCCAACAAGCTGTTTGGGAGGCATGCAAGGAAAAAACCTTTTCTCACTCACAATCATGAACGCAAACGTCTGGAGTTCGCTAAGCGGTACTGGGACTTCAACTGGGACCGTGTGCTTTGGTCAGATGAGACCAAGATAGGGCTTTTTGGCAACAAACACTCTAAGTGGGTCTGGCGGAACACAAAAGATGAGTATGCAGAAAAGCACCTCAAGCCCACTGTGAAGTATGGGGGAGGATCGGTGATGCTGTGGGCCTGTTTCTCTTCCAGAGGCCCTGGGAACCTTGTTAGGGTGCATGGCATCATGAACGCTTTGAAATACCTGGACATTTTAAATCAAAATCTGGTGGCCTCTGCCCGAAAGCTGAAGACGGGTCGTCACTGGGTCTTTCAGCAAGAGAATGACCCTAAACATGTGGCCAAATCTACACAGAAATGGTTCACCAGACACAGGATCAAGCTCCTCGCATGGCCATCTCAGTCCCCAGACCTCAACCCCATTGAAAACCTGTGGAGTGAGCTGAAGAGGAGAGTGCAGAGGAGAGGACCCAGGTCGCTGGATGATTTAGAGAGATTGTGCAAAGAGGAATGGTCGAAGATCTCTCTTTCTGTATTCTCCCATCTTGTGAAACATTATAGGAGAAGATTAAGTGCTGTTTTGTTGGCAAAAGGGGGTTGTACAAAGTATTCACATCAGGGGTGCTAATAATTGTGGCACACATGATTTGATGTAAAAGAATGATTTCTTAATGTGGGATTTTTTTCCCACTGAATAAATGCACTTTAATTAAAGGTTGGATTTTCCTCTTTTTTTCATTGTGGTCCTATATTATTTAGAAAAAAACTGAATTTATTAGAAGCTAAAGAACACATCTTAACCAGGGGTGCCAATAATTATGGAGGGCGCTGTAAGTGCATTACAAAAAAATGTAGATAGTAGAATAGCCATTATGCTTCAATTATATTAACCATGGTTTCGTTTTGACCAGCTACTTACCACACTGGCCAAACAATGGCAATAAACTCTGGAGATAAAACATTTTCTTGCAGCTACTTACATCAACACAATAATATACATCATAGCATTCATTTCTGCGCATCAAATTACATGGATGGCTAATCAAATTCACTGATTTTAAATTGATTCATGAGAGCACATGAATTTCACTCCACACCTTGCAGAATGAGAATAGAGTTGTGATCTAATGGCCATAACTAACCAACAAGGGCAACCAACCAGCTGTACCATAACCAAAACAGCTAGAATATATGAGAGCACCCTCTAATGACTACTCTAATTAATTCACTTCCTTACATAAGAATAACAGTTGAATCTTAGGGTGCTTTCACATTTGAGACTTGGGCACGGATACACTTGACCAGGAAGTCCAGTACATTTGCTCTGTGCGAACACAAGCGTACCCTGCTCGGGCATGGTACGAGAGTCTGCTCGGAAGAGGTGGTTTCGGGCACAATTCATTCATGCATGTACCAAATGTGAAAGCAACCGTACTTGAATACAGAAGTGGACTGTTACAAGATGTCTTAACTATTTGACTCTTTTGTTCTAACAAACAAAGAAATTAAATGCACGCTCGAGATTTGGGCAGATGAAAACATACAATCACAACTGGATACAACACACAGAAATGCAGAGATTTATGGAATAATTTGTGAGTATTTACATTTGCATGGTTATCACATAACAGTAGGACTGCCTTGACAAACCAAAGAAAATGCAGCCGCAATATCTCAAAGTGCGGGATGCAGTGCAAAAGTCTGGCAGCTCAAGTGATGAAAAACATGAATTCGCAAAAACAAACTGCATTTCATAAGGACATGACCATACCTTAGCTGCCTTGCAATCTAAGTTCTGTTTGAGGGCATTAAATGCACTTCATATTTGCCCTCAAGTCTTTGTGGCTTTGAAGCCATCACTGACAGTATCCAGCGATTTTCAAGTCCAAAAGGAGCTCTCTGATAAGGGGTAGGAAAGCGCATTGATGAAACATATTGTTGTTGTTGTTGTTGTAGCAGAGACAGAACAGTCTCAGTTTCAGTTTGAAGTGGGATGTTGGGCACTGGCCTAGACTTCAGTTTTGCAACTGCATTTGGATAATGTTCATTCTCATATTTTGCCACTTACTTTCGTTAGTATAGCTATTTATATTTCATGGACTTTCAACTATGGTAGAAAAACGAACTAAGTTAATTAAATAGTCCGTCATCATATCTTCATGTTCTGGTGAAGACTGATCACTGTCGCTGTCATTCCAATGGTCGCAAATGTCCAACACTCGTGAAGGTTGCCGGTTTCCCGGTTCTGAAATAACTTTCCTTATTGCATCGTAAACGTATGGCTCTAAAGACAGAGGTTAGCGGGCTTTCCAGCTGGTCGGATTCATGGTCGGACATAATGTAAATCGCTTTGCTTCCACTGACATCCAGCTAAGTTTGTTTTTTTTAAAAGATTATTTTTTGGAAATTTTTCCTTTTTATTTGACAATTATACAGTGTAGAGAGACAGGAAGGTTGGGGAGAAGAATGGGGGAAGACATGCAGCAAATGACCTGAGCCGGAATCGACCCAGGTCGCTGCGGGAAGGACACAGCCTTTTTGGTACACGCGCTTAGACCGATGAGCCACTGGGGCACCCCAACATCCACCTAAGTGTCACTTTGGCTGTCCTCACGCTGACGTCACCTGGGTCACGTGACCTGCAACTTATTAACTTTTGTTTCAGATTGAGGCTGCTGACGTTCACGGCCTGAAGTTCGTCATGGGTGGTAAAATAAACTGAAAGCACCATAGGTAGCGTAATTACGGAGAAATTTTCATGCAATAAAACCATAATTTAAAATAACTACTTGTGTTGGCATGAATCCTTTAAGCTGTGAAAAAAAAATCACTTTTATGAAGCAAAAATTCAACATGATATTGATGCAATGTCATTCTACTTTCAATTATAGTCTTCAGATATTAAAAACGCGTGGTTCCCTACCATTGATTCACATGTAGATTCGTCCTGCGAAAAATTCAGTAGTCCCTTAAATCACAATTGAATTGGACAATTCGGCTGTTCAAGAAATGGGTAGCTATCGCTATCAAGTGGGTGAATCGCAGGCAGCACAGGAGAAAGCTGGGAGAAGACTAGAAAGACATATCCTACTGTTAGCATCGTGCTGCTACAATATAAAGACCTGCGAAATCCATTGCTCAGTTTTCGTTTTTATTGAACTGAAGTTTTGAGCTTCCAGTTTGCCGTCACTGACTTGATCGCGATAGCTACCCGTTTCTTGAACAGCCGAATTGTTCCTTGCACTTTTTGTGCAGAACACTGAGAAAAAGTCCATTATTACAATCGACTCCGATATAGCACAAGGTTAATAAGACCATTACGAGCCATGTAACAAATACTTGAATGGTAATTTCTAGTGATTGATCGCAATCTAGTCAAGTTTAATAAACTGGAAGCAAGGTTTATTCAGTGGTTGTTCGTAATATTTGCCAGCTTGCAGGAGAGTAGCTAGCTAGCTTGCTAACCAGCTAATTAATGTAACGTGAGTCAATCGAACCGTGTTGGTGAAAAGCACACACATCAATTGCCTGAGACATCACTGTTTCCACATCTGGCTATTGCCGTCAAGAATATATAATTACAATGACATTACAATAAAAATAGAAATCATTGAGCTATGGATTTCACCATAGACATGGGGGAGAAATAACGTCGGAACCTTTTGGCCACTGATTGGACAGTTTGACTTACTGTGACAGTGGGTAACATTCTTATTGGCTATTCAGTTGGCAACGTGCTGATTGGCTAGTCCACCCACAGGAGTAAAATTAGGGCCATAATTCGTAACTCCAGGTTCATAAATCTGGTTTGTGCTTGTAAAAAAAAAAGTGTCATACGCGAAGGTAGGAAATTTGAGCATATCCACAACTTAACTGTCACACAGGAAGGTAAGAAATTTTTACACACGCACAAAACTATTTCACAAGCTCAAAACTTTTTTACACATGCACAACATTTTTTTTACACATGCGCAAAACCATTTCATAAGCTCAAACTTTTTACACACGCACAAAACTATTTTACAAGCTCAAAGCTTTTTTACACAAGCACAAAAATATTTCACAAGCTCAAAACTTTTTTACACACATACTAAACTATTTCACAAGCTCAAAACTTTTTTACACATGCACAAAATATTTCTATAAGTTCAAAACTTTTTTTACACTCGCACAACACTTTTGACCCTAATTTGATTCCATATACACTGCTCTAACATTCTCTTTCACACCAATGCTATCGATCAGCTTAAAGAGATAGTTCGGATTTCTTGACATGAAGTTGTATGAAATACTTGTTAGCAGTGTAGTGCACGGTTCTGGCCTCCCGAAGCTTTGAAGTAAGTATTTACGGCTAGTTTGCTGGGGTCACAAAAATACAATGATTTGCTTCCCAAAACAACATGTGTTTTAAAGAGTAATATATTTCTGTCATAAAACCATGGTCAGTGAATAACGCACACTTCAGAATCACTTATCACTATTTTTCTCTCCCTCGGAATCACTGCGCGCAGGCTATCACCGTTTCAAAGCCAACATGCTTGGATGTCAACTGCCGCGAACTGAGAGAGCTATACACAGAGAGACAAGTTTATTGTCAGACAATACAGAAAACATGGTGCGGACTCATGATTTCCTCTGCTTTAATAACAATAACCTGTCTGATTCGCCTTATGTATTTCACCGGTTTCTCTTGGCATTATCTGACACTTTGAACAAGTGCACCACCACTTTTCATTGACTCCTTCTGTGTTATGGTTCTGCCTCATGTATGCGGTTTTGTCTTTGTGCTTATTACTTTTATATTTGTACTTCTGTCTTTTTTCCCGTGCCTCACTCTCGATTTATTTTTCTGCTTTCATTTCGCCGTCTGAGGATTGATTCACTCTTGCCCAAACTCCTGTGATGTCGTTTGACGGCCTTCAGCATGCCTGCGTCTCGTTGTCCAATCAAGTTTCCTCTTTCGGATTTGTGGTATTTCATTCATTACTTCCACCTGTACTTAATTCTGGGTCTCGCTAAACTCTGAGTGAATGCATTCTCTGACAGGTTCATTACTAACCCGTACTAATCAGCACTTATTTGAGGGTGATTGTATATATTTTGTCACGTAGTATTAACCTTAATTAACTCATTAGCGTGTGCGAGCGTTTCTAGCTTTTGTAATTTCTTCCTAAGCTTTCCCTGATTAAATATGTTTTAAGCTATGCTTTCCTTCGTTTCTCTGGTGGTGCTTTTATACTTGTCACGTTTAGATTACCTCAATCTAAACCGTCTAGTTTGATTGATTGTCTCAGCGTCTCGTCTCGAGTCATGATTGTTAACTCGGTTCACGTGAATTTGTTTATTAATCCCATGTGTTTCTGTTTCCTTCTGAGATTACATTCCGAGTCCCCACCTCTGTATCTGTGGGCGGGAGAGAAGTAATCCTCAGACAGAACTTTGTTGGCTTTGCGCTACATTGTAAAATCTCAGCTTCTGTGCCTTCCTGAGTATTTCCTTTGTGCGATTCCCGAGCCTTGTGTTTTTGCTGCGCCCACGTCTTGTCTCCCTTTTGTCTAAGTCTCCCAGTGTTTCCGTCAGTTAGTTAGGTTAAGTTTTTTGTTTTCTAATTTAGCCACTCATTGAGTGTGTACTTCTGTTTCCCCCTGCCTTGGGCAGTGTACCTTAGTTTTTCCTTGCTGTTCAGTGCATTGGCACGGTGTTTTATTTCTGGCCTGCTTGCCTACCTTTCTCCTTTAGTGTTTGGTGTTTGCAATAAACTCTTTTATTCCTGCATCTGGTGTCCCCCCGACCACTTCTTGACAGAAGGTCCATCTGCTTGGACACCAGCAGGATGGATCCCCGCGATGCCGAGCTTCAGCGCCAGCAGCAGCAGATCCAACACCTGACTGCTGCCCTGGCGGCGCAGCAAACCACCGCACCAGGGAGCACGGGGCTACATTACCCTCCCGCTGGAGCTGCTGCATCGCCGCCTCCTGGTCTTGGACCAGAGCCTCAGCTACCACCTCTTGAGCTCTATGACGGCCGCCCTGGTTCCTGCAGGCCGTTCCTGACCACGTGCGAGATGCACGTTGTTCTGCAGCCCAGCATCTACGCCACAGAGCCTGCCAAAGTGGCTTTTGTAATCTCCCATCTTACCGGTCCTGCTTTCCACTGGGGAACCGCCGCCTGGTCAGCCCGCCTACCCTGTGTTGCCTCCTTCTCTGCCCTGTCCTCCGAGATGGAGCGGCTATTCGACCGCACCAGGCGCGGTACGGCTGCCTAGTGAACGACAAATCAATTTTTTGACTGGTTGTGCACGGACAAGCTCTTCAATGAAAATCAGTTGCCTGTCTGGAATGGTGGTTGTCCGGAATGGTTCTGCGGTATATTACTATCAAAAATCGCCAACCAATAGAATGCCAGGTTTCGTGTTGACCAATGAAATTATCGTTGCCTCGCTGCAGGCCTCATAGATATTAAAAAAAAAACTAGATCTCTCATTGGCTCATCCCGGATACATCTTTTCCCGCCGTCATATTGGGGAGGTCAAAACAACATGATGCGAGGAAGGCTGTGGAACAACCGGTCGGCATAAACTGACTGAAAATGCCTCAATATTGTGCTGCCTATGATTGTAAAAACCGGCGAACGGTTGAGTCCAGACAACAAGGAATCACATTTCACAAATAAGTTGCCTTGTTTGTGAAAAATAAGGTGGCTATATAGCGTGACGATGCAGCGTTTGGTCCAAGTGAGTAAGTAGGCTGGCCCTTGCCCTGCCCCTAGCTAGGAACTGGCAAATCCGCATGGCGGCGCTGCGAAATTGCTCTGATGCTGCATCGTCGATCAATAAATTGACCTCAGGTAGTATTGAGCCGGTCAGAGTACACCAGAGTATACCACAAACGTCCCTTTGTGACAAGAATTAGTCCTGGAGAGTTCTCAATCATTTTCCTTTATTGACTAGTTTTCCAATTGTAATTCATAGTTTTCAGTCACATGATTTCTGCATGCCCCTGGAGGGCAAAACACTTTCATTATTGCTGGTAATATTTGACACTCCACAGAGCAGCCACACAATTCTGTCATTTTCTATTTTATTTGTTTCAACCCCCAGATATATACATTGCCTCTCTAAAGAAAAGCAATATGTTAAGGAACATCACGTTATAGGCACTTGTAATCCGTCTGCAGCGCCTGCCACAGTAAGCCAAAGCCTATTTAAAAACCGTTAACCAAGTCCCTAACGTTACCCTGGCTCCACTTTAGCAATTTTCAGATTTTATATAGCTAGCTGTCTTGTGGAGAGTCTTTCCCGTTAAACTGATGCCAGGAATAATGTATACTAAAGTACAGATGCAGTAAAACTAGCATATTATGGATTCAATTGGACCAGCTCATTTTGTCCATTATGAGCGAAATCCGCTATATACATAAAACGGACAAAATCCGTTATACTCACAAGACAGATTATATCCGCTAATTGCGTGTAACAGATTATATCCGTCATACACATTTATGAATTTGTATGTAGCATATGCTTTGTACAAAAAGATCGGAACAACTTCATTCTGAAGTGCGCGTACTGGTACTTACTTGTTATCTTCATGTAGTCAGTCTTTGCGCTGATACAATGGATAACAGGATGATACTGCGTGTTGCTCCAACTGGGATCAATGGAGAAGACTAAAAACCTAAGTATGTAAAGGAAACTGCGGCAGTTTCAGTTTCCGCGAATGCACTGTTATAAACTTGCACCTTTTTGCCAGTAATTTTATCCGTAATTTAACAATAAGTTTACATCAGAGTTCCGTCCATGTTAAGTGTAACCCACAGTTAAATGCGTGCAGGACTCCACTTACAGTTAAAATAACAAGGAGACAATGCGTTAATTTAACTGTTAAATTATGTCACTTAATAACCGTGTCGGACAGCCTTACTTCATTTTGTTGCTCTGTTGCAAATGCGTATGTGCATGGTGCAAACCATTGACATAATAATACAAATTGCTACGAGCTGCATTACAGGCATAGCTTGGAAAAAAACGGCAAACATTACAGGGAACTGCAAGGCAATAATGGTGAAAGATCTACACCTTCTGCTGAGAGTCAGTGGATTTAAAAACCACTCTGTCACACTAACGTTAACTGTGGATAATCCTGTTTAAGCGATATGATTTGATTTGGCCATGATTTTACTATCTTAGCTAGCGTCTGTGCGTCCAAACTGCATTTTCACATTTTTGGGACGTTGGCTGGCTAGCAAGCTAGCTCTAAAGCAATTACTGGTACTGCAAACTAGCTAGTGAAGTTAGGGCAGAAACAAATGACACCGCTTAATTATGACGATTATTTACAAAAAGATTCTCCATAGTTAACGTTAGCAAGCTAGCTAGATGGCTACATAATGTACAGAGTAACGTCGCGGTCGCGCATTCACAGCATTGCCACAGATTATACGGTATCTTCGGAGTGGGTCTGTGTAAACGTCACCACCCCCACGGTACACTATATGAAGTTTAATGAATGGGCTTGCAGCGAGGCAGCGATAATTTCATTGGTCAACACAGAACCTGGCATTCTATTGGTTGGCGATTTTTGATAGGACTGTACTGCAGAAAAAATCCGAGCGTGAGCAGCATGTTTCGAGTGCAACAGAAATGCTTCAAGCGCACAGAGGCAGTTGTCCGGTGGGCAACTGATTTTTCATTTTTAATTGTCCGCGTGAAAAACTGATTGTCCCGGGCCCCCGGGCAACCCATTTGTCGTTCACTGGCCGCCGGAAGGGAGCTGACCCGGATCCTGCAGGGAAGCCACTCGGTGGCAGAATTCGCCATCGAGTTCCAGACCCTCGCTGCCAGTTCCCAGTGGAATCCTGAAGCACTCCGTGACCTATTTGTGGAGGGGCTAACAGATTGCATTAAGGACCATCTCATTTTCCACGAGCTACATAAGACTCCCGAGGCTGTGGCGGATCTTGCCATCCGGATTGACAACCGCCAGGAGGAGACTGCCACTCGCCTGGGGCGATGTCGGCCAGCTCCCTCCAACCCCTCCAAAGCTCCAGTCAACCGACCTCCGTCACCAGTTCCTCCCAGTCATACGTCCGCCCGAGTCCACCAATCCAAGCCAGAGCCCATGCAGGTGGGGCGCAGCCGCCTCACTAAGGAGGAGAGGGATCGCCGCATGCGATCCAGGGCCTGCCTCTACTGTGGTCAGCAGGGGCATTTTGTTGCTAACTGCCCGGAGAAAAGCCAACGCCCCTAGTGACCGGGGAAGCATTAGTGGGCGTCTCCCACACCGAAGCCTCCTCCAGCTGCCGTACCTGCATTCTGGTGACCATCTCCTGGGGCAACCAGAGCCGCCGCACCTCTGTCTTGGTGGATTCAGGAACTGAGGGTAATATTCTGGATGCCGAAGCTGCTGCCTCCTGGGGTGTTCCTCTCTCCCCGCTGGAGCGGCTATTTGCCATTTTTGGCCTCGGAGGCCAAAGATTAGCCCAAATCCAGCAGCAAACAGTTCCTGTCCAGCTTCTGGTCTCAGGCAACCACAGCTGCCATCTCATTCCTCATCATCCAGTCTCCCAGATCCCCGGTGATTCTGGGAAATCCCTGGCTCCGCGAGCACGGCCTGGTCCTGGACTGGTCCACCCACGAGGATCGTGAGTGGAAGTCCTCCTGCGCTACCCTCTGCGTTTGCTATGCAGCCTCACCTGTGCCCTGGTCTCAGGTCCCGTCCGAGCCAGCGCTTGATCTCTCCCGAGTTCCCACTGAATACCACAACCTGGGTGCGGTATTCAGCAAGTCTAGGGCGGTGTCTCTGCCACCTCACTGGCCCTATGATTGCGAGATCGACCTCCTGCTGGGAGCAGTGCCGCCCCGGGGGCAGGTCTTCTCCCTGTCCCACCCCGAGAGGGTCGGATGGAGAAGTACCCCCAGGAGTCTCTCGCGGCTGGGATAATTCGGCTCTCCCTCCATGTCGCCAGCAGGAGCTGGGTTCTTCTTTGTCGCCAAGAAGGATGGGTCGTTCTGGCCCTGCATCGATTACAGAGGGCTGAATAAGATCACGGTCAGGAATCATTATCCCCTGCCGCTCATGTCCTCTACCTTTGACATAATCCAAGGGGCCCAGGTGTTTACCAAGCTGGACCTGCGGAACGCTTACCACCTGGTGAGGATACGTGAGGGGGATGAATGGAAGACCGCATTTAACACCCCCAGTGGCTATTGAGAATACCTGGTGGTTCCCTTTGGCCTCACCAACGTACCCGTAGTGTTCTAGCGTCTGGTGAAAGACGTCCTGGGGGACATGATCGGCAGGTCCTTCTATGTCTACCTTGACGACATTCTCATTTTCTCACACACCCAGGAGGAGCACATGCGGCATGTGCGCCAAGTCCTGAAACGTGTGTTGGAGAACCGCCTTTTCGTGAAGGCCGAGAAGTGCAAGTTTAACACCTGCTCCATGACGTTACTTGGCTACATCATCTCTCCTGGGTCCCTGATGATGGATCCTGCCAAGGTCCGGTCCGTCCTGGAATGGCCCCAGCCCAAGGATCGCAAGGCCCTCCAGGGATTTCTGGGTTTCGCCAATTTCTATCGGCGTTTTATCCGAGGGTACAGCTTGGTGGCAGCTCCCCAGACCGCGCTTACCTCCATCAAGCAGCCGTTCCGCTGGAATACCCAGGTAGATCAGGCCTTCCAACAGCTCAAGCGGCGATTTACATCGGCGCCCATCCTGATGACCCCGGACCCGGAGTCCCAGTTCATCATGGAGGTGGATGCCTCCAACGTGGGCATGGGAGTGGTGCTTTCCCAAAGATCTACCAAAGACGAGAAGGTCCTCCCCTGGGCCTTCTTTTCGCACTGCCTCACGCCTACTGAGGCCAACTATGACGTTGGTAACCGGGAGTTGCTGGCAGTCAAGTTGGCTCTGGAGGAGTGGCGTCACTGGCTGGAGGGAGCCACTACACCATTCCTGGTGTGGACTGACCACAAAAACCTGGAGTACCTGAAGATGGCCAGGAGACTTAATACCCGCCAGGCTTGGTGGGCCTTATTTTTTGAGCGTTTAAATTTTTCCCTGGCTTACCGGCCTGGGTCCCGTAATGCCAATGCCAATGCCCTTTCCCGGCGGTTCGAGACCGGTACCGCTCCCGAGAACCCTCCCGAGACCATCCTACCTCCGTGCCGTTTCCTCAATGCTGTCCAGCTCCCCATTGAGGAAAGGGTCCGGGCAGCACTGAGCGGGCAGGCCGCGCCCAGTGCTTGTCCCAGTAACTGCCTGTTTGTTCCCCAGGCCCTCCGGTCTGAATTGCTCCAGTGGGGACACGATTCCCAGTTTTCAGGCCATCCAGGGGCCAGAAGGACCACCGCCTTCATTCGGTGTCGCTTCTGGTGGCCGGACCTACCCGAGGATGTCAAGGACTTTGCGAGTGCCTGCTCGGTCTGTGCCACTGCTAAAACCCCGCACACACCTCCCTCTGGTCTCCTTCAGCCACTCCCTATCCCCAGTCGCCCTTGGTCCCGCATGGCCCTGGACTTTGTCACTGGTCTGCCCCCCTCCCAGAGCAATACCACCGTCCTCACCATTGTCGACGGTTTTCCAAAGCTGCCCATTTTGTTGCACTCCCCAAGCTCCCCTCAGCCAAGTCCACTGCCGAACTCATTCAGCATGTCGTCCGTCCCCATGGTATCCCTGCTGACATTGTTTCAGACCATGGCCCTCAGTTCACCTCTCGCTTCTGGAAAGCTTTCCTGTCCCTCCTAGGCCCTTCCTTTTCCCTCAGTTCCGGTTTTCATCCCCAGTCCAACGGCCAGACCGAGCGGGCCAACCAAACCTCAGAGACCATGCTGCGGTGCGTGTGCGCCAAGAACCCAACCTCCTGGCCCATCTGCCTTAGGTCAAGTACGCCTACAACTCGCACGCATCCGCGCCTCTGGTCTCACCCCATTCGAATGCTGCCTGGATTACCAGCCTCCCCTGTTCCCCTCACAGGAGGTGGAGTTGGGGGTCCCCTCTGCCGAGGCCTTCATCAAGCGCTGCCGCAACACCTGGCACTCCGCCCGCCGCGCCCTCGTCCGGGCGAGGAAGCTGATGAAGGACTCCGCGGAAAAATTTTCCTTTTTCAATCATTATTTTTTAAAGCATGGTATATATGATTGTCTGACGCCTTGCGAAATTTTGATGCAGGAAGTGAGTACATTAGTTAGCCGCGGTCATCTTTACGCCATTTGCATACATTACGCAAATTAACCCACAGGTCTGGACGTAACACATGAGGATGCAACTGGTTACGCCACAACGGTCATTTCAAATTGCATTTCTGATCAGACGAGTCCCGGTAATTTAGTGCAGACAATTGAAACCGTTATTATGGGTATTTCTCAGCAATATTTCATTTTACTTTGTTTTGAAGTATCAACAGACAGGTCATGAAAATTTCATGAAGTTGGCTGCCAAATTTTGTAACAAAATATGGCTCTCACAGTGCCTCGGCTGACATCAGGACACCACTTTTTCTGCTGTGTTGTTGGACCGATGACTCTGTTTTCTTCTTATGTATATCTTCAATCCGGGAGTGAATAAATATGAACAATGCAAATCATTTAATTCTTGTAGAAAAAATTTTATTGACCATTCTTATACAACACAGTGAATTGTGCTGTTTAGTATGGAGTGACCCATATAAAAGATGGACTAAACAAGTGTGACGTCACCCATTGGTTTCAGAATACCAAAAAAGTGCCCTCTTGTGTCAAGAATTGACTAGCACTATCTTGTCATATAGATACAGTCGGCAACAATGGGAACGCCCACAAAAGTCACACCCGGTAGAGCCGAGGGGGAAAACAAACCGGTCTCTGCCATTAGCCATAACGCCGAAGAGTTGCTGTGTGCCCTTTTGCACTGCAAATAAAACAGTCACCAATTAAAGTTCTACGTTTTACCAAATAATAAAACGGAACCACAACGGAGTACAAAATGGCTTGAAGCTATCAGAAGAGAGGACGAGTTTGGCAGATTATGGGACCCAACAACAAAACATGTATATGTTTACAGTCAGCACTTCATTTCACTTCAGGCCATTGAGTCGGATCATTCGCCCAGTCTTTTAAAACGTATGGACAACAATCCAACCCCAGTGTATTTAATTTTCAATATATCGATCCTTGTCAGCAGGCAATAGCCACTCAAAGTACGTCATGACAACTTGTTAGCGTCAGCAAAACAAGTTTAAATTCCGCGTTTTTACAGTATAGCGGACGGGGGGGCAGGATTGATTTCCCCCTCGGCTCTAACCAGATGTGACGTTTGTGGGCGTTCTCGTTGTTGCCGACTGTATCTATAGAAACCGGATGGGATTCTGATTGGACAAGAGTGTGGGTCAAGATCCAGGGGAAGCAAGGGGTCAAATACACGCCCACCTGACTGCTCCTATCACCAGTGTAGTCTCCAGCACTGTGTACTATGTATAATATAACTTCAATTACACATGTAGTGTGTATGTAGCAAGAGAACTATGTAAATGTGTCACTTTGGCCCTTTCACATTGCCACTTTAGAAAACAAAATATGTAAAAACTAATATTTGATATCTTTCAAAGGTTAAATATGTCCAGGTGAGCTACAGTGCCCGTGGCACTATTTTTTCAAAGTGCTATGATACTGCATCTGTCTCAGTGTCCTGCACAGATGACTTGTGTGTGTGTGAGGCTAAATGTATGTGGATGTGTGCGTTCACATTGGCGTGAATGTGCATGCGGATGTGTGTGTCTGTGTTTGTGTGTAAGCGTGCGTTTACATTTGCGTGAATGTGTGTGTGTGTGTGTGTGTGTGTGAGTGTGTTTGTGTCTGTGTGGTTATTGCTACAAATAACACAATGAAAATAACACAGTGAAAACAAGAAGTGTTTTTATCTTTCATTTCAGTTGCTCTGAAACAGGAAGAGAAGCTGTATCTCAGTGGTCAGATGTGATTAAGAGCAGCATACAGATTACAGCATCAGAATCCAGAGAAACATACCTGCTGAACACAGTCAGGGAAGATCTAAGTGAAGATGGACTCATCAGGAGATGCAGATTTGGAAGAAAGGACCCTGCGACCAGGAACAGGACAATAATACTGCTGGGAGAAACAGGAACGGGGAAGTCAACACTCATCAATATGATGCTCAACTACATGCTGGGTGTAAAATGGGAAGATAAAGTCAGGTTTGAAATCATTAGAGATGAAGGTGAAAGATCCAAAACTGAATCTCAAACCTCTGTGACCACGGCCTATGAGATTCATGGGCTGGAGAATCTGTCTGTCCCCTTTTCACTCACAGTCATAGATACACCAGGATTTGGAGGCACAGATGGTCCTGAGAAGGATAAAATCACTGCACAGAATCTGTACATGTTATTCAGTTCTTCAAGTATCTTTAAACAAATAGATGCAGTTTGTCTTGTGATGAAGGCATCTCAGAATCGCCTGAGCTCCAGTCAGAAGTACATATTCGATACAATCCTGTCCCTCTTTGGGAAGATTGTGGAAAAAAACATCATGATACTCATCACCTTCTCAGACTGGACACCACCTGTAGCTCTAAATGTGGTTTATGAGTCTGGTGTACCTTTCCTCAGAGATGTAAATAATGAACCTGTTCACTTCCTGTTCAATAACTTTCCTCCTAATAAGTTTGCCAGGAAATGCAAAGAAGAATATCAAACAGGCTGGAATAAAGGAACAAACAGCTTCAGGAAGTTTTTCAAGACATTGGATAAAATGGAACCTCAAAGCTTGGAGAGGGCTGTAAAAGTCTCAGGGGAGCGTCTTTCTCCACCTGCAGGAAAATTACCTGGAAACTCCGCGATGGCACAGTCTCACACAAGGTAAATAATCTATACTCCCCTCCTTCACTTAAAGCTGTGATGTTACAGGCTGCTGTAAAACTGTAGTACTGCAGGTGGCAGAAGTGTTACAGACTGTATTAATTATACTCCACTGAACAGACTATATAGCTGTTTACGCTTTTTAAATTCATTCATGAAGCATGAATGTGAAGAGAGGCTAATAACTCTAAAGTGATTTTTTAAAATCAGATCCAAAATACTGCATCTGTCTCAATGTCCTGCACAAATGTGTGTGTGTGTGTGTGTGTGTGTGTGTGTGTGTGTGTGTGGTTATTACTACAAATAACGGAATGAAAAGAAATGTAAGAAATGTTTTTTGCCTTCATTTCAGTTGCTCTGAAACAGGAAGAGAAGCTGTATCTCAGTGGTCAGATGTGATTAAGAGCAGCATACAGATTACAGCATCAGGACCCAGAGAAACATACCTGCTGAACACAGTCAGGGAAGATCTAAGTAAAGATGGACTCATCAGGAGATGCAGATTTGGAAGTAAGGACCCTGCGACCAGGAACAGGACAATAATACTGGTGGGAGAAACAGGAACAGGGAAGTCAACACTCATCAATATGATGCTCAACTACATACTGGGTGTAAAATGGGAAGATAAAGTCAGGTTTGAAATCATTAGAGATGAAGGTGGAAGACCCCAAACTGAATCTCAAACCACTACGATCACGGCCTATGAGATTCATGGACTGGAGAGTCTGTCTGTCCCCTTTTCCCTCACAGTCATTGATACACCAGGATTTGGAAACACAGAGGGTCCTGAGAAAGATAAAATCACAGTTCAGAATCTGCACATGTTACTAAAATCCTTTAGTGGATTTGATGAAATAGATGCAGTTTGCCTTGTGGTGAAGGCATTTCTGTGTCACCTGAGTCCCAGTCAGAAGTACATCTTTGATACCATCCTGTCCCTCTTTGGGAAGAACTTGGAGAAAAACATCATGACTCTCTTCACCTTTTCTGACTGGACACCACCTGCAGCTCTAAATTTAATTACGGAGTCTGGAGTGCCTTTCTCCAAAAATGAAAGTGATGAACCCGTTTACTTCTTGTTCAACAACCTTCCTCTTCAGAAGTTTCGTAAGCAACATGAAGAAGCGTTTAGAACAAACTGGGATGCTGGAACCGAGAGCTTCAGTAAGTTTTTCCAGGCTTTTGAGCAAATGAAACCACAAAGCTCGTTTATGACTACAAATATACTGCAGGAACGCCAGAGTTTGGATACATGTGTTCAGAGCTTGGAGAGTCATGTGAAGGATGTGCAGACGAAGCGCAAGGCACTTCTTTGCAAACAGAAAACTCTAGATGAGCTCATGGGGAACATGAGGAAACAGAAATCTCAGGATGAAGACCCTTATGCTGGCTGGAAGAAGATCAATATTGGGGGAGCTGCAATTATCTGCAAAACATGTGAGGTCCTCTGCCCCTCCCCCCCAGAATGGATGTCCCTGTGGCTAAGTTCTCAAAAATGTGCATTCTGTCCAGGCAAATGCAGCTTCAAACATCATGACTTCAAGAAAGATGTGTATATCCGATGGGATAAAACAAATACTGAAACTGATGTGGATGACGAAAAAGAAGCTGAACACAAAATAGTCACCATAAGAAAAGAGATATCCAAACTTGAGCAAGATTTGAAGAGCGCAGAGGCTGAGATGACCAAACTCCAGGACAGGCGTTTTGAGTGCATTCAGCAGCTTAGAGAAAATGCCCTGAAGTTTGATTCAGATGCTACTCCTCAGAGCATCGGGAGGCTGACTGAAGTACTGCAGAGGAACTACAACATACAGTGGCGTGGACATGTCCCCCCCCTTGTTTCCCTATTTAAGACATTTAAATAAATAGTATCTCGCGCCCCCCCCCCCACTCGACAAAATGAAGACAACAAAACAAACAAACATTTGAACGACACAAGACACAAATTCTGGTTCGTGCCCCCTCACCAAACTGTTGTGCCTCCCTTGTGCACCCCCAGAATAAAAAAGTCTGGTGACGCCACTGTACAGAAGGTGAAAGAGCTGCAGCTGATACTACAGACAATTGCGTAAAAAGAATGTGTGCGCTTAGCTGCACTCATGTCTGCTTTTATGGTCAAAATCATGTTCAAGAAAATCTGAACAGCACAGTTTATTTATCAAGGAATTTTTCCATTGCATGGACTGCAAAAGACAGCAGCTACCAAGGTCAACCATTAAAGATGCATTCAGTCAGGATTGCAGTTGTACCTTCATCGACCGCTAGTTGTGGGACCTGTCATCTTTGTAGATAATACTGGAAAGGCCGTTCGAAGAACAACAGAAGAGGTATTCTAGGAAGTTTAATCTCTATCGAGGCCAGGAAGCAACTATATACCAAGGAGATAAAAATGGCATTCTGGTAAAAATCTTAATGTATCTGTTTTTAACATTTGAATTGTTCTGAGGTGGATCTATTTTTTGTACAAACTAATATGTTTTATTCATTTAGTTCCATTCCAAACTTATAATTTTAGCAAATTTAAGATATGGCTTTTGTAAACAACTGTTCCTCTTATTTCTCAGCCTAAAAAGTTCACTTACTTTTATTTTCACTGTCACAGCTCAGGTTTGCAAGCTGACTATTACCAGTACCTGACTCCAGAGGCAATTGAGCAATTACTGGCCTTGAATCATGACTAAATACTGACCGCTGTCACATCACTGTATTAAAGAAGCAATTTAGTGCACAATTTTTTAATATTGAAATCTAAATGTATCAAATACCCGTCAATAAGAGCCAAATTTTAAGCACATGTAGTACGCATTGCTCTCTTACCTGCTTTGCTGCACTGAATCACAGCACTGAGCATTTAGCATTTTGTCATGCATCACGCACTAACTGGACAGCTAGATTGTCATCACTTATACAAATCCAAAGTGTTACTTATTTTTCTGATATTGTTTGTGAGTTTCAAGCTGCCCAGTACATAAACTGCAATAGGTTGATGCTTCATGTTACTTGTAAAATGCATTTGTCATGTTGAAGTTGTACAATATTGGAAAAATATTACATATCTTCATTATTTTGTCCATCTTCATGAAAGTATGTTGGCATTATGCTGAATCGAAACGCTTGGAAATAATAATAAATAGTGAATAAATGATTAACGCCTTTGTTTTCTGCGCCATTTTACTGCTTTTTAAAATTTTAATCAGACATTGTATGAAGAGTGAACGTAAAAAAGGTTTGGGTTTTGTTGACACGCAGTTTTTCCCTTGCATATATGGTCAAAAGAGAGCTGATTGAAAAAGCAGGTTGAATATTTAATTCACCACTGACAAAGGGCCTCTTATTCAGTAAACTCTGACAGAGCACATTTGGTACTAGAGCAGGACTCAAATGTACTGAGAGTTCATTTAACATTGAATCTGTATATTACTGTGCACACTGCACTGTGTTCAATCAGTATGGCATGATCCTCAGTATTGGAGACAACAAAAGAATGGCTTGAGGAGAAATGACACACAGCACTTGACTGAGGAGAGCTAACATGAATTTTATTTGGACCTCTTATTTAATTCATGAGTAAGTGAAACCTTAACATTGTACATCTAGTAGTTCCAGGACACAGTAAAGTTCAGTCTTTCAAATAACTGGAACATTAGTCAGAAGAAGAGGAAGATTAAGAACAAGGTGGAGCCTAGTGGCCTTGTTTTCATTACATTGATTTGAATAAGCTATAGTCTACGATTTCTCCGCCACACACACCTTTAAAGCTTTAAAGCAGTGGTTCTCAACCTCGGTCCTGGGGGACCCCTGTGTATGCTGGTTTTTGTTACAACCGTGATGGCAATCTGAGAATTTTAACGAGCTGTTAATTTTCCAAACAAGGAGTTTATACTGTGAGATTACTTGAACTCATAAATTCCATTTGCCAGAAAAAGCTATGCATGCCATGAAAAATCTATCCTCTCTGGGCATGTAGTACAACCCCAATTCCGAAATAGTTGGGACAAAGTGTAAATTGTGAATAAAATCAAAATGCAATGACTTTCAGATCACGAGCCAATATGTTATTTACAATAGAACATAGATAACGTTTCAAATGTTGAAACTGAGACATTTTACATTTTTATCCACAAAATGAGCTTATTTCAAATTTTCTGGCTGCAACAGGTCTCAAAAAAGTTGGGACACAGGCAAAAATGGGCTGAAAAAGCAGTTAATATATAAGAGAATCAGCTGAAAGAACGTTAAGCAAGTATTTAAGTTAACTGGCATCAGGTGTGTAACATGATTGGCTATAAAAGGAATGTCTTAGAGAGGCTGAGTCTCTGAAGTAAAGATGGCCAGAGGCTCTCCAACCTGAGAAGGCTTGCGTAAAAAAATTGTGGAATACTTTAAAAACAATGTTCCTCAACGTCAAATTGCAAAGGCTTTGAAGGTCTCATCATCGACAGTGCAAAACATCATCAAAAGATTCAGAGAAACTAGAAAAATCTCTGTGCGTAAGGGACAAGGGCAAAGACCTTTACTGGATACTGGATTCTGTCATTGACATTACTAAATGGACCCAGGAATACTGCAAGAAACCACTGTCTATAAACACAGTCCGCCGTGCCATCCACAGATGCCACCTAAAACACTATCATGCAAAAAGGAAGTAATTGTTGAGCATGATCCAGAAGCGCCGCCGTGTTCTGAGGGCCAAGGCTCATTTAAAATGGACTGTAGCAAAGTGGCAAAGTGTCCTGTGGTCAGACGAGTCCAAATTTGACAATCTTGTTGGAAATCATGGGCGTCGTGTCCTCCGGGCTAAAGAGGAGAAAGACCACCCCTCCTGTTATCAGCGTTCAGTTAAAAAGCCAGCATCTCTGATGGTATGGGGATGCATTAGTGCATATGGTGTGGGGCACTTGCATGTTTTAAAAAGCACCATGAATGCTGAAAGGTATATAAAAGGTTTTAGAGCAACATATATTGTTTTGAGACCTGTAGCAGCCATCAAATTTGAAATGAGCTCATTTTATGGATAAAATCGTAAAATTTCTCATTTTCAACATTTGCTATGTTATCTCTGTTCTGTTGTGAATAAAATACTGGCTGGTGTGATTTGAAAGTCATTGCGTTTTGAATTTATTTACACTTTGTCCCGACTATTTTGGAATTGGGGTTGTACTCACTGGATTAAAATTTCAAACAGTTCATTTCAATATGCATGAAGAGAGGTAAATTATCTAATACTTATGAAATTAAAGATTGAGGTCAATCAGCAAGCTATTAATTGGTAAATTCACCTGGCCACCAATCCCAACCACCTGGAAGATAATGAATTGAATGACAATGCAAATAATAATGAGATCCTCCTGTTTTGAATTGAAGTATGGGGGGAGCTAATCAATGCACATTCAACAATTAACCTTGTTACCTGTTCATTTGTTACTTAATTTGTTAACTTCGCCTCCTTGGCAGGAGGTCATGTGATTGCCAGCGTTTGTTTGTTTGTTTGTCTGTTTGTTTGCAAGATAACTCAAAAAGTAATGCACAGATTTTGATAATTTTCAGAGAAGGTGGGTATTAGGACAAGGAACAAGTGATTAAATCTTGGCATATCTAGGCCAAAGTACAGCTGACATATTTGCCAAAGTTCAAGATTTCAAGTCTTTCCAATGGCCTGAAGTTCCAGTTGCCGTGCTTTTGGGTTTTGCTGCCACCTGGCGGAGGTCTGCGCTCTCTGAGTGCTTTTCTAGTTTACTTATGTATTTATATTTTGCCTATAATGCAATAACAGCAATACAAAATTGGTAATCTTTGGGGCACTGCAAAGCTATGTTTGGCATCCTGTGGATTAAGATAATAAATTACCTCTCTGAATATCAAAAGCGCCTAATTAATTAAAATTAACAGCCTGTTGAAATTCTGGAATTGCAGTTGGGGTTGGAATGAAAACCAGCATACACAGGGGTCCCCCAGGACCAGGGTTGAGAACCACTGTTGTAAAGCCATAATCTACAAAACCCAAAACCAGTGAAGTTGGCATGTTATGTAAATCGTAGATAAAAACAGAATACAATGATTTGCAAATCCTTTTCAACTTATATTCAATTGAATACACTGCAAAGACAAGATGTTTAATGTTCAAACTGAGAAACTTTATTTTTTTTTTGCAAATAATCATTAACTTAGAATTTAAAGGCAGCAACACATTGCAAAAAAAGTTGGCACAGGGCCTTTTTACCACTGTGTTACATCACCTTTCCTTTTAACGACACTCAGTAAACGTTTGGGAACTGAGGAGACCAATTTTTGAAGCTTTTCAGGTGGAACTCTTTCCCATTCTTGCTTGATGTACAGCTTAAGTTGTTCAACAGTCCGGGGTCTCCGTTGTCGTATTTTTTACGCTTCATAATCGCCACACATTTTCAATGGGAGACAGGTCTGGACTACAGGCAGGCCAGTCTAGTACCGCACTCTTTTACTACGGAGCCATGCTGTTGTAACACGTGCAGAATGTGGCTTGGCATTGTCTTGCTGAAATAAGCAGGGGCGTCCATGAAAAAAGACGTTGCTTGGATGGCAACATATGTTGCTCCAAAACCTGTATGTACCTTTCAGCATTAATGGTGCCTTCACATATGTGTAAGTTGCCCATGCCTTGGGCACTAATACACCCCCATACCATCACAGATGCTGGCTTTTGAACTTTGCGCCTATAACAGTCCGGATGGTTCTTTTCCTCTTTGGTCTGGAGGACACGACGTCCACAGTTTCCAAAAACAATTTGAAATGTGGACTCGTCCAGACCACAGAACACTTTTCCACTTTGCATCAGTCCATCTTAGATGAGCTTGGGCCCAGCGAAGCGGCGGCGCGTTTCTGGGTGCTGTTGATAAATGGCTTTCGCTTTGCATTGTAGAGTTCTAACTTGCACTTGCAGATGTAGCGACGAACTGTAGTTACTGACAGTGGTTTTCTGAAGTGTTCCTGAGCCCATGTGGTGATGTCCTTTACACACTGATGTCGGTTTTTGATGCAGTACCGCCTGAGGGATCGAAGGTCACGGGCATTCAATGTTGGCTTTTCGCCTTGTCGCTACGTGCAGTGATTTCTCCAGATTCTCTGAACCTTTTGACGATATTACGGACCGTAGATGATGAAATCCTAAATTTCTTGCAATAGCTCGTTGAGGAATGTTGTTTTTAAACTGTTCGACAATCAGCTGACGATTTGTTCACTAAGTGGTGACCCTCGCCCCATCCTTGTTTGTGAATGACTGAGCATTTCAGGAAGCTGCTTTTATACCCAATCATGGCACCCACCTGTTCCCAATTAGCCCGTTCACCTGTGGGATGTTCCAAATAAGTGTTTGATGAGCATTCCTCAACTCTCTCAGTCTTTTTTGCCACTTGTGCCAGCTTTTTTGAAACATGTTGCAGGCATCAAATTCCAAATGAGCTAATATTTGCAAAAAATTACAAAGTTTACCTGTTCGAACATTAAGTAACTTGTCTTTGCAGTGTATTCAATTGAATATAGGTTGAAAAGGATTTGCAAATCATTGTATTCTGTTTTTATTTACGATTTACACAACGTGCCAACTTCACTGGTTTTGGGTTTTGTACGATTTCTCCTCCATACACACCTCCCCCACCCCCTCGGTGCTTCTTCTGACGCCAAGCGCCCTCCCCTGAAAGCACAGTCTCATCCCCTCGGAAACCGACACGCCCCCTCCCGCTGAGAAGAGAGCAGGTTCGCCGCACTCAGAGCGCCAGTTTTCAGTGTAGAGTGAAATTTTTAGCTGTCAACGTCGAACTATGTCTGAGTTATAAAAAGTTATAAACATTTCTGGATGAATATGACCTCACTGCGTACTTCCCCGGCAAGAAAATTAACAGAAATATTGTACAGTCATAACGTGTAGACATCAGAGAGGCTCACTGATGCAGACTTTAGCTTGTAATCACAATAGAGACAGCCATGTATAGATTTTACACACAACATATGTCAACATAGCAGGCATTTTAGCCTATTGGGTTGACATGGAGGCAAAGAATTGCTGACGTTAGCTTCTTATCTTCATAATGACAGCAGCGCTGAGCTGCCTCAACCAAACAAACACCGTGATTATGCGCACACAATGTGTAAACATTTATTTTATTTATTGGTTTATTATTAACCAATAAATGGTAGCTATATTAGCATACAGAGGTGTAAATCCAGGGGTCAGAAAGTAAAAATCCAGCCAGGTTTTTCTCCCTCACAAAATGAGCTGATTACTCATACATTGGCTCTATCTCCTGTCAGAAGTAAATCCAGGTGGTTGGAATAAAGTTCTGGGGAGGATTTTTACTTTCTGAACCTGGACTTTCCACCTCTGAGCATATAAGGTCTACATAGAGGCTAACTTTAACTAGCGTTGACACCGCAATGTGGATCCCTGTCGAGCAAATAAACACTCACACAGACTTTGCACAACCAATGTGTAAAGCATATTAGCATATAAGTCCAGTGTTGTGTCCAAAACCATTCCCACATCGAGATTTGTTTCCTGTTCTCACAACCAATGCTCACAACACACCGGCATTTAGAGGCTAACGCTAACATAATTTCAATATTAAGTAGGCTGACAGAAACAAAGTTACTAAGGTTAGCTTTCACTGCAGTAAGCCAGCACTGACCTAATCAACCGTGACGTCTCAGCAGGGTGGCTTCAGGGCACAGCGGAAGAGGGAGGGCAGGAGAACCGGAGTGCCAAATTTGAACGAGGGAGGGAGGCACATGGCAGCAGAAAAGGAGTTGCGGAACCGAGCCAGGAAAACGCCTATTCGGCCTGAACGATTGCTTTTGGTTGCTTGCTTTGCCTGCCTTCAGCCTCCAGAGAGAGTGGATTTTTTGGTTTCTTTTGCTGTGAGTAGTGTGTTGGAGATACTTTAGAGCCATAATCATCATCAAACTGAAAGTAATGATTTTAACCTTGAGAAAAATCATAGACTATAGCTTTAATGTTAATTCCTCTTTGGATAGCTTTTCTTACATTGCCAATCATATGGTTTTCAGGCTGGATTGCTTGGTTTCAAACTATTCTTTGCATGCATCAGCACAACCTCCTTGGTCATCCCCGTAAATGTGAATGCTGGTCTTTTAGTCATTTATTATCTAGAGAAGTCGGAAAGTTTTGGTTTCTACCTCACCCACACGCATACTTTTATATTTTCTTTGTATCTTTCCATTACTGACTAAAACGAATAAACTAAACTATTCACTCCACCAAGGATCAGCAATATATTTCATCTTGACAGACCTTGCTATGCAAATCAAATGGTGAGTGGAATGGGAATTTATTTAATTGAGTGGATACATAACTAATGTTCATTTAACAAATAATGATATTTGTTGCTATCTCTAAAGCAAGAGCTAATATTACCCTCCTCCCAGCTCTTGAAGCCTGAAGTTTCTTTAAAAATTCAAAACATTTTCTTAGGAACTTTTTAAACCTAATTACCAATCAGGGTTATAATACTGAACTGTTAAAAGACTAGTAAGGAAGAGGATCATTATACAAACCAGCTCCGATCCACGTAGCAATAATCAGACTACAGAGTTTTGAAGAACATGTACTTCGCCAATGTGTCCAATCTTCAGTTCTGAGTTTAGAATGCAATTTATCACATCTCCTCTTCCGCCACAGTTTTGATATGAATTGGCCTTAAAAGCAATATTTGGGAGCACTGGAGTACAGAGATTGAAGGAGTAAAATCTTAATCCCAGCAGTTCTACCTCTCAAATATAGATTTTTCAAAACCGTTACTGTATGACACAAATCCAAATGTACACTTATCACTTACTACAAAGTTCACTGGACTACATATTTCATTAAGAGCAATGACCCAACAAAGATGTGATTCTGAGCCATCATAAAGGGCCTTGTTGGACAAGGAAGAGCTTTACAGCAGAGATCTGATTGAATAATTGTTACTTAATTGAAGAAAAATTTCCTAACATCCATTAAAGGTATCAGAAACACCCTTCCTCTGTCACATTGTAAAACCAAATGTTTAAGTTCTAAACACTTTTTGTGTAACATCTTTTAAACATGTCACAGTGTTTAGATTCAGTTTTAAAGTGTACTCACCAAATCCAAAAAACCTTGATCGCAACATCCAATAAACATCAGTGTTTTGAATGAGAACACCTACAAACAAAAATAATCATCAGGCATTTAGCTTTTACACACTGGTGTTTAGATTATAAACATGTCACATATTCCACAATTTTACAGCGCAGGTGTGGACGCATCACTTTTTGTGATCTGACTTCCCCCTTGTGGCCAATGCAGGAACGCCTTTCCTGGTACTGTAAGACCAATCTTCACACAGTATTGCAGTGCTTGGAAGGAGGTGGAATCTTAAGCAAAGCTAGTATGTTGACTTATATAGTGTATTTGTTAAAATCCTCCGGCCTTGCATTCACATCCTTATTCCTCAGCTGCCTCACAGATGCAATGTCTGAAAAACTGTACTTTTCTCATTTCCTGTTAGAAAAAAATACACATCCTGGTGAGGACGTGTAACTGATTGCAGGCTGATGCCCTATGGTGGTCAATGCAGTAATGCCCTCCCTGGTACAATAACAGTGACCAGTACACTGAGTGTGTAAATAGACAAAAGCAAAACAATGCGGCCTTACAGTTGATATTTTGTTATCTTATTCTGAGTGAACAAACAGGACATGCAGTGATACAAATCATTTCAAATTGTCGGATCAGATTTACATATTTTCACTATGGCTTTGTTCACTCAAGTATTCTTCTAATGTAATGGATAAAGGATTTGAAACAAAACTCCTGAAATATCTTATTTAGCTCAGAAGACAAATGGGGCCCAATCCAGATCCACTTCAGAGGACTGGCTGACCTAGGTAAGTTTTCACATCTAATCCACAATTGCGTGAATGTGGAAGCTGAATTCGAGAATCAGCAAGAGAGTGAATTATTGAAGAAAAGATTGTTCTGATCAGTTTTCCATCATGAGATTTCCTGAACATATGACTCGGATATTAAATTATAGGAAACCTTAATTTGCTATTATATCCACTAAAAGTGTTATAAATAACTAGAATGAGAGTTTAAGAAACTCTGAGTTTGCATGTGATAGCACAATTCTCTGTATAATGTGATGTTTATTTTTGCATTGTCCTGCACTCTGCTGTATGATAAGGTGCAACATGTCTTTACTGATAGGCAAGTCTGATAAACTATGATGACCGTCCATTGCATCGTCAAAGTGACCGGGGCATATGTATGGTAAGGGTTTATTTAGTGGTCAAGCAACATCATTGGTATGTAGCATAATAAAAGTTATTTGGATGATGATGATCTTCTTTATTGTTGTTGGTAAGGGTTCAGGTATTTTTTTTTAAATTATTTATATACCGATTTTACATGGCTATTGATGCACTATCATCGTTATTGACATGTGATTATTCACAGCATATGATTGTAATAAGTCCAACTTGTTATGCTGGACGATCCATGTTCGACATTTATGATCATTCTTGTGCTTTTATCAATATAGTAAAACAGACATTGCTAAAAGATGTATTATTATTATTTTTTAAAATTATTATTATTATTATTATTACTTTAGTGGTAATAGTAATTTCCTGACTGGCAGCATCAACACCTTGTAAAGCAGCTGTAGTGATTGAGAGGCACAGGGTTCAAAGGGTGGTGCAGTCAGCCCAGCGAGTTATTAGTGCTGTATTGCCTAACCTGATGGACTTATACTATATGAGGTGAAGACCCCAGTCACCCAAACCATGGCCTCTTCTTGAAGAAGGTGTACAAATGGAAGCCAGGCTATGTGAACATTGCAGCCAAGACCAATTACCAAAGCCACAGCTTCTACCCCCATACTCTCTGTAAGACCAATAAGACGTGCACTGCTCTCTCAGTACGAATTACTGAACTGCCTCCTTCATCTCTTTCCTCATTGCTATTGCCTTTATAATATCTTGTAAATACAAAATGTTAGTTTATTAGAGCCTACTTTGTCTTATATTGTTATTTTTACTGTATGATGATGACATTTTTATATGTGTTTTTCTAATTATTGTTATTGGGTTTGAATTTGTAAATTGATAGAGATGCATATTAATCACATTAATAATAAAACTTGAATAATTTGAATAAATCAGATTTATGATGCGCTTTCAGACCAGTGCATAATATACTTGTAGGTTGTATTGGAAAGATCATTTTGTATATTGACAGTGTTTGTTTTTTTATAGCCTACTTTGTCTAATATTATTATTATTTGGTTTCTTTTAATCATAATTTTGTCTAAGTATTTTAATTGGGTTTGAATTTGGTATACTGAGAGAGATTCATTTTCTACTGCGTATTTTTGTCCCAGTATATCTTTTGGGTGAGAGGCAGGAATATACCCTGGACAGGTGGCACACACCATACGCTCACTCATATCTTTGGGCAATTTAGAGTCTCCAGCCTGATATGCCTGTCTTTGGACTGTGGGAGGAAACCAGAGCACCTAGAGAAAACCCAGGGGGGACACGGGGTGAACATGCAAACTCCACCCAGAAAGGCCGCGGGCGGATTCAAACCCACAACCTTCTTGCTGGGAGGCCGACCACCATGCCGCCCTACTGACTAAGATGAATGCGGGAAAACCAAATCTCACTGCTTTGAATGGCGTGTGGATATGATGAATCACAAAACTTGAACAATATGATTATTATGTATGTATTATTATGTATGTATGATTTTTGTTTTTATTATTATTGGTGTAAGTATTGTTACTTTAATAATGTTATGATATCAATATCATACAGAACCCTCCCCAGGAATGCAGTGTCTTTTATAGTTCCTATGATGATAATGATATTATGAATATTATTGATATTTTCATCACCAAATAAAAATAATCAAGTATGGTTGACTGTTCAGTTTCAGTGTCGACACAGATTTTGTGCTAAAGTAAATAATGCGTTACTCTCGCCGATTCAACAACAAGGACTTTATAAATGACTTTGCGGACTTTCTATCTGGGATCGTGGTGAAATACGACCACATTTTAATCTCGGGTGATTTTAATATTCACGTTTGTTGCGAATCCCGACTTCTGGTAAAGGACTTTTTAAATCTGATTGATTCCTTTGATTTAACTCAGTGCGTATCTGGTCCGACGCATGAAAAGGGGCATATTTTAGATCTTTTGTTGTCTTACGGCTTGTCTGTCTCTGTTAATGAAATCTGTGCAATTGCATGTATCTCCGATCATCTACCTGTGTTGTTCAGCTTGACGCTTCCATGTTTGGCAGATAAACCAACTGCCCCCAAGTGTCAATGGCGCGCTATTAACCCTTCGACTGCCACACATTTTTCAGCTATTTTTAATGATTCTTTGTTGTGTACGCTTGATGAAAGATGTGCTCTCAGCGCTGATGAGATTCTGTCTGTTTTCAACTCCACATGCACGGATATTTTGGACTGTGTTGCTCCTCTCAGGCCAAGGCGCACTAAACCACTCTCACAGCCATGGTTAAATGAATCGACGCGCACTCTCAGGCGCGCATGTAGACGTGCTGAGAGAAAATGGAAAAAAGATAATCTCATTGAATCTCGACAAATTCTTCATGGCTGCCTGTCTGACTATCAGAGAGCCGTCAAGGCTGCCAAAACGACCTACTTCTCTACCTTGGTCACAAATAATAGCCATAAGCCTCAGGTCTTGTTCAATGTTCTGAACTCTCTTATTAATCCTAGTGATGTCTCCCCTCTGGTGCCAACGCCTACTCTCTGTAATAACTTTTTACAATTTTTCATCAAAAAAGTGTCTGCCCTCAGACCAGCTCACACAGGTGTTAGGTCTATCTCAGACCCTGCTCCTTCTCTGTGCTCTGCTACCCTCAACCAGTTCAAGCCTTTGTCCCTCTCCCAACTCTCTGATGTAGTCAACCATCTGCATCCTACAAACTGCCCCTTAGACACCATTCCACCTCGTCTCCTTAAAGACATTTTTGACGCAGTTGGAGCTAATATTCTGCTGCCGATCAACACCAGTCTTAGCTCAGGCTGTGTCCCTCTTGCCCTTAAACATGCCGCGGTGAAACCATTAATCAAAAAGAAAAACCTTGATCCCTCCATCCTTTCAAATTTTAGGCCCATATCCCAGCTTACGTTTTTATCCAAGGTTTTGGAGAGAGCTGTGTACATCCAGCTGCAGTCGTTTTTAGCCCAGCACAACATCCATGAAAAGTTTCAGTCTGGCTTCAAACCCAGACAAAGCACTGAAACTGCCCTGCTGAGAGTTTTTAATGATTTGATTTTAGCTGCTGACTCAGGTAGTCCTGCTGTCCTGATGCTTTTAGACCTGTCAGCCGCCTTTGACACAGTGGACCATGCGATTCTGCTGCATCGTCTCGGGCAGTGTGTGGGTATTACAGGCTCCGCCCTCAGCTGGTTCAGGTCCTACCTTACAGAGCGGAGCTTTTCTCTGCAGTTGGGTCACTTTTCCTCAGATGTGGCCCCACTGACCTGTGGAGTCCCGCAAGGCTCCATATTGGGCCCTATTCTTTTTCTTTTGTATATGTTGCCTCTTGGTGGTGTTTTTCGAAAGCATCAAATTCCTTTTCATTGCTTTGCGGACGATGTCCAGATTTACCTGCCACTAAGGTCGATAGGCAAGGATTCATTGCAGCCACTATTTGATTGTCTGAGTGATGTTAAGTCATGGATGAGTGCTAATTTTCTAAATCTTAACGAATCCAAGACCGAGATTATCCTGTTTGGAGGAAACACTTCCACAGCATATTCTGCTGATATCCTGGGCCCCCTGAGTTCCAACATTCAGTCCTGTGTAAGTAACCTTGGGGTGATTTTTGACAGCCATTTTCAATTTGATAAGCAGATCAGTGCTGTTGTTAAAACAAGCTTTTTCCAACTCCATCTTTTAGCCAAGACCAAGTCCTATTTTTCTAAGATCGACCTTGAAAAGGTTATCCATGCCTTCATTACAAGTAGGTTAGACTATTGTAACTCCCTGTACGTTGGCTTGGATCAGTCCTCTCTCAACCGCCTTCAGCTCATTCAGAATGCTGCCGCTCGTCTTCTCTCGGGCAAGAAAAAGCGCGACCACATCATGCCAGTTTTGGCCTCCCTCCACTGGCTCCCAGTCCAATATCGCATTGATTTTAAACTTCTCTTAATTGTTTTTAAAGCCCTCAATGGTCTGGCCCTTGTGTACCTCTCTGAGCTTCTGCTCCGCTACACCCCAACCAGAGCCTTAAGGTCTTCTGAGCGACTGTTGTTGGAGGTGCCAAAAACTAGACTGAAGTCTAGAGGTAACAGGGCCTTTGCGGCGGCTGCTCCCAGGCTTTGGAACAGTCTTCCCCTTTATTTTAGATCGTCTCAGACCCTAGAGACTTTTAAATCTTTTTTAAAAACCCACTTCTTCTCCCTGGTGTTTCATAAATGAGCAAATGCAAATTCCATGTTTCATTGTATTTACTGATTGCTGTAATTTTTATTATTTTTAATCTATTAATTTATTTACTTATTGTTGGGCGTAACCTGGTGCCCACTTCTGTGCAGCACTTTGGTTGACTGCTGTCATTTTAAATGTGCTCTATAAATAAAGTCTGAGTTGAGTTGAGTTGAGATTCTGGCATTGGTTTCGGGTCTCACGTTGTTTTCATTACAGAGCTGGAAGTTGGAGATTTGGAGCAGCTCATAGAAACAAGTGTTATTTTCAAAATAATACGGATGATTAGTTTTCCAATTTAGAGTTTTTCCAGATCGGTTGCTTTTTGAAGGAGCTATAAAGAATTATCAGTCAACATTTCAATCAGATATGGCCTCCGTTGTGTTAGAGATGACCTGGATTCTCGCTGTATATTTTTGCTCACTTCGGAAGCAAAACAAGATGGCGGAATTTCAATTTTGTTCCGATGCTGTTTAGCCAATAGAAAAGAGAGAGAGAATGGTCGATGCTGTTTAGCCATTAGGAAAAGAGAGAGAGAATGGTCGTGCAAGAGATTCTTGTGCCCATTGAATATGAGTGGGCTCCATTCATTGTCAATGGGAATTTTTCATTTTTAATTGTTAATAATTCATAAACTATAATTAATATCGATAAGATTTTGAATAGCAACGATCTGCACGTATAGTGGAATCATTTGGTATGCAGGTTGTATGGGTACTATGAAAACTGTTGGAGGAGTTAGTGTTTACAAAATGGGAAGAAAGAATAAAAATAAGTTGAAAGATCCTGAGAAATAACAATAGTTTGCATGCTTCACATACAAACTAATTATTACTCTTATGGGGGCACATGATTCAGGTGATATGTATGTTTCTTCACAGAATAATGTTAGTCAAATTCAAGTTTTCTAAGGCTCCCATTGTTTAATACTGAATTTATTTTAAAAATTATAAAACCATTCACTGTGACAGCTTTGCAGTAATAGAGCAAATTAGGAAGAAAGCAAATACTTTTTCACAGCACCATATTCGTCAGAACATTTGTCTGGGAAAATAAAGGTAGCATTAAAAAAGACTGTTTATGCAGACAGTACCTTGAGGTAGTTTCCCGTCACCGCCATCTTGAAAGTCACGATAAGTCAATTGACGAGCACGAACGAATAGGTAGGACAGGGGAACAGATTGCAATCTATTCGTTCGTGCTCGTCAATCGACTCATCGTGACTTTCAAGATGGCGGCGACGGGAAACTACCTCAAGTTACTGTCTGCATAAACAGTCTTTTTTAATAAATTACCTGTGCATTTTCAAAGTTCTCAGTGCCTCGTTTTAAATGTCAGGGCCCTCAGAATTCTACCAATGAAGTGTGGAGCTACTTTGAGCCTTGTTAATGATGTAGAAATAGCGATTTCTTTGCATGGCAACGCTATGCCCCATTCACTACCATTGTAAGCCTGTTGGGAGCTTCGGCTAGAAAGCCCTGTATTTTGAAATGTTGGGTGTGTTCGGAGGTGGGGTATTCAACAAAAGTTAGTACTCATTATCATGTTTCAATACACCCCAAGTCAATTTCACACCAGAGTTCTTTGATTATGTCTCTTGAGTGATGAAGGGCAAAAATACAAAAAAAGATGCCTTTAACCCCTTTTTGTCCAGAAATGACAATGTTATGACAGAATTCATTGGATTTGCGCTGCAAATAGTTTATTATTGGTTCCTTTGAAGGTTGTTCCTGCAAAACAGGCAAGTTTTTAATTAACCTGAAATTGATTACTTACCCTCTAGCTAGACACAAAGACGTTCAGGCCTAGCCACGGACATGGCAGATGTTGGATCTTCACTGGCATCCTGAACACATGCCTGATTCAATTGTTTTTTAACCTTTTTTCACTAGCCACAATGCGACTCTTATCAGTGAACCTTTTGTAGCACTGAGGATGAAAACCACACCTCAGCTAAGCATACACTGCATACATGCCCAAGAATCAGTGGCAGATGTACAAACAGCATCACTATTGTTTGTCCCATTGTTTGTACTAATGCAGACATGACCTCCTCTACTGCCCTCATTTTCAAGATTACCTGTCAAATCCTTAGCAACATCACACTGAACTCCGTCCAGGTCTTTCCATCTGTTCGCACATTTGGTTATTTTGATTAATGTTGTCTCAGTTAGTGAAGAAATTTGGCCTTTTTCATCAGACACAACATGAACACAGCAGCTGGAGGCTGGCATGATTAGGAATACCGATGGGGAAGTACCTGATTTCAGGAAATCTTATTGGCACTGTGCAGATCCCCTGGTGTCAAAGATTGTAACTAATACCAGTCATCTCTGTGGCTCTTTATTAAAGCCTGTTTACTAATTAATGTGCAAGTATTTTTTTCTGGAACTTTTCATTTTTCTGTTAGTTTTAGTGTAACCTATGATGTTTTAAAGAATTGGGTAGTTCCCAGATGGGTCAAATAAAACTGAACAATTTTCCACGGCCTAAAATTCACTGCAGGCAAAAAAAGTTTTACTTACAGACTTAAAACTCGACAGTGTGGTGTCTACTTGCACACGTGCAGTGGACACTAACATCAGATACTGTTTCACGAACAAATGAAGGTACAAGTTCTTAATAGGTGAGCATTTACGTCACTGTTCTACAACCTTACTATGGAAAAAGTAAATAAAATAGAAAACAAGATATTAAGGGCCTGATTATTCCGCATTCGTTGTCTGACGAAATGTACACAGGCCAATTGCTACGCCATTTTTATTTTCCTCCTCCCATGAAGACTAACATATATTTTTCCTCAAGCGTGGCACGCAGTTGAGCAGAAAGACAAATATCAAGGGCGCAGTTATATTGCATGGGGTGTTTTCCATGTAAATTTGATGATATCAATAGACATGTTAACCATCCGATTTTACTCCTCAGCCCGATTACGGGGCAGAGGGGTATTATCATTACATGTGATGTCCATCCATCTGACCCTTAAACTTTTGTATTCCGCATGATAACTTGAAAACGCCTTTGTCAACGCCATTTTTGCTGTGTTGCTTGGTCTTGTGTACTTTCAGAAGTCTATCAAATTTGATGGCACATGGATGTCCAGTATGGCCGCCATAGCTGCCATTTTGAATTTTGTATTCCGCAGGATAACTTGAAAATGCCGTTGTCAATTTATATTCATTCCAAACAATCCAGGGGCTGAGGGGTAACGCCCGCTTTGCAGGGCTATTTTTATTACTTGTACACGGGCCATATTCAGTATTGATAATTGTGGTGGAAATTTATATATATTCCTGTAAGAAAACACTCAGAGACAGAGATGGTAAAATAGGATCCAGTCTTTACTATATGCATATAGGGTCCAAGTTACATGCAGAACAAGGACAAAAGGGATTCCCCTTTGCTTGAATATTTGTATGAGCACAACATCTTAAATGTACGCCCCTGTGGCAAATTTCCCCCAATAGTTCATTACTCTCCTCCAACCTCATCAGCCCCAGCGGAGAGGAGACTGCCCCCCCGCAGCTTTACCTCATCCAGAGGCCTTATCTCAAGGCCCTGAAAGGTACACACGGTTCAGTATAGGGACACACAGTTCAGTTAAGCACATTCCATAACACTTCTGCTTACGCACAAGCTAGATTATAAGGATAAGCAATTTATAACTAAATTTCTCTCACATTTCCCCAGTTTTTATAATTGATTATCCGCTAATATGCCACTTCTCTCGATTTTCAGCATGTGCTTCATTCAAGGGAAATGTTCACTCTTTATTCTACTGTTCAAACAGGTCCCCTATTTCTATCACATCATTGTATGGCTCCCCCAGCTTCCCAGGCGAAGCATGTCCTTCTTCGATGTCCTGTAACATAAGCATCTGATACTGTAGGTTAGCATTCAACATTTTTGATAACACACTTCTAATTATTGGAACCCCACAGCAACTGCAAAAGAGCAGTACTGTGAATCCTGCTGCTATGAGGCTCAATACAGATGTTATTGCTGCCTTCCACGGCAGTACCTCGTTCAGGGGCGAGTAGAAGTATTCCTATAATGCATGTTTTTGTGGGTGGGGAAAACCAGAGTAAACCCACGCGAACACAGGAGAACAGAACCCCGCAAATTCCACCCAGAAAGGTCCCCTGTGAGGGATTGAAACCACTGTTCTCTGACTGCTGTTGAGGCATCTATCCGTGTTCCTAATCTGCACCCCGTTCTCCATTTACTGTATTGTTTTGACTTTTATTTTATTTAAAGACCCATCCAGTCTCCCATCCCACAATAGTTCACTTGATTTTTTTTATTCTTTCGTAATGCTATATGTACCATTAAATTTCATAAAATATTTTATGTTTACTGGTACTTTTCTGACCACTTGACCCTAATTTTTTTTTAACCTTCAAATAGCAATTGAAAGTTTCCAATACTTGATAGAGAAACCTCTGTATCAATTAAATATGGCACACAGTGTCTTACTCAATACAGTGTTTAACAGAACATTTGGCAAATTTTGAACACTTTGTGTTTTCCTCTTGTTTCTCAGCATTATTTTCTCTTCATTTTCTTCTCAGAGAGATGCTTCTAGAACACCAATCTCACACAGTCTAATTATTTACAGAAAACTGCTTAGATTTTCTAGCTCTTTAGAATTTTACAAATGTTTAACAAATTCAAATGGTGTTATCACTTAAAGCTCATAGACGATCTCACTGATGGTTTTCTCTGCAATGCATTACTACCACCAAATATTGGGGCATTTAAATATTGGGCTTTCTCCTGCATCAAATGGTGCATTTTTGTTTTATTCCCAATCATATATTTTGATCTCACTTATGTCCATTCTATGTTTTTTTTTATGTGAAGCTCTCAATACATGTAATAACTTTATTTTTAGGACTAGGCAATGCATTTCTTCACTTTTTACTCAAAGCAATTCAATCAGCCACAACATTAGAAACACTTTTCCACTTAGGTGCAATTGCTGTTCACTTCTGCAACTTTGTCCTTTTACAACTCCACAGCCATTAAAATGGCTAAACTCCTGCAAATTTGCGCTACTATTATACCCATTTTTCTTAGAAATTTCACTTTTTACCAATCCTGCAATTACTGTAAGAATTCCATAAAATACTGTAAATATAGGCTAATCAATGGGCACCTTAAATTATTCTTGAACAAATTGTTAGTATCTTGATGAATGCTAATTTTATTGTAGGCATCTACAGTCATGCCAAAAATTATTCATACCCCTACCCATTTTGGGGTTTTTTCGAGATATTTTTTGATAAATCAAATTTATTCTTGCACAAATGACACAGTAAGTTGACATCAGGCTGTAAGAATTACAGTAAATAATTTTTTGAGATATACAATACTTTTTGGTATTTTGACAGATTTACAAAAAATGCCCAGAATTATTCATGCCCTTTTCTCAGTTATTGATGGCAAAGCCTTTATTCATGATTACAGACCCCAAACGCTTCCTGTGGTTGATCACAAGGTTTCTACACGTTTCCACGGGGATTTTGGCCCACTCCTCTTTGGCAAACTTCTCCAGGTCCTTAAGGTTTGAGGGTTTCCTTGCCATGACCTTGGTCTTCAGTTCCCTCTGGAGATTCTCGATAGGATTGAGGTTGGAGCTCTGGCTTGGCCGCTCCAAAACATTCACTTTGTTGTCCACTAACCACTTCTTGACGGATTTGGCCGTGTGTTTTGGATCATTATCCTGTTGGAAGATCCATTCCTGCCCAAGACCAAGTCATTCACCGGATTGCTTGATGTTTTCACTGAGGATCTGGATATACTGGTCCTGTTTCATAATGCCATTCACTTTAACAAGGTTTCCGGGCCTGTTCGCTGAAAAGCAACCCCAGAGAACAAGGGCGCGGGAAGTGGGGTGCTGAGGTGCTGCAGCACCCCCTACTGGGGTATGGAGGGTGCTGAGCACCCCCTTACTGAGCAGAATAAATGGTTTTTATCATTACTAATTTCGCCATCTGAGCAATTTAAAAATATCACACAATGAAATTTATATCAGAACATAAAAATAATAATGCAAAAAAATGACTGACATGTATTTAAAATTCGTGTTTATGTTGGCTACGTTCTAAGGTCAAAGGTAAAAACGTGTTACTATGGGAGATAGCCTAGCAGCTACGCAAGAGACCACTGCTGCTGGAAATGGCGCAGGAAAGAATGTATGACTTTCTCCCCTGGACTAGCTAGCTTGTTGCTCCTGTAGAGAGGATCAGCAGCGGGTCACTCACCATCTCTGTGTCACTCACTTTAGCGCTGCCATGCACTCCGGATCCTTTCAACAGAACATCGTATTTCCTGGAAGCAAATTCGGCACGGTGTGATTTGATAGATCGTTTAATGAGGTTTGTTTGAAAATGGCGATGGTTGCATCGTGTTAAAAAAACCGACCTCAATCTTTGCTTTATCTGCACAACCTCTGTGACAATTCATTTGCTAAAGGGGGATTTAGCAACTGGGAAAAGGCAAAAGAAAGAACTTGGTCAGCATGAGTTGTCAGACCTGCACTCTGATTCATTACGTGTGTTAGCGATGCTTTAAGTAACTCCAGGCAGTGCTATATTTTGGGAGTTTGCAGCTAGGAATCAACATGCTGCAGTGTTGTTTATTCAGTTATAGCCTAAATGTTTATAACATTTAAGATCCGTTAAATTTCTGGGCCATGAAGGAATACCGCTCAGAGGGCACAATCATCCCGACACGTATCGCGGCAGCTTGTGTGAAAGAATGCACTTATTACCGAAAGCTTGAGAATGGCTTTCACGTACCCGCTGAAAAAAGATGTTAAACAAAAAAATCGCCGGTTTGGGAGAATTTTAAGAATGCTGATTATGATCCAAAAGAGACCGATTATTTTCGCTTTTTATGGGATTAGTCTGCTGCCTGGATGCATTTATGTTGGCGAAATTGACAAGCGACATTCATTAAGAAAGAATGAATTAAAAATTGCCTAATGTAATGCAATGAATCACTTTATTCAAATGGAGGATTTTGTCCGAGGTTTTTTTTTTTTTTTGGGAATTTTTCCTCCATTCGACAGCCACACAGTGCAGAGAGACAGGGAGGTTGGGGAAAGACATGCAGCAAATGACCCAAGCCGGATTCGAACCCAGGTCGCTGCGGGAAGGACACAGCCTATATGGTATGTGCACTTAGACCGATGAGCCACCAGGGCACCCCAGCTGAGGTTTATTTGTTTATTTTTGGGGCTGATGACCTCCTGTAGCACATAAAATGGCGCATAATAGCTAGGCTTACAAAGTCATGTCCTTCTGCGCTAATGTTTTCTAGGGCGCGACAGGAAGATGTTTCTGTTTTAAATGTAAAAAATGCTGAAACGGCTTTTTTAGGCTTTTTATTTTTCAGAACAATTTTAAAAGGGGGCTCGCCATTATATTTTGGAGAGTTTTATTTCTGAGATGGAGGGTACTTGTCTATATCTCGCATAAGTTTACTCGTATGGGCAGGCTTCAGCTGCCCGCTAAACCCAAATTCCTTTACCCATAATGATTTCCACTTCCCTGAACCATTATGCTGACGTTCTACACACTCCTCAGTCACAGTCAAAACCACATCCTCGGTTTCACAACAATATTTACAACAATTACAGCAACATCCCCCTTTACTGTTAGTCTGGCCCATTTTTAGCTTTACTTTCTCTGTCTCACATGAGTAAAACCGAATTCGGGAAAATTCCATCACTCACCCGCTCCTCCTCTCCCTTATGGAGAACCCCCCTCCTGGCCTCACTAAACGCTCAAAGAGCCTCCACAATCGCTCCGAGCTGAGGACTTTCCCTACGTCTCCCAGACGACCGTGCACGGTTTTCAGTCAGCGCCGATTCTCCAGGGAGTGCAGGTGAGATATTGGAGTCCCAGATGAGCCCCCAGTATGTGGTGAAAATTTATATTTATTCCTGTAAGAAAACACTCAGAGTCAGAGATAGTAAAATAGGATCAAGTCTTTATTATATGCATATAGGGTCCAAGTTACATGCAGAACGAGGATAAAAGGGATTCCTCTTTGCTTGGATATTTGTATGAGCACAACGTCTTAAATGTATGCCCCTGCGGCAAATTTCCCCCAATAGTTCACTCTCCTCTAACCTCCCCTAGCCCTAGGGGAGAGGAGACTGCCCCCCACAGCTTTACCTCATCCTAAGGCCTTATCTCAAGGCCCTGGAGGTACACATGGTTCAGTATAGGGACGCGCAGTTCAGTTAAGCACATTCCATAACACTTCTGCTTACGCACCAGCTAGATTATAAGGATCAGCAATTACGCACAACCTAGGTCACAAGGATAAGCAATTTATAACTAAATTTATCTCACAAAAATAATGGTATTTTTCACAGCCAACTTAACCTAGTTGCCCCTCAGCCCCGACTAAGGGGCAGAGGGGTATTGTCGTCCCCTTCGCAGACAGGCAGGCGGGCGTCCAGCCAATGTTCAGGCCATTTATTTCAAACCGCTTAGGTTAAGAACTTCATTTTGCATATGTGGACTCGCCTTGGTGGGTAGCTGTGCCTCGTCGAGGTTTCATACCCGAATGACCTTTGACCTTTGCGCAGTGACCTCCAAGGCTTTCAACACCAACACCAGCCACCACCAGTATAGAAATCTGCAAAAATAAGAGTACAGCACTACCGTGATAGCTTTTATTGCATGAACAGTGAATGTCAAAAAAATGTGTCTTCTCCGGAAAATTAGTCATTACATTATAAATTCTATGGAACACATCCTCAGAATGAATTACTATGTGTCCAGAGTATTATTCAGTTGTATATGTTCCATAAAGCACTGTGTTTGCTTGTTAATTTACGATGACAAAGAAAAAGTTTTCGAGTTTTGAAGTAAGTTTACCCTTTAATGTTAGATATGATTTGTTGTAACATTACAATGTTGCATGGCATCATAGAAATTGTGTGGTGTATTTAATTTCATATGTATAGCTTACAGAAACACTAAAATTGTGCAAAAATATTATTCATTCATTCAACCTTTATTTACAACTCTCGGGGTACAGTTGAGGGCAGTCCTCTTTTTCAATGTAGCTGAGATACAGTATATAAAAATAAATAAATAAATAAAAATATATAAATACAAACATAAATAAATCAAGTAAAACAGTTACAGACTGGAGAAGGCAGGTTTGCAATTAATGACTTAAATTGTCCATAAGATATGAAAGAGTTTAGCCTAAGGGTTTGTTGTATAGAGTTCCAGGAGGTGGGGGCATCAAAAGAGAAAGCAGACTTACCCAGCTCAGAGCAGACCTTGGGGACTTTGAGCTGGAGATAGTTAGTGGGGGGTATAATAGAGACCTGAATGCCAGTTCAACAAAGAAGAAATGTATGGTGAGAGTTTGCCAATGATAGCTTTATAGATGTACAACACCCAGTTTCTTGAACGCCTTTCAGCTAGGGATGGCCAGCCAATCTTATCATATGGGGTACAATGATGAGTGTTATAGCTAGCACCAGTTGCAAATCTGATGGCAGAGTGGTAGACTGTGTCAAGGACCTTAAGAGAGGAAGGAGTAGCATTCCTATAAATTACATCACCGTAATCCAGAATGGGCATAAAAACAGCTTCGACAATCCTTTTTCTGCACAACATAGGAACGCTTGCTTTGTTTCTATAAAGGAGGCCAACCTTTTGCCTTAGTTGTTTAGCAAGATGGTCAATATGAAAAAAGAACTTTAGTTTCTCCTCAAGCCATATTCCTAGATACTTGTATACGGGTACATGTTCAATCTTTAAACCATTAATTGTACTTATGTGCAAGCTGCTAGGGTCAGTGTTCTTTGCTCTAGAAAACAACATGAATTTAGTTTTGCTAGCATTTAGCACCAATTTAAGTTAGGATAATGCCCCCTGTAGAGCGTTGAATGATTGCTGCAAATTGTCAATAGCAAGCTTGATAGAATCAGCAGTACAGTATAATATGGTGTCGTTAGCATAGAGATGGACATGACAATTACTGAGAGAGGAAGCTATATCATTAATGTAGAGGGTGAAAAGTACTGTTCCTAGTACAGAGCCTTGTGGGACAACCTTAGTCAGTGGCGGGAAGCTGGATTTGACATCCCCCGATTTTACACATTGAAACCTCTCAGACAGATAACTTTGAAACCAACTAATTATGCCTGCTTCATGACCATCTATGAATATAAGCGTCAAAGCTATTTTCCGGAGAAGACATATTTTGACATTACAACATGTAGTGATAATTTGGGACATCTAAATTATGTTTGTACACACTTTTGTTTTTCTGAAAATATTAATGCTTCTGAGTGATTTAATGTAATTCTGTTTATGTAAACAGTATGTGTCTGGCCTATTTCCACTTTTTTAACCAGTTCCGGAGAAGACATGTTTTTGACGGGCAAAGAACATATACTCACAACATGGTACACAGTGTAATGATCAGTGCATATACTGACACAGTATTCCTCATGCACAATCATATGAATATGTGGAGTCAAAATCATACAATACATCCAAACTTATCCCCCTCCTCTGTTGAAATAGTAATAATGTAAAAAAACATTTCCGGATAAGACATTTTTTGACGGACAGAATATCTTGGTAGAAAAAGTCAAGTTTTCATGAATCGATGCGTTTCTGACCCCCCAAATATTATTTGCAGCTTTAAAAACCTTCCCAATTTTTTAAATAATGATTGCACAAGCTACTGGGTGCAATGGTATTTTATTGGTGATGAATACAAATGTATCTAAAAGAAAATGAGACACCAAAATGTCAAAAAAAATAGATAACTTAAAATGAATGATATATGTCACCTTGCTGCTAATAATTTTAGAAAAAAAAAGCTAAATTTATTCAATATGTTGTAGAATTTACCCCTGATTGTGAAACAGCCCATATTCATTCAACAAAGAATGAACTTATTTTGGTACCCATGTAACGTGATGAAAGAAACATGGTGAAATAAACTAATAATCTTCCACATTGAAATAAACTAATTTATAGATGACTGCTGTTCAATATGTGGGAAAATAGCTGTATAAACAGTTTTGCTGATGGCAAAAAGTATTAGCATGCTACCGAGCGAATTATGATTCTGGCTGGGTATAAAACAATATTGTTACAGAAATGTGGATACATTTTTAATTATACGTTGGGTACGTTTCAATGGTGCCCTGGTCGAAAGTGACCCTATCAGCGTACATAGCATGAATAAACATAATACCTAGCAGAGGCTTAATATACAGTCTGGAAATAGTTAAAGTGTATATTACATCACGAAAATAATATCAGCAAAACTGTTGATTTGTTATTCTTTCACTTTACACTATTTTTGAATGCACAATAGCCTGGTATTGACCATTTTCATGTTTTCCACATGAATATGTTCATGGTCAGTGTTAGCTAGCTACATTTATTGCCTCTTACCTTGCGATATTTGACTGTCATTATTGGATTCAAGATTCAACATTACCTTACAGAGCAGTGCCCATGGCTACTGACTTGCTATGTTTCAACTAAAATAACACGTCTTTTTCTTTATTTCATTCCTCTTGTTCTTTTTTTGTGAATACCAAGTTCAAGTGTAAGATCAGACTGCAATTTGATCTCCGCTATGTTAGCTACTCTCTTTGAGATCAGGCACTGCTTACAAACTCAGTGTCGTTTACATTACATTCTTTTCTCAAACTTTCCTAAAAGTGCCCTAATCTTGCCAGTGGCCAAATTCTACCCACCCATAATGTTGCCCATGCCAGGCTATGTTTGGTTTTGCAATCTGTTGAGGGATGGGCGAAATTAGGAGCATGAGCTGTCCTGGGCGAAATTAAGGCTTTTCTAAATTTCAGAAAGATTGACTTTATTCAGTTTTGCATCTGTTGGAAATTATTCCACGAGTATATCTTTGATACATGAAAAATAGCAGCTGTTGATTTTTTTAATGGCCAACTTACAGGGAAAGGAGTTCATTCAACTCCAACAGAGTACAACAGAGACATACTGTACATGATAAACCGGAGTCATAATATGTACTTGTAAGATGAGTTCTCCCTAAACATTACACTGTGTATCCTTATCCACAACTGAACCTCAATAGTACCAGGCACCTTTTTGAATACTAAGATCTTACAACCCTCGTGCATCTTGTGCACCTTTCCCCACAGGGCTGAATCTCATGAAATGTTTGACTCCAAATTATCATGTGATGACTATTTAAGCCCTTGCCAATATGCAAGTACCTGGATTGTAAAGTCACAGTTGTACTGAAATCCTAGTCATATTGTTGAGGATCATATTTCAGTATTTCTCATCATATTCATCAGTAAATCGATGACCATAATTAATAACCATAATCTATAATCATAATCAGTAACCATATTATGTAAGCAGCAGTAACGCTCACAGGCACATGCGCACACACACACACACACACACACGCACATACAAGCAGTTCACACTCAGATAAGTAGTTGGCTTCTGTAGCTTTGATTGACATCTGTTCAGTTGATTCAGGCAATATCTGTTCAGTCATCAGCATTATTCACCATCATTCATCAGAAATCATATAGTTATGCATGATGCTCCAGTGTTACACTGGAAGAGGGCTGTTATCTTTTTGGTTGCAATTTTCAAGGCAAGTTGGCAGTGTTTTGGTTTGCCTGTCTCTGGGACGACCTGTGACCCAACTATAAGTCCTCTTAAACAATGAAGTAGCCTTGAAGTAGTTATTTTACAAAGGATGCCAACCAATGAAAAAAGAGAAAAACAAGTATCATGCAGACATTACTTTATTGAACCATTGTAGCATGAGAGGGCGGAAAAACCATATTTGGAAGATGTTTCCTGTGATGAAGGAATACAAATTGGGTGTGAGAAGCAGAATGTCAGTTCTTCTTGCGCAAAAAGAACTTAGGTTTATATTCATCAATATGCCTCAATAAAGCCTAATTTTCTTAAGAATATCTCTCTCTCCAATTGCTTGAGGATGGGGGAACCTCATAATATGAAATTATTTCTGAATGAAAACCACAACAAATTTGGCAAGCCAGCCAAAAGTCCCCAAAGGTCAGTTACACTTGGAAGGGTAGGCGGTCTTCCAGTGGTTGGAGATGGTGCGGGGAACACACACACACACACACACACACACACACCCTAAGCCGCCAGCCAACTAAATATAAGGTGAGCAATTCAACTAATTTAATTTAATTTCATTATCTTGCTCAAATAAATACAGTGGGGTGCAAAAATTTGGGCAGCCCTGGTGTAAATGTCTGTTACAATTAATCTCCAAGTGATTGAAAGCAAACCTGAACACAAAATGCTGCATACAGTTGCAAGAAAAAGTATGCAAACCCTTTAGAATTACCTGGATTTCTGCATAAATTGGTCATAAACTGTTATCTGACCTTCATCTAAGTCACAACAATAGACAAACACAATCTTCTTAAACTAATACCTCACAAACAATTATATGTTTTCATGTTTTTATTGAACACAACATGTAAACATTCACAGTGCAGGGTGGAAAAAGTATGTGAACCCCTGGGCTAATGACTTCTCCAAGAGCTAATCGGAGTCAGGAGTCAGCCAACCTGGAGTCCAATCAATGTGACGAGATTGGAGGTGTTGGTTAAAGCTGCCCTGCCCTACAAAAAACACACACCCGTTTTGAGTTTGCTATTATCAAGAAGCATTGCCTGATGTGAACCATGCCTGACACAAGAGAGCTCTCAGAAGACCTACGATTAAGAATTGTTGACTTGAATAAAGCTGGAAAGGGTTACAAAAGTATCTCTAAAAGTCTTGATGTTCATCAGTCCACGGTAAGATAGATTGTCTATAAATGGAGACAGTTCAGCACTGTTGCTACTCTCCCTAGGAGTTGCCGTCCTGTAAAGATGGCTGCAAGAGCACAGCGCAGAATGCTCAATGAGGTGAAGAAGAATCCTTGAGTGTCAGCTAAATACTTACAGAAATCTCTGGCACATGGCCCTGTCAGAGTCCTGAGCTCGACCCGATTGAGATGCAGTGGCATGACCTCAAGAGAGCGATTCACACCAGACATCCCAAGAATATTGCTGAACTGAAACAGTTTTGTAAAGAGAAATGGTCCAAAATTCCTCCTGACCGTTGTGCAGGTCTGATCTGCAACTACAGGAAACGTTTGGTTGAAGTTTTTGCTGCCGAAGGAAGGTCAACCAGTTATTAAATCCAAAGGTTCACATACTTTTTCCACCCTGCACTGTGAATGTTTACATATTCTGTTCAATAAAAACATGAAACTACGGTATATCATTTTTTGTGAGGTATTAATTTAAGAAGACTGTGTTTGTCTATTGTTGTGACTTAGATGAAGATCAGATCACATTTTATGAGTTTATGCAGAAATCCAGGTAATTCCAAAGGGTTCACATCCTTTTTTTTGCAACTGTATATGGTCCAATATGATGTTAAAATGCATACTTTTTTGTCAAATAACGTGAAATTGTTTTGGCCGGTCATTAACTTCCCATCCCTGCCCCCTGGAGAGTGGGCCGGTCACGTATGAATTCCCAGGCCATTTTTTTGCCCCAGTCCGCCCCTGCTGGGGGTGAGTCCAACAATACTCTTAACATTAGATAATGTTATTTTTAGCCGACTGCTTTCAACTGAGCATAGTTTTCATTGGCTGGCAGTCGGCCAAATCTACCCTATTGATCAAAAAGTTTTTGTTTGCAGTTATCAGACAATATGGTGGGTGAATCAAGCCCAAGCCACATAAATTCCTCAGCACAAGTGACACTGAAAAAGCTTCATGTCTGCCACCATGCTGAGTATTAGCCGCACGTCACCTCCTCAAAGTGTTAGCCTCTGTTGCTTCATGTTTTCTGCTAGCAATGCATTAAAAATGGACCGTCACAAGACATAACCAAATGTTTGGTTTATTGAACTCATCCCAGAAGACACTGTAGTTTGCCAGGGCAGTAATTCACTAAGCACGGATTAAAGCAAAGTTAAACCTCAGAGTTTGAGTATAAGGTTGTCTATGTAGACTGATAAATCTTGCAAATTAGCAAACCCAGGGGATCAGAACAAAGAACTGGGAGTCACAGTTTTTCTGAATCAAGATTTAATATCTATGACTGTAAATCTGGGCAAGTCCTAGAGGAGGACTAACCTCAGCGTGGGTGCTGGCCAGTGGGAAAATGTAATGTCTTTCACAGATAAGGAGGAAGGTTGTCATGCAGGAAGTGGGGTGGCTTGCAGGATAACAGTTTCCTGAGTGCAGCGTGACTGTGAACCACCATGAAAATAGACATTAGCACAACCGAGCTGTTTCCTTGACAACATTTTTGTGTATAAAACTGTTTTTTAATCAGTATTGGGCACACATGATAATGAAATTGTGTAAGTCTTGAAGTCCTCAAAAATGAAAAAGGGACCCAGATAGCAAAAAGTGATTGAATGAACATTGTGATATTGTCAGGCTGAAGAGTGCAATCAACATTGATGTCAGATATTGAAAAAAACATTGAAAGTGCTCGCTATGATCAACATGGAAATAATGTTGAATTTCCAATCAATTCTGACAATGAATCAACCTTGATTCAACTATGATATGATCAACATTGAAAGAATTTAGAATTGCATCAACAGTGATTCAACTATATATATGCATTGCATTACACATTGAAACAATGTTATTATTAAAGGGCCCTTTCAACACTTTTCAACCCTCCTCTGTATGTTTTTAATATGCCTCATTAAAAAATAATCACTTTTTTACTCTATTTATGGTATAGTTCAACAAGGAGCATGCCAAAGTAGTCAACTAGTCAGTGATATCACTGCCATATGCCTGAATGGCAGTGATGTCACAAATAGACAAGTTTGGAGCAACCCCCGCAGTGCTATGGTTTGCACCCCGCCGGATGCAACCAGCAATTTGCACACTAAGACCACGGGCTTGGGCGAAAGGAGACTCACGTGCCAAGGCTGAGGGTGAAGAACTGAATTTACTTGAAAAAACAAACAAGAACTGGAGTACAAAAAAAACAGAAACAAGGCAAGGTGGCAGCTAAAACAGACACACAGACCTGCTGGGGCAGCTAAAACAGACACACAGACCAGCTGGGGCAGCTAAAACAGACACACAGACCTGCTGGGGCAGCTAAAACAGACACACAGACCTGCTGGGGCAGCTAAAACAGACACACAGACCTGCTGGGGCAGGTAAAACAGACACACAGACCTGCTGGGGCCAAGGAAAATTCAGAGCACCAGGACTGGCACCTGCCAGCCCTATATACTCTGCAACTGCCTCCACCTTAATTGGCTCCAGCTGAGGCCAATCGAGGTGGAGGTAGAAGAATGTGAAAGGGGAGGGGCTGAAAGGCCCAAACCTTAACACGTAGAACTTTAAAACACCAAATGATTATTTTTTAAATGAGGCATAGTAAAAACATACAGACGAAGGTTAAAATGCTGAAACAAAAAAAAACCAAACAAACAATAAAACAGGCCATTATTCATTTAGTAATTTATTAAAGAGTCAAAAGAAATTACACTTTTGATACTTGTGACACCCCCACCCCCCCGCATCACCATTGAAACGATGTCAATTCATTGTAGGGCATTTCAACATTGAAAAGTCATCATCTATACTACATTGATTCAACAACAGGTTTTCAAACGTTGAAATGGTAACTGTAATTGAAGAGTTTGGTTCCAAAACGAAATATATCCATTTTACTCATTTTGAGTAAATCAACTTTTTCTGTGTTGGCGCCTATTGCATTTTATAGAGAAACACAAACTTTGACCATGAAAAAATACACTCTATAGTATGAATTTTAAAAAATGAAAATTTGCACCATGTGTAAGAAGCACAGGGCTATTGCTTTATGGTATTATCTCAATTTTTGTAATTTTGGCACTTATTGCGTTTTGGAACCAAACTCTTCAATTAAACATTGAATCAACATAGATTTTTCAACCTCAATCAAAAATAACCAATCTGACCAAAATCCAACATTGAATTGATGTCTTTTGCTATCTGGGACACACAATTGAATTGGTAAATTCAGTTAGGGCCCAATGCCACACATTTCCAACATGTAGTTGGGCCCTTATTGAATTCACCAATTCAATTGTGGAAGTTCATGTAGGACCCTCGCAGCTCGACCAACGACGGAGGAGCCGGGGGGTGAAGGCTTATGCGTGGTGATTCCAGCTGTTACAAGGCAATGGAACACGTCAGTTAAGTCTTTCATGTATGCGTCCCGCCTTGGACCTGGTCTGAGACTTACCTGAAGGATTCTCAGTTATTCTCCGTTCTAAAACGGGGCTACGCCGAAATCACGGAACCATCTAACTTAATGCCGCGCTGCGAATAATCCAAGGTGCACGTTGGAACACTCGCAGAAACTGGACAAAACATCAGACATATCAGTGATTAGGGCAAACTAAGCATAATGATTACAATGTTACTCTCGTTTAAAATCTGACTCCATTTAGAATTAGAATTTATAATTTAGGGAGAACCTGCGTGGACCTCGGGGTGATTACCTCCCAGACTCGTAAATAAAGGCCTGTGTCACTAAAATATATGCCCCCAGTTTTGGCATTATTTCCGCAGCTTAGGTTCGTTGGTAGTACTAGAGGATTGGAAGCCAAACATCACAGCAACAGCATCTTTTGGCGTGAATACTGCAAACCCAGATCTATGCACGCCCATGGGTTCCTTCAGGGAATTTTTTTTTTTTTTTAAAGATATTTTTATTAAGATTTTTCCCATAAACATACAAAACACACACTACAAACAAACAAACAAACAGGCCACAAAAGTTACACATTTTCTTGAAATCTTTAGCTATAAGATATGTAGCCCACTACCTATTTAGAAAAAATATTTCATACAGGTGTATAGGTATATGGAGGGAAGTGTCATAGCACCTATATAAACATATGCACATAAGAGCGCTCAGCCTATTACCTTCAGGGAATTTTAACAGATAACCGACTCCTTGTCCATGGGTTTCCTTAAGGTTAAAATCTCAGAACCGGCAATACATAAGCCCTTTAAATAAGCAGATCATGATTGTCTCTCCAACTTAATAAAACCAATTCTCATCCCAAAGCCGCTGATCAGTCAGTCCTTGGGTGAGCTTAACCCCTAAGTCTCCGGCGTAACGTGGCTAGAAAGAATGTACAAGTGTTAAGAGTCTCTGATACCACGCAAGTTTAAAAGATATAACAATAGTTTATTCACCAGGTAGGCAAGAGCTTAAATCAAACAAATCACAGTTAGATCAATCACAAGTTACAAACGATTTAGAAAATGAGAGTGAAGTCACACCTGGCGAAAAAGGCTACACACGAGGCAAGCGTACAAGGAGTTTGAATTACGAAGCTTCACTAAGATAGAAATACTGTACGGACCAATCGTGTGGGAAGTCGTTTACAAGCTTCCCTGACTAGGTCGTCTCTCTTAGATTTAAGGCTGATGACGCCTTTGATCAGGGCAGCTCAGCCCGCACAGATGGCCCAAATTGAAATTTAGACTTCCCCCTCGGAGGAAATAAGAAAACAATTATTATTCAAAGGAGATAATAAAAGTTCTCAGATGAGTGAGAGGACCTTGAAGACAGACCTCAGGGGGGGTCGCAAAGAACTTTCCTGCAAAGGGGGAGAGATGATTCTAAATACACCTCAAGAGATAACTCTATGTTTTCCTTAAATACAGCGGATATGAAATGCATCTCATTCAACTCCTTGAATTTAGCTGAAGAGATACATACCAAACATGATTACATAGAGAATTATGATGGTGGAATTGTCATGAAATTTCATCCCAACTGAACCATTCCCCATGAAATTCACATCACTATTACCCCATTTATAATACAGTAATTCAGTGATGACATGCGGGCAGTTAGAGCGGTGTAATAGTGGGTTTTTGCTTAAATTGAAATTCTCAACTCAGAACAGTTATAGTGATGAAATGAAAGGGTGCGGTAACAGTGTGTCCAGAAGAGGTCACTATGGCACTAATCGGGCAGAGAGCACAGGTCACACCCCGCTGTGAGAGAAATTCCTTGCAGCAACCAAGCCAGGGCGCGCTCCCTTACCCACCTTTGATGTGCTCAAGACACACACACACACACGCCCATGCTGAAGTGTCCAGTATCAGGCCCCCTTATCTCAGTGGAGGAATTGGGGAGGCAGCTGCAGAGGACGTCTGAACCCTGATGACTTTATTACCCCACTGTTCTCAGCCATGCCTGGCTGGAGACGATGCCAGCTGTGGAAGAAGTATAGGCTCTTATGCCTTTATTACCCCACTATGTTAAAAACAGAGGGCAACAGGCACTCCTGGTCGCACGTCCATGTTATCTCCTGGCTTCCCCCCTACATTCACAAGGATACCTTGCACTTGTGGTTTGCTTCTTCTTGATTTCTCAGTCCAATTTGCCCTGGATTCAGAGAATTTTAAATCCTTTCTCTGAAAATAAAAATAGTTAATTTATCTGTTTATTTTGCAATATTTGTTATTGACTTCAAAATGTAGGCATCTCTCCTTAATTTGCAGGTTAAACTTCTTCCTATACTCATCTAGCATTATGCTGTTTGTTTGAGGTAATTTACAAGACTCACAACTGCCAATTCTTCAATGAAACCTGAAAAAAAAAACATGACAAACTGTTTAATCCTTTCACCCCCAAGGTCCCCGGTGGTTTCACTGTCCTTATCACCCAAGGGAACTGGACAAGATTTAAGATTTTTTTAAAGACCCCCTTTCAAATAAGTTTATTAAATCATTTAGTGTCACACATAGTGTCGGATTCCGAAGAATTCCAGTGCGGTGACCTCATGGCGGCCGATCTGGAGGTCCTAGCAGGTAAAGAAATGGTTATTAATCAGGACTTGGTCCCACAAAATAGGATCACAGATCTAGCTGGATAACTACCCAGAATAAAACTCATGAGAGTAATTTTTACTTCAGATTTGAGAGAATTCCATGTTTTCCCATGTGAAGTCATCCATCAATCCTTGTAATCCCGGATGGGTGTTTCACAAAGCAGTATTATTCACTGAGCTGGATAACTGCGCTAAGTAACACCAGGAGCAGCTGCTTTTACTGTCCTCCAGGTTCCAGGTTTGCATCCTTTTCATGATTTCACTCAGGTCTGACTTTTACACATATCCAGCCAGCCCAGTTATCCACAGTCTGATTAGGATCAAGATAGCTGTTAATTAAAATCTAGTGCAACTCCTTCACTTCAGTCCATGTTCTTGATTTTGGCATTTTGATAAGCCCAGATATCCAGCTAACTGTGTAATCCTGCTTTGATACTGAGTCAGCAGGATGACTGTAATAAGCAAAACATGGAACTTTCCCACATGTGGAACATGAACTGAAGTAAAAAATGGCTGATCCAGGCTTTACTTGGCACAATAATTTCGATAACTGCGTGTCTCGAGAGACAGGGTCGGCAGCATCCCCCGGGTTGTTTATTTCCTCTCTGTTGCGATGTCTGCCAGCTTTCACTAGATGACGCCAGCCACCAAGTTTCAGTTTGAGATCTGTTTTAATTCGCTTTCTCGTTGCACTAGTGTGTCTGATATTTGTGCCTGTCTGTTTCATTATGCATAGCACGTTCATCTGATCATGATAGTATTTAAGCCCTTGCGTCTCTAGTAGCTTGTTTTTTTTTTTAATATTTCCCCATGCCAGTCTCTTGTGCTCCCTGCTTTGCCTTGTTTTATGGTGTCATCGTGCCTTTCCATCCCACCCCACCCCCTCCCTCATGGTTCCTGTCAATCAAGCCATTTGAGGCCTTGAACAAAACAAAGAGATAAAATACTCATTTGAATATTAGTGACAATCAAATATGAGTCTTGGTCATGTGCTCTATTTCCTGGTATTGTCATCGTAATTACTCTACTGTTTTGCTTCAGTCCCTGCTTGCCGATTCAGTCACCTGTCAATCATGACAGGCAGCTGTCAATCACGTCAAAAACTTGTGAGTCAAGTGAGTCTTCCCTGTCAGTCACTTATCCATCAATATCAGGCATTCTGTCATGTCAACTAAGGGACAGTCAAATCAAATGTCAGTCACCCCTCAGTCACATCAGACAACTATCATACAAGTGTCAGTCACCTGTCAGTCAGATGTCAATCATGTCAACAAAGTGTAAGTTACATGTTAGTCACCCATCAATCAAATTTACCTGGCCCATCAGATGTCAATCAACCATCAATACTGTCACCAACCTGTCAGTCTCGCCTCATTCACTCATCAATCATACCAGCAACTCGTTGGTCACAGCTGAGTCACCTATCGATCTAATATCAGCAACCTGTTGGTTGAATGCCAATCACCCATCAATCAAATATCAGCTACCTGTTCGTGAAATGTTCATCATCCATCAATTATCTCAAAGTCATCAGTCAATAACTTGACCTACAGGACAGTCACATCTTGATCACCCATAAATAATGTCAGCTACCCATCCATCAGATGTCAATCACCCATCAATCATGTTAGCAACCTGTCAGTCACATCTCAATCACCCCTTAATCAAAAGTCAGTTACCTTCCCATCAGATGTCAATCCCCCTATCATTAATGTCAGTTACCTGTCAGTCATATCTCAGTCGCCCATCAATCAAATGTCAATTATCTGCCAGTCACATGCCATTCACCCATCAATCAAATGTCAGTCCCCTGTGATTTACCGGTCAGTCCTGTGCCACTCACCTGTCTCAATACTCAGGTCAAGACTATGATGTTCGGGCCGGCAGAACTGTACAGCTGGTCTGCAAAGTCACGGACAGACACAGACAAAAGTGGACTTTTCGAATAAGTAAGGGTTCGCAGCAACGGACCATTTTCATCAGGCACAAGAACGGGGCGGTCAGCAAAGAGATCGAGGACCCACAGAGTCGTTTAACGCTCTCACATGACAACACGCTCAAAATATCCAACCTCCTGCCCAGTGACGGTGGGCAGTACTGGTGTTACGGCCAAAAGGCCGCAACTCTAGCTGTAAGGACAGGTGAGCCCAGACAGGTGCCTGAATCTGAGTTCATTTTCACAAGTAAGCTGTGATTGTTCCTGACTCTCTTCTGTATTTGGTCTCCCCCAGAGAAATCAGACCACACAAATCCTGCTGCAGGAACGACTGAGGAGACCGACGCAGGTATCTATGCTAGCCGTGACGTGCTGTGGGATTCAACACACTCTCTCTCTCTCTCTCTCTCTCTCTCTATTTGTGCGATATTAACCCTTTAAGCGCTAGTCGTGGCTATAGCCGTGATGAACATAATCATAACCGCTGCTGATTGCGGCTATTGCCACAAGGAAGTTTCCAGCCACAACTGCTAGTCACGGCAAAGGACGTTTTGGGGGGCAGGCGTGTTTCACCATACCCACGAGATTTTAGTATTTACGCCGCCATGTTGGGGATTGGTTGCAAGAGCCCGGAGTGTGCATTGTCACGATTTCTTTGAACTGCATTGTCATCCTATGAATGAATCATTACAATATTCCTGTTTTGTGGATTTTGACCACGCATTGTTTCAAAATGGCGACGTTCGAGAACTTGTCAAGTGATGGCAGTGAGTTTGAAGATGAAAATGCTGAATAACTAGCTACGTTGTTTGCTGAAAATGATAGCGTAAATAAAGATGATTTCTTGGCTTTGAGGAGCAAGAAACTCTGATCTGATTGATTCAGCACTGAAGTGTCCCATGTGGGAAATATTTTGAGCGGTGTGTTGGTATTTTATAAAAAGTTATTTAGCATTTAAAGGGTAAATAATGACAATGTACTACATGGGCACTCTGAGAGTGCAGTCTTCCACTAAGTCCTGCAGTATAAATTGTCTGTTTTGTCACTGTTGAACTTTGCTACCATCTACTGGAAATTAAAATGTATGGCATTAATAACAACAAGGCCAAATGCCCCATCTTGCAATGTGATCGAAGTGAAAATTTATTCTTGTATCTCAGCCATGATTTAGATCTGCTACAAAATCTAATGGGTTTTATCTTGGCCCATGATACACTCTTCCATCAAGTTTCATGAAAATAGGGCCAGCAGCTTTCTGTTATACAGGTGACAAACAGCTGAACGCCTGAAACAATCCCCCCTCTGATTTCACCCCCCAACCAATAAAGCCACCCGATATTATATTTCACATCATACAAACCGGGGAGATACTTCGCACATCTATTTCTAACGACAGGTGCGTCGGACCAGGATAAACAGTTCAAAGGAAACAAAGGAGTCCCGCACACTGTCTAACTTGCAAATAGCAAAAGTTTTATGTGATGTTTCGGTACTTAAACCTTCTGATGATGATTTGTCTGATGAAGGTTTAAGTACCGAAACATCACATTAAACTTTTGCTATTTGCAAGTTAGACAGTGTGCGGGACTCCTTTGTTTCCTTTGAACATCATACAAATCGCAATTCCAATGAAGTTGGGACGTTGTGTATGACGTGAGTAAAAACTGAATACAATGATTTCAAATCCTTTTCGACCAATATTCAATTGAGTACACTACAAAGATATGTTTAAACTGATAAACTTAATTTTTTTTTGGAAATATTCACTCATTTTGAATTTGATGCCTGCAACATGTTCCAAAAAAGCTGGGACAGGGGCAATAAAAGACTGCGAAAGTTGGGGAATGCTCAAAAAACACCTGTTTGGAACATTTCACAGGTGAACAGGTTAATTGGAAACAGGTGATTGTCATGATTAGGTATAGAAGGCGCATCCCCGAAAGGCTCAGTTATTCACAAGCAAGGATGGGGCAGGTTCCCTACTTTGTGAACAATGCGTGAGCAAATAGTCCAACAGTTTAAGAACAATGTTGCCCAATGTGCAGTTGCAAGGTATTTAGGGATTTCATCATCTACAGTCCATCATATCATCACAAAACTCAGAGAATACAGACAAATATCACTGAATTCCCGTGACCGTCGGTCCCTCAGGCGGCACTGCATTAAAAACCGACATCATTCTGAAAAGGATATTACCATGTGGGCTCAGGAACACTTCGGAAAACCAATGTCAGTTAACACAGCTTGTCCCTACATCTACAAGTGCAAGTTAAAACTCTATCATGCAAAGCGAAAGCCATATATCAACAACACCCAGAAACGCCGCCGGCTTCTCTGGGCTTGAGCTCATCTGAGATGAGTCCAAATTTCTAATTGTTTTTGGAAATCATGCCCTCCGGGCTGAAGAGGGAAAAAAACCATCCAGATTGTTATCAGCGCAAAGTTCAAAAGCCAGCCAGCCCCCCTTGCTTACTTTAGTGCTTCTGCATATGACACCTTGTCCATTATCTTGACTCTCTGAACTTCTCTAGCTTCTCTCTGCACTACACAGCCTCCAAACGCAGGACTATGATCTCCTCCACTGTTGCAGCATTTAACCTTGGCATCTTTATCACATTCACCATACTCATGTTGTCCACCACATCGTGCACACCTTAGCTTTCCTTGACACTGTTGTGCTGTGTACCCCATTTTTTGACATGCATAGCACCTGAGAGGTTTGGATATGTATTCCCTTACCCTGTAGTTTATGAACCCCATTTTAACTGCTTCAGGAAGTGTATTCTCAGACTGTAATATTACCGATATTATTATTATCATGCACAACCATTCCCTATTTGGGGGTTGTCTTGCTTTAGCCTCCCCATTGCATCTGATGTCAATTTCATTTGCACCAAAACTGGTGAAATTGGTTCGCAATCACTTGTGAATCTTAGATATACAGATTGATATCCCAGAAGTTTAACTGAGTTGGTGTTATACTATGATGAATAAATGGTCCCTTATTTTTTTGAGCAGTGTAATTTAATTTGTTTGAGGTTTGTTTCACGAAGCCTGAATGTTAAGCTAATGAACAAAAATAGTTTTGTGTCACGTGATTTATTTATTTATTTTTTTTTTGCTATGGAGTAAAGTAGCTGACTGCGCATCATCTGTGAGGTGATTCTTTAATTTTTGCCAGGGGTTGCACACACCAACTTATCTTCAAAACAGGTTTCATATTGCTGTTTTTAAAAATGATTCAAATAAATTGCTTTGAACCTGTAATTGTATGTCATCTCTCATAAATTTTCAAAATGTAATGTTAGAGGCCTTAGAAACAAGTTCAGAAAATAATAACAGTTCATTACAATTATTGATATTATCCTTTTGGGGTGCTCAGATAAAATTCATGGGTGCTTGAGCATCCCAATAAAAAGTCTAAAATCACTACTTCTTCAGTCAGTTTAGTTTTTTTTACAAATTTACACGTTGTCCTCCTCTTCTTTCACCGAGCGTGCTGTGCATTGCGTCATCTGCAAGGAACAACACAAACACAGCCAAAGAGGTGAATACATTAAATTATTTTACTTTTTCTTCAGTATTTTTAAGCAGTAAAGTCTTAGACTTCAGTTTAGTAGCTTGCTGTCGGAATTGTTTCGTTTTGGAAGAAATGGTTATCAGGAGCTTATAGCAAAATTTCTTCCTGAACAGTGGGCATATAACAGTACAGCTACAACCGCATGCATGCAAAAGCGAGACAGTACCAGCAAAACAATAAGCTGAGACGAAGGCAGTTCATTTCATTCTATCTAGTTGCACATATGTACAGCGTTTGATTGCGCAATTCCCCGTTGATTCCTTAAGATGTCAGACATTCACAAGAACTCGTAGCCACAAGTTCAATTTGCAAAGGTTAGCTGACCCGTCAGACAACTGTACCCACAACACGACTGCTATTATAAATAGATAACATCACGACAATGGTACATTTTGGCAGATTAGACAATATGATGAATGCCTGACGGATGTTACTGTTGTGTGAAGCACCGCAAAGCTAATGTTGCTCACCTGTCCGGCAGAAAGACGACAACCTCCACGTCCGTTTTCAGACCCTTCAATTCGCGGAGTTCCCTCCACCGTTGGAAAGCCACACCAATGTTGACCCGGGTCTTTGCCCTTTCATGGTTGTAGCCCTTCTTTTTTTAATTTATGTTCCTCCGACCGTTTTCTCTTGGGCTGTTTTTCAGCCATCGCAAATGATGCAATGCCGTGTCTCTCTCTCTACTCTATCTGCGCACGCTACGCAACCTGCTATTCCCCCTCCCCCAGTGTCTGACCTGTGCATGAGTATGAACCCGCCCCTGGGCGTGGAGGGGTGGACCCATGTTCTGGTGGCTCGGTCCGAGCCACAGAGTTACCTGCTTAAATTCAGAGCCCAGGCTGTGTATTGAAACCGGATTTTTTTTCAGCATGCTCTCAGAAGTGACAGCTTGCAGATGGTGAGGAGAAATACGGTGATTTTGACAAAAAGTGCGTGGATTATGATCGCTAACTATACCTTTAAATACTCCCATTTTACCAGTTAAAACAATGATTCAACCCTGACCTCAAAGCCCCTGCCCTGTTAGTTCTGTGTCAGGTCAACTCTCGCACACTCGATCCAATTAATTATTAGGCCCAAGAAAAATTTGTGTAACCTTTGTCGAATAAAATTAAGGACTTCTGTGTACATAATCATCACAGCACCGTAAGGGCTCTAATTTCTTGGGTGGCTCAGCGTGGCGTAGCCCACGCAGTGGTAATTTCGTTCGATGCAGCCCGCGCACAGGGTAATTTCATGCAGTGCAACACTGTGCGCAGCCACTTTGGCAATTTGGTAGATGGACGTGCGCTGAGATGGGTGCGGCGGAGTAGTAGGGGAGGTGTCACATATTCATCATGACGCAGTGACAATTTAAGTGGATAAAGGTTCTGCCGAAAGTGCGCGCAGAGAGCTCGCCAGCTCCTACCTGGTTTACTTTCTGAGCAGTGGTAATTTGGCTGACCGGCGCACAGTGCGCACACGTCACCGAAACCTCACAGGCAGGTTTCCAGAATGTCAGGCACATTTCAATGCAATAAATAATTACATCAACCACTATTTAATGTAACTATCTGAATCAGCACATAAATTATAGTATCTATATCGATTGTCCTGATGTCAGATCAAAGAGAGAGAGAGACAGAGAGAGATGTGTGCATGTGGGCGCGTGAGTGCGTGTGTAGGCTATGTGGGTATGTGTCCTTCAGCTGCTTTCACACCGGACGCGAAACAAATTTTTTGCACGACTGATTACATTCAAAGTCAATGCAGATAAGTCTTTGCATTGACTTTGAATGTAATCTGTCGTGTGAAAAATTTGTTTCGTGTCCAGTGTGCAAGCGGCTTAATACTATTATTGTCACTTAGGTTTTTAATCGTTTTTAGTGGGGGAAAGGAATATAGCCTGATTGCTATGATCTCGTACTGAGATAAGATCATCTATTGAAAATAAATGTGTAACGTATCTTGCATTGTTGTCCATGCATGTTAATCCCAAATTTTAAGCAGCAACAGGGTGTAATAATAGGAACACGCTATCTATCATTTCTCTTCCCAATGATGCAGGCAGAAGAAATAAATAAGCAATCGTCGTATTTCATTCCAACTTCATAAGTTTGAATGATCTTACGTAGTTTCGTTTTGAAATTCCATTCAAGTTCGCTAATGGTAATAATTTGCGAATGCCCTAGCTAGCCAGCTGACTCATATTCGTAATGCTTAATATAGATGTAAGCGGTGCAGAAAACATGCCTGAAGCAGCGAAGTAAAATGCAACGATAACGCATCATGCAGATATAGGACAGAGGCTTCTTTATTCCAACATTTTAAAGGTGAGGAGAGGAGCTCATTTGATTGGTGAAGATTTGACTCGGCTGTGTTAAACCCACTCAAGGCTTCTCTCCTCCCTTTTTGCCACTTGCGCCGGCAGGAGGGACAGAGACAGGACAGAGGAGTACTTGCTGCACACCAGGCACGGAATTGCAAAATACGCCTGGATGCACCCCATTGGCGTGGCGCTCCCCCCATTTGCCACGCCTGCGCCGCGCCTGTGCCTGGTCAATGAATTTAGAGCCCTAAGTGTTGAACGTAAAGTATGCCAATACTGTACCAGGTTCTCAGTGGCCTCTTTTCTAAACATCGTTGTGGAGTGTTACAGTGATCAGGCTCTTCACATCTTTCTCTGCCAGCACTTGCTTGCATCTCAAGACAGTCTTTGTGATGCATAGGACAGATAACTTAACAAGAGTTTTATTCAAAATAAATAAGAAAAAAACTATGTAACAAAGCCATGTACTAAAAGTGAAACAAAATAACGTATGCATTTTACTAGCTAATGTTACTGGTTTTGCAAGGTAAATTCTATCCAAAAGGTCTTAATGAGTCAGGCTTCTTGTGTCCTCAGTGTCAATGAATTTTGATAAAATTAGAGACTCAATTTCATTTCAGTTGGCTAATTATACTGGCTTTCACAGATGATGTATCCGTATCATGCCTAATTCACATCGTTTATGGTAAATTTCTAAATATGAGAGGCACAGAAAACTAGCTATAACCTCCATAAGGACTACACTCCGACATTAGCTACATTTGACTATAGCTGAAATGGCAGCTCAGTGTTGCTTGTACAACTGAGTTGCGCAATTTTTCTTACAGTTAAACGAGTAAAGCTAACGTTAGCTTTCTTATTTAATTTGTACTGATAGTGTCATAAAAATTAATTTTCTGAAAATGATCGCTGGTTAGAATAATGTTAATTAACCACGTTTCACCTGGGCAACAACTTATGGAAGTTTCAGTCATTTGCCAATTTTCAGTCATTTCGCGTAGACCGCGAAAGCCGAAACTAGCGATCTCCAAAATGAGACGGTCTAGTTAACGAAGGATTCACAGTTGGCGTCTTGTGCTGTTCCCGCCCTTACCTTAGCATCTGGAAGCCCTGCTCTCATCGCGTAGCAACCTTGACAGCTACAGCAGACGATCGGAACACTTCAGCGTAACTTCCGAGATGGAAATTTTAATTGTCCAAGATGGCAGCAGCTTGTGTGGTCTTGTGTCTCTGTGCTGAGTTTGTTTTTTAAATTTAAGCTTTTTCATTATTTATTTATTTTCTCCTGTCCTTTACATGTGGCATTTTTATAAAAAATTTTTTGGAGAACCGTCTATGGACTACTGACCTTGTTACTGGAGGCAATATTTGATACATTTTTATACTTTGGATCACGGAGGATCTGGTCTGCTCGACTGACTCTGGATTACCTGAGACTGCGTCTAACACAACGCCCGCAAATGCATCGCTCTGCCTGCGATTGCATGGGATCCAGGGATGACAAGAAGCTGTTTTCTGGGGTTTATCGACAACCATCCAAGTCATTTGTCTGTCTCTAGTGGGCAGAGGTTGGAGAACTGACATCGGCGTACAATTTGTGAGTTTGTCTTTCGGCTGTCAGAGGTCTTTATCAGAACACCTTGATCAGGTGTTACGTGGCAACATGCGGCTTGAAATGCTTGTCCAGCTGGCTTTGTTCTGTTTACCCCCCATCTGTAACAATGAAGTGTGCAGGAAAAGTTGGGTGAGTGACTACAACTTTTTCTCGCAAAACCATGTATCGACCGTAACGACGTCGACAGATATGCAGAAACTGGCCGGCTGGCAGGAGTGTTCAATACCAGCCGAACATCTTACTATTGAGCAAGCAAATTTTAAACATCTCTTAAGCCTCCTCCTCCTGAATCACAGTTTTATTCCAAAAAAACGCTTGCCAGGTGCTGAAAAAATCATATCCCAACAAAAACTGCATTCGCTATACTTACAAGCTGAAATGTGTCATTATGCTTATAATTTTTGTCTTTAGTCTCTTAGAATGAGCTTGTTTTTATGGGGGACTTAAACTGGGACTGGTTGTCCTCTGCGTCTGATCCCCTGAAATGCTTTTGTGACTCAGCCCACCTCACTCAAATTATAGATTCACCGACGAGGCCAAATCCCAGACAGCCTGACAAGTCTACGCTACTGGACCTAATTTTAACAAATGTTCCGCACAAGTTCAAGGCCACTGCTGTATTTGCAAATGATGTCAGCGATCACTGCGTCATTGCTGCGGTTAGGGATACAAAGCTCCCTAAACAACGGCCATGTATTTTAGTTAAAAGACATTTTAAATATTTTAGTGAGCAAGCGTTTGTACATGATCTTCATTTATGTGACTGGGATAAGTTAAGTTTGATCCCAGACCCTGAAATTGAAATTTTCATATTTTAAATCAGTATTTTTAGAGGTTATAAACCGGCATGCTCCTATGAGAAAATTTAAGGTTAAAGGTCGAGACAACCCATGGTTTTGTATTAAAAAAGAAGGATCAGCATAATAGGTCCCCTTTAAGGTTAAAGGTCGAGACAACCCATAGTTTTCAGACAAGCTGTCTGATACAATTCATGAGCGTAATATGGCATGGGCAACAGCAAGAAAGACCAAATGCCAGTCTGACTGGACACATTTTAGGCATCTAAGGAATAGATGTATTTCTTTGATTCGCAAAGCTAAATCAGATTATCATGTTAAAGAAATGGCAGATAGCCTAAATGATCCTTCTAAATTCTGGAAGGTTATTAAGGAGTTGTCATCAAGCTCTGGTAATAGCAGTGACCTACCACTATCACTAAAGTTGGGAACTGAAATTATAACTGATAAAATGGGTATGTTAAATGCTCTAAATCAGCACTTTATCTCTGCCGGCCTATTGTTTGAAAATGAAACACATCTTCAACAAAATTCTTCTTATAATGAAGAACAGATGCCTTTTGATTTTTGATTTTAATTTCAGTCCTATAGAAGTAAGTGAAGTATGTGATGCCTTGAAGAAAATAAATATTAAGAAATCAGCTGGTCCTGATGGTTTAGATCCGTACTTTTTACAAGTTGCTGCGGAGATCATCGCTGAGCCATTATCTCATATTTTTAACATGACTCTAGAAAGTGGGCAAATGCCTAAGATCTGGAAGTCGGCTTATGTCACTCCAGTGCTAAAAAGTGGAGATCCATCCACCCTGAATAATTATCGGCCTATTTCCAAACTTTCAGTTTTAGCCAAGGTACTGGAAGGGCTAATTAGCTCTCAAATAAAGGATTTTTTAGTTTAAAAATGGCATTCTAAGTGATATGCAGTCTGGGTTTAGGAAAAAACATAGTACAGTCACTGTTACAATGAAGGTCTTAAATGATATCGTAACTGCCATTGACTCTAAAGAACACTGTGTTGCACTTTTGATACTGTTGACCATTTAATTCTCTTACAGAGGCTCACTAATATAGGGTTTTCTCCAAAATCTGTTAAATGGTTTGAAAACTATTTGAGTGGTAGAACACAATGTGTTCAAGTTGATGGTTTGTCTTCGACTTTTTTAAATATAAAGAATGGTGTCCCACAAGGCTCTATATTGGGTCCCATTTTATTTATTATTTATATCAATACTTTATGTAAAAATGTTACTGATGCAAAGGTCCACTTTTATGCTGACGATACAATTATATATACTACTTCATCTTCTTTAGTGAGTGCAGTTCACGACCTACATGGTGCTTTTAACGTAGTTCAGCAGAATTTATGTAGATTAAGGCCCGTTCATAATGCAAACAAGACCAAAATGATGTTCTCCTCAAGGTCAAAAAGGGAAATTAAAGACGGTTATCAGATTTTAACTCTGAATAATGAGGTGATTGAATGTGTATCAACATATAAATACTTGGGTTTCCTCCTAGATGAAAAACTGTCTTTTCATCATCATATTGAGTATCTAACAAAAAAGTTGAGGGTAAAATTAGGATTCTTTTATCGAAACAAAAGCTGTTTTTCTTTTGTCACAAGAAAAAAACTGATTCAAGCAACACTTTTGTCAGTAATCGACTATGGTGATGTTCTTTATATGCATGCAACTGCATCATCTCTGAAAATGTTGGACTCTGTGTACCATGCTGCACTTCGATTTATTTCTGATCTGGGTTTCCGCACGCGTCATTGTATGTTGTATGAGAAAGTTGGCTGGCCTTCATTGTACAATAGAAGAATGGAACATTGGTACATCTTCCTGTATAAGGCCATCCTGCATGAACTGCCTTTGTATCTATGTTCTCTGCTGACTCCAAAAAATGTAAGCAGTTTTAATCTGCGTTCTCACGGACACATCATATTTGCCATCCCTCGAACTCACTCTGTTTTTGGAAATCGAGCTTTCTTTTTTTGCTCCACCATCTTGGTCCGGGCTAAAGAATTATCTTAAACTGGATCATTGCATAAGTTTGCATGTTTTTAAAACCAGAATTAAGGCTTCCTTAACCAGTACATGTACATGCTTTACTGCTAAAACCGGTTAATGTATTTTTTCGCCTTGTCATTGTCTGTTGTTGTTTTCTGTGTGAAACTTTTATGCTGCTGTCTTGGTCAGGACCCTTGGAAAAGAGATTTTGTATCTCAATGGGATTTATTCCTGGTAAAATAAAGGATAAACAAAAGTAAATAAATAAATAAATAAATTGGGGGGGTTTTTTTTTTTTTTATCAATTATTTGAGGAGATGGAAGAGATGCTTCGCCGCCGACACTGGCGGGTTATTTACCTCAGGCTGAGAGAGCCATGTCCAGGTAAAATATATATCTTGACGTTTGCACTTTGAGCCAACAGTTGTAAGTAGCTAATCAACCGACACCCGTCAGCCTAATTAATGAATGGCTACTGCCATTTGACTTTGACCATAAAGCCATTTCATATTCAAAATAACCAGAGGTGGAATGTAACTTTGTGCCTTTACTTAACTGCTAATTCTAGATAGCTGTACTTTATATAATTTCAATTTTATGCAAATTTATGCCACTTGTCCTCTATATCTCATCGGCCAATTATGTACTTTCCAGCTACTCCTCATTTATTTATCAAAGCACAAGCTTTATCCAGCTAGTTACATTTCAGATTTCAAATTTTCATAGCCTTCCTGTTCAGAAAAAACCATGTAGCTACCCTAAAATGTGTTGATGTTGAGTGATTATGCTTTTGAAAAACAAACATTTAAGAGTGACATTCCTTTGTGGATTTACAACATTCTCCTGCCCCAAAATCAATACATACCATTTCAACCCCCCTAGGATTGGCAGCAAAATGAATCGTCACACAGCCAAAAATGGGGCTTTTTTTGCACCCATCGAATTGCAAAACCCAGAAGTATATTGAGTAGTTGAAATAAGCTCTTAACATGTACAGCAGTAAAAGGAAAAAAGGCAGAGCAGTCATACTATTTACTTGCGTAATGGTTCTGAATATTTCTTCATTGCTGAAAATACTGAATCTTATTTTAATATTAAAAAAGAAAACCATTGCTCAGTTTAAAAGGGCTGAGTAGACTTATAGGCTTTGAATTTTACCTATCCAAGTTCTCCACAATTAATATCCAGCTTTTGCTCATTTACCAATTTTTCTTCTTTCACTAAACCAGCCCAGACCCCGGTACTGCAGGGTCAACCTCAGTGTCCCTGTGCTGCACATTCTTTGGTGAAGAAGACACCAGGCCTGATTTTCGGCTGAGCAGGCAGGCCCTGGCAGTGCTGCTGGACCTCCTCAATCGGGAACGGCGTACCAAGTACAATACACTTGGTAATTTCTGACAACGACTTGTCGCACCTACCTGGCATAACCATCAATTATAGTCTAGCGGCCGGGAGTGAGCAATTGAAGAACTGTTTCACCCAAAGAGAGTGTGATCAGCATTGTTTAAGTAATTAATACAATCAACATGCCTGGCCAACTTCAAAGGTTTTTTTCATGTATAAGAAATCTACTTAGGGGAGGCTCGGGGTGCACTTTGACTCCGCTGAACCCTGAGTACGTTACCCGTATCTCTGACCTCTGCCGTTTTTACTGGAAATAAACACCATTTTTTCATACGAAGATTGGAATTTTCCCTTCCTTTTTTTTCTTACATTGGCAAGCCATCCAACAGAGTTTGTTGGAGTTTTGAAAAATTATCCAAATTCCTCTTTTGCTGGAAGCAAATGGGGGTCACCAAGTAGCAACAGAAAAACTCCACAAAACGTCCATTGACAAACTTTCAAACACATCGTCCAACGCATCGTCCAGTATAATTCAAGTCTGCTTTGTCCACTTGTATCCTCAGTGCTCCAGAAACGCGGTTATTTTAGCTAAAAACAATAAACAATACAACAGTTCGCTCTCGCCTAAATTTTGCGCAAGCGCGTGCAGAAGAAGCAAGCTCGCGCATTCAGCGGATTTCCCGCCTCCCGGAGTAGTAACTTCAGCTGAGTGGCAGCAGAGTCTCTGGGCAATGAAAGAGCATTGTAGTTCTTCCACAGACACCTCTCATGTCACAGCCTGACGCCAACCTCATAGATGGAATGGCCATGATTCAGGGTCTGAATGAAAACCATTTCAAGCCCTTCAAATGATCATGGAAAATTGTGCTGAAGAAACTCATCAGGATTTTTACCAAGAGAGATATGGATGTTGATGTAGTGACAGTAGTGTTTGACAGATATGACCAGGAGCTCAGCATCAAGTCATCACAGAGGGAGCGCCGTGGTACCACAGATTCTGGTAATGCCATCCTCATACAAGCGAACAGGTATGTACCAAATTATCGGTGCTTTCTCAAGTCAGCTGCAAACAAGGCAGGTCTTCCTTTCCTTTCCGATTACATTTGCACAAACAGTGTTGAGCTGCCAGTGGGGAAATACATCGTTTTACCAAGAGGTTTCAAAGATGGCCAGCTAGTGAGAGAGGTGAAAGAAGATGTTTCAGATATGGACGATATGAAGTGTACCCATGAGAAAGCAGACATCCGACTTCTACTGCATGCAGTGAATCTGTCAAGAGATCATTTAAGACTCATCTTGAGATGTGATGACACTGATGTCCTGGTGTTGTTACTTTATTGTTGGAGTCAGGGGATGCTGTCTTCCAAAACAGCTTCCAAAACCTCCTTCGATTTCCAAAAACTTCGGTCTTCCTGCATTGTGGACTTTCTGGAAAAGACATTACAAAGGAATGCTACATCCCAGTCCATGAAATAGCTGAAAAGCTTGGCCAAGATGTCTGCAAGATCCTACCTGCTCTCCATGCACTGTCTAGAATGTGATAGTACGTCTGCATTATACCAAATGGGAAAGAAGACGGCCTACTCAGTCCTTACAAAGAATGCTGCAGCATTGCAAGGATTAGGGAACCTCGAGGATGAAGACATATTCATCAAATCTGCTATAGATTTTGTCTTGCTGATGCATAGCAAGAAAGCAAAGAAACAACCTTCACGGAATGAACTACGCTACCATCTTGCTACCACCACTGACAAACCAGCCTCCCAGTTACCCCCAACAGAAGATGCCTATGAACAACATTCCCTTCGGGCTCGGTATCAGACAATGATATGGTGTCAAAGTCTTATTGATCAGCCAGAAATTATGACTCCTGTTGGTCAAGGATGGCGTATGGACAGTGTTAATGGACTTCAGCCAACCTTCTACATGAATGAATCTGCTCCAGTTGAAGTGAGGGTTTTTACACACTTGTATTGTACAGACAAAGGTTGTGAACGCTAAAAGTGCCAATGCGTCCAAGCTGGTCTGGAGTGCATAGAGATCTGTTCCTGTGGGTCAGATTGCAGGAATCTTTTCAATAAGAAGTCTCTTGAGACTGCAGAGGTGGAAGGTGAAGTAGATGTTGACTATGATCCCAATTTTGGATGAAAGGGAAAGTGATACTTTGTTCCAATAACAGACAGTGGCTTACGACCTTAGAGCAGAATGGGCTAAGTCATGTTGTCAAAGCTAGCACATATTTCATGAGTCTGGTACACTAAGCGTTAAATTCACTCTTAATTAGTTTGGCCATGAAGAAAAAATTACAGTACTTGATATCCATCAGTTCCTACTGGGGTCATGTGGCTGACAACTCACTTTAAAAGAATATCAACTGGATAATTCAGGCCTGTTCAAGTGTCGAGAGTTAAGTAACAGAATTCGGAAATTGTTGGCAGGTAAAGGGTTAACATGGCTTGTTTTGGTGGGAATATATCAGAATGGTACGTATGTAAAGTCCTTGAAAAATCTTATCACATATGTAAAGTTCTTGAATAATCTTACCATCTACTAAGAATAAAATTCAGCTTATTTTCCTTCGTTTTCTCCTATTTCTTGATTTTCGATGTTTCAGAAAGTATGGGGTTAAAGTAGACATCCTAAGACTGTCTGTCATAGTGTATGCCACATTAAATTTCCCATGATGCCATTGTCCAATCAATTTGCAACTGGTCAAAAGATTCCTTGACCCCCAAACCTAGGGATTAGACACAAAAATTGTCCTTGTAGCACAATCCTGTGATGAGATATTCATCTATTGGCACTTCCGCAGCCATTGGTGTCCACCATATTGGTTATCCCACGATGCAACGGTCCAATAGGTTTGAAACTGGTCTTAAAAGATTCCTTGACCCCCAAAACCTAGGGAAAAACACCAAGTTCATTGCTCTACCTGCATTACTTGTTGAGTTATTCATGTTTAACGTTTTGGCCCTCAATTCTCTGTATTCTTTTAATAACGTCTATTTCTGTTTGATGTGAACCATTCAAATTTCAAATTACTTGCGTAAAGTGGGGTTAAAATGATGTTGAGATGCACCAGCTACACTTTTCAAGTAAAAAGTCAGTGTTCAACAGATATTTTGCACTTGCTAGTTGGTTTTTTGAGCCCTAGTTGAATTTCAGGCAAGGCCAAAATTTGAGACCTTTTGACCTCTGTTAACCTAGATATTGACCTAATTTGCATATCAATAATATTAGCTGATAGCAGAGACCCAGACAAACATTTTGGTACCTCATTTACTTACACATGAACATTCTGGCCAAAGTTATGCCAAGTTTAGTTTCCCCTACTCCAAAAATGGACTTAGCAGAAAATCGGACGCTCCCAAGTTCAAACCATCAAGAAACATATGTCAGCAGTGTATTTGACGAGTACAACATCAATTTTCTTTAAGTAGACATCCCAAGGAACAAAATAATACCTATTTTGCTTTGTTCTAAATCAGTGAAGGGTATCTCCATTTCGAAGCCCCTTTTTGTGACTATTCTGCAGCGCTATGAGTAATTGATAAACAAATTATAGTTTTTGGGTGGAGTATCCCTTTAAAATTATATGGGCAGCCGTTGGAGAGAGTGAATGAGTTCAAATATCTGGGATTATGGTTTGATAGTAAACATGGAAAAGTGCATATGAAACATTTGGAAACAAAATGCAAAAAGACAATAAACTTATTACGAGATGTTGCTGGATGTGATTGGGGGACAGACAAACAAACACTGTTAGATATCTACAGGGCGATCATGAGGGCAACAATAGATTACGGCTGCATAAGTTATAGAGCAGCAGCAAAAACATTACTACAAAAAGTGGATAGACTGCAGTATAAAGCTCTAAGAATATGTATAGGAGCTATAAAGTCAACCCCCATTAATGCTGTATTAATTGAAGCAGGAGAAACACCATTGGACTTGAGGAGAAAAACTGGCACTAGCATATTGGGTTGGGTTAAAAGGATGTCTTGATGAAAACCTAACAAAAAAGACATTACAAGACTGTTAGGAGTATTCCAAGTACCAGAGAAATGGATTTGGGTAGGAAATAGAGGAAAAAGTGAGAACATTTGGAATGGAAACCACCAAGTTTACCAGGTCCACCCCAATTAGCAACATACCCCCATGGCTATTTCCTGAAGTAAATATAGATATAAGTATCATAGAACAGAAAAGAGACTGGCAAAATAATGAGGTAGCAAGTTAAACAAGTCTATACTTAAGAAATAATTTTTACAATTTTCTATAAATTTATACATCCAAGAACGAGCAGGAGTATGTTGGTATTGGAGTGTATATCCCTGAGCTTAAAATATTTATATCCAAAAGGCTTTCTAATCAGTTATCAGTATACATAGCAGAAATAGTGGCTATCATTGTTGGATTACAATGGATAGAAGAGGTCAGATCAGACAGGGTGGTGATATGTACAGACTCTATGGCCGCTTTAAAAAGCATACAGTCATCCAAAACAGTTCGGGAAGATGTTATCATTGATCTCTACCATTGCCTGACAAGAATACACAGAGGAGGAATGAATGTACAGTTCTGTTGGGTTCCAGCACATGAGGAATTAAAAGGGAATGAGGGTGCTGATAAATTAGCCAAGCATGTATTAAAGAAGGAGATAGAGATACCAGTCCCACTTGGAAGAGAAGAGGGAAAAGCAGTTGACGCCTGAATTTATAAATAATTTATTTTTTAAATATAATTGTATGTGTTTTTGCTTTCAAGCAGATGATATCTTGGATGCATTCTGAATGGAAACGGTTTGCGACAAATTCGCGACACTAGGCGTCAAGGGGTTAAGAGGAAAGGTTTGGAGATATGGCAGAGAAGGTGCGAGCAAGACCGAAAAGGAAGAGAGTATCACAAAATACAAAAGTCTGTTATAACAAATAATTTTAAAGCAAAGAACAGAAGGGAGGAAATCATCATCACAAGACTCAGGTTTGATCATACAGGCTTAAATAATGCTATGTTTAAAATTAGGAAGAGGGACAGTGATGTGTGTGAGAACAGTGGAGTTGAAGAAAATACAGAACATGTCATATTTCACTGAAATAAGTATGAAATGGAGAGGAAAATGTTTCAGGAGGAGGTTTGAGAGGCGAAACTGGAGTGGAATCTCAAGGGGATACTGGGAACAAAAGGAGAGGGAGAAAGGGTTATTATCAGAAGGGAGGCACTGAGTCGCTTCTTAAGGGACACGGGTTTGATAGATATGATTTTGATGGATTCTCCAATATAACGTTTTTGTTTTTAAGGATAAACTATATCGGCAAAAGATTGGAGTCCCTATGGGATCTTGTTTTTCTCCTAAATTATGCTTGCCTGTATTTAGGCTTTTGGGAACAGAGATATGTGATGAATTCTGTTAATCCTTTCTTTAATTCCATAACCTGGTATGTGTTAAGAAGTAGGCAGGGGAACACCAGATGCAGGAACTGAAGTGTTTATTTAAACACAAAACACTAGGAGAAAATAGGCACACAGGCCAGAAATAAAACACCGTGCACATGCACTGAACAAATGGGAAAACTAAAGTACACTGCCCAAGGCAGGGGGAAACAGAAGTACGCACTCCAAGAGCGGCTAAACTAGAAAAACAAAAACTGAACCTAACTAGACTGACGGACACACTGGGAGACTTAAACAAGGGGCAGACAAGACGAGGGCGCAGCAAAATACAAGACTCTGGAATCATACACAGGAAATACTCGGAAGGCACAAGGAGCTGAGATTTCACCATGCAGAGCAGAGTCTAACAAAGTTCCGTCTGATGTCTCCTCCCATCTCTGCCACATATATAGTCACGAGAGGAGGCGGGGACTCGGAACGCAATCTCGACTGGAACAGGAACACATGGGATTAATAAACAAATTAACCAGGACCGGGTAAACCATAATGACTCGAGACAAGACGCTGAGACCATCAATCAAACTAGACAGTTTAGATTAAGGTAATCTAAACGTGATGAGTAAAAAGCACCATGAGAGAAGCAAAGGAAAGCACAGCTTTAAACGCAGTTAGTCAGGGAAAGCTTAGGCAGGAATTACTAAAGCTAGAAACACTCGCTTTTCGCTAATGAGTTAATAAAGGTTAAAACTACGTGACGAAATATTTACAATCACCCTCAAATAAGTGCTGGTTAGTGCGGTTAGTAATTATCCTATCAGAGAACGCATTCACTCAGTTTAGCGAGACCCAGAATTAAGCACAGGTGGAAACAATGAATGAAATACCACAGCCGAAACCGAAAGAGGAAACGTGATTGGACAACGAGACGCAGGCATGCTGAAGGCTGTCATGCGACATCACTGGAGATTGGCAGAGAGGGAATTGATCATCAGGCGGCAGAATGAAAGCTGAAAAATTAAACGAAAGTAAGCACAAGCACAAATAAGCACAAAGACAACACATGAGGCAGAACCATAACAGTATGGTCGTCACATTGATGATTTATGTTTCATTTTTAATGGTGATGAAACCAGTTTGTTGGCTTTTCATTAATATTTGAATTCCACCAATGAGAACGTCAAATTGTCAATTGAATATTCTATGGAAAGCATTGATTTTTTGGATCTTACCATTTTTAAGGATGGAGATGGTTTTCTGCATACGGATATTTTTAGGAAGAAAACTTCCCGGAACACTATTCTGAGAGCGGATTTGTTTCACCCTACACACCTTAAGAATAACATTCCTTTTGGACAGTTTCAACGGTTACGTCGGATCTGTGACAGAGATGAGGTGTTCTCCAAACAGTCGGCTGATCTGTCTAATCGTTTTAGGGTTTATAAACCCTCGGTTATTAAACAACCTCGAGATAAAGCATGTTCGCTCAATCGGGATCACCTCCTTCATAAACGTAAGCGTCAGAAGCGCCCCCATACTCGGCCCTATTTCGTAACGCAGTATAGTACTCGGGGTGTGCATATTCGTAATATAATCAAATCTAATTGGCCTATAATTGAAAGTGACCTTGCCCTCCGTAATGTTTTCTCGGAACCTCCAATGTTTTCCTTTAAACGTGCACCCACCTTAAGGGACAAACTTGTGCGTAGTTATCTCCCTACTGAAAGTACTTCCAATTGGCTGAGTAAACCTATTGGAAATTTTAAATTTGTATATAGTCCACCATTAAAAACTATAATTTGTATATCAATTTTTCACCATTATCCAAATCTTTTTGCTGAAGCGATGGGGTCACCCAGTAGCAACGGTGAAAAAGTTGTTTTTTCAAACCATCGCGCAACCTTATAATCCAAGTCTGCACTGGAACTCTAGAAAGTTTGAAAAAAAATGTTATCCAAATTCCTTTTTCTGCTGGGCGAATGGGGTCACCAGAGACTAAGTTTTTGAGAGAAGGAGAAGACGTGTTTCAAAAACTTTGGTTGACAAACTTTCAAACCATCGTCTTGCTCGTCTATAATCCTCGATAAGCCCCTCCAAACCAGGGTTTGAGGGCTTATCGCGCAAATAATAAGATCTCTACACTTATATTTCGGGAATCTCAAGCATTCAGCAGACGCGCCTCCGGCGCGTTCCCATACTAGTTTTTGGGAACGAGCCGGGAGGCAGGACTTTGGGTGAATGCGCCGGATTGCTTGTTGCATAAGTGTAGTATTTTATTATTTTTAGCTAAAAATAACCGCGTTTCTGGAGTTCTGAGGATACGAAACAAAGCAGACTTGGATTATACTGACGATTTGTTCGACGATGGTTTGAAAGTTTGTCAACAGACGCTTTGTGGAGTTTTGCCGTTGCTACTGGGTGATCCCATTTGCTTCCAGCAAAAAAGGAATTTGGATAATTTTTCAAAACTCTCCAGTGGCCATAAAGTTGCGCCAGGTGAAAAACAACTTTGTCCGTTCGAGACATCTAATGGTGAGTAATTGATATACAAATTATAGTTTTTGGGAGGACTATCCCTTTAAATGTTATAACTGCAATCATTGTGACAATATCCTCCAAACTAAATCCTTCTCGGATTTCAAAACTGGGAAAACATATACGCAAACAGATTTTATTAATTGCAACACTATTTACGTGGTTTATCGTTTGTCATGTCCCTATCCGGGAATTTTCTACATTGGCCGAACTAAGAGACGTCTTCGTGATCGCTTAGTCAAGCATAAATAGGGGAGAGCCGGTGCGAAAGTAATGTGGGACGAAAGTAATACGGCGATTTACTCACAGCCATCCGCACTTCGATGCGTCAAATTAGGTCAGCACGTCCTGCTCGCGACACTCTCCAGACCCGAGAAAAATCTTGAGGTTTCGTCGCTCCCCCGTGAAACGAGACCGGGAAGACCGTTTTCCACAGTGGTGAGTAAATTCAGACAAATGGTAAACTTTTTTGATTTAAAGATTGTCTGTATCGCTCCATGTGTCATATTCATGATTAAATGATCGGTCATTTAGTGTTGTAACATATCCTGAAGTTTGAAATATCAGACTTTTTCCACTTTAGAAGCAATCCTGGTTCTAATGTCAGGAGTCACTGTCGGGGCGGTAGTAGTAACGGTTACGTTTGTCCCTCTCTGCTAATGCGGCCAAATTTTCCGTTCTAAAGCTCATTAAAAAATGTGTGTGTCATATTTTACCGACAGAAAATGCCAAGAGTTAGGGTCAGAACTACCCAGTGAGGAAAGGTTGACCAGCAGGTTTATGAAAGGGCCTTTCTTGATGTCCGAAGAGGCGAGAGTATAAGGAGGGCAGCAGAGGTGCATGGCGTTTGTCATGTCACCCTGTTCAGGTACTGCAAGAGGAGGGCAAAGGCAGGAGGGCAGCAGACCAGAGCCCCAGGGTACAGGGCTCACAACAAAGTCTTCACAGAAGAACAGGAGAAGAGACTGCAGGCATATATAAAGAGAGCAGCTGATATATATTTTGGCCTGAGTCTTAAAGAGGTTGGAGTAACACTGCAGACAGAGCTACACCACTACCGCCATTTGCCTAAGATAGCAAGCACCTCCGCTCCGGATCTGCTCCGGCTCTGAGCCGGATCAGCTGGAGCCGGCACAGAGCCGGGGCAGATCCGGAGCGGAGATGCTTGCTATCTGGGACGTTAAACATGTTCACGTTTACTTTTGAAACATTTGAAGCAAATTAAAATGTTTAAAACAAATGTCTGATTGTTTTTGTTTCTGTTTTAACGACAGTAATTTAAAAGATTTCAGTTAATTTCATCAGGTTACTTTTGTCCGGCCTATGTGCCACTTTCGTCCCGACTGGAGGGGTCGAAAGCAGCAATGCGCAACTTCCGTTCGATGTCAAACTATGCCGAAGTCAATATATATTGGGATGATTTAGCACCTGATATTGACAGAGCACACACGAAAGTAGTTAATCGCTCCGAAAATTTTTTTCGGTCTGTAACGTTATCTTTTAAAATGATGTCCATGTGAAAAATGTTTTTCTTACCAGCTCTCCCCTACGCCATTCGCAAGAAGAATCACGAGTATCCCATTGCCAGACATTTTACAGAGGCACGTAATAACAATGATTCCCTTCTTAAAATTGAGGTCATTGAGCATATTAGAGCGCCTATCAGAGGCAGCAATAGGTTTAAAAGGCTTTGTCAACGGGAAGCCTTCTGGATTCATACATTTGATGCCCTTAATTATCCAGGGTTAAATGAGGATATTGATTTTCTGTCTTTTTTATAATTCTCTTTCTATATTGAGATCTCTCATTTTTTATGTTTGCACATCTTGTTTTTCCATATCTTTATATGTTGATATGTGTATACATATACATTTCCTTTTTGTATCTACTTGCTTGTTTTTGTGCATTTATTGTCCAATTATTTTCTTAAACCATATACATCCCTTTGTACCTATTTAGGTCATCAGGTGACATGCCTCACCTTCCCTTTTGGTTGCTTTCTATATACGTTTGCCTTGGCCTATGGCACTTTTTACGCCCTAACGAAGACCGCATAGGTCAAAACATGTCGGCTTTTTTAACTGTTTAGCCATGAAATAATAAAGGCTTTTTATACTTTTTTTTTCTTTTTTGATCCAATTATTCTCTGAGTGCCTGGAAATCTTACATTTTTGGTTTACTCTCCCATCCCACGCTTCCAAGAGCACCAGCTTTACATTCTTTTGGTAACTTTTTTATCCCATGAGCACAAAATATTTTCTCTTATACGCTATGCACATTAGTTGTTTGCGCTCAGCCAGTTAAACCGAGAGAAGAAGAAAAGAAGAAGAAGAAGAAGGCGCGGGAAGGGGGGGCTCCTCCCTTAACAGCCCTTCCCGGTGGCGGCTGCAGGCTTATAGCATTTTCAATGTAACAGTAACTTTAAACAGTAAAAATTAAGACAGAAAAATAAATACATGAATTGGGTTAAAACTGTTTTGTACAATCTATATCTAAAACCTCTGTTTAAAAAATCTGGGTTGAAATATTTTTACACTTTTAATTATGTATTGAGGGAACGCTTTCTCAAGGAAGCGGAAGGCACTGACACAAACACAGTGGGAAGAAAAAATGGCGAACGACAGCAAGCAAAGAGGGGTATCCGTTTTTCCGCACCAAACAATATTTCTAAGAAAACTAAAGTAACTGATGCAAACACTTAATTTACTCGTGGACGCATGGACAGTGATGAAAATAACATTACAGATGATAGAAGCAACAATACTATCACCGCAATAGCTTGCATCGAGCACCAGTTAGCTTGTTGCTCCGGAGAAGAGCATCAGCAGCGAATCATTATCTTTAGTGCTGCCGTGCTCTTGGGATCCTTCCAACCAAGCATTGCATTTCTTGGAAGAAAATTCGGCACGGTGTGATTTGACAGATCCTTTCATTGAGGTTTGCTTGAAAAATAGCAGAAGTTGAATTGTGCTAAGGAAACCAATTTATTCTTTGCTTTATCTGCTCAACCACAATGACGATTTGTTTGCTAAAGGGGGATTTAGCAACTGGGAAAAGGCAAAAGAAAGAACTTGGACGCAACACAAAAGAAATATGACCACAATGTGAAAGCAAAAGGAGCGGTTTATTTTCTCACTTTTCCTTATTCTCACACTTAATCATCAGTGAAGCCTAGCTTCAGAAGTGAGCCCAGGCCAACATAATAAACAAAAATAAGAACTAACTTCCCGATTCGGATTCTATTGCGCGAAAAAAACAAAAGAAAAATGCATACATTAGTTGGACTCCCTGATCTAGCCAATGAACAGGAGAAAAGATTTTTCAAATAAAATGGCAGCTCACTCCTTCAGCTGCACTACACCAAAACAGCAGTGTAACCGACAGAGGTCTCAGAACACAAGTTTACAGGTTAACAACAATGCAGTCAACAATTTGTCATTTTACAGATCAGCAGAAATGCGGCTACCAGATCTAAATCTTAGAACACAAGTTTACAGGTTAATGTAGAGGACCCGTCTAGAACACCACACTCGTTTCATTGACATGCCCATGTACAAATGCAACACAGTTGGTCACATGAAATCTAAAAGCACAGCCTTCGAGAATAGAATTAACGGAATGCAGTTTATAATTTACAATTTTAATTTATGAAGGCTATCCATGTAGAGTTTATGAAAAAAACACAAAACATCTTACTCACACTATATATGATTTTTTTATGGTGAACCTGCTATCCTAATTAGTATGGCTTTTGGAGATGTGCATTCAGAGCACTAGAGGGCGCTCCAAGAGTGATGGGAATTAAGTGGTTTAATGGCTAGATCGCAGAACAAATTACTCTGGAAAGCCATTGCCACTAAAACTGATGTGCTCTTGTTATTCCCATCACAGGGATACATGTATGTTTCAAACACACGCTTGACTCCAGGCGTAGTGTTTACATTTGGGGGCTCGTCCGGGATCGGCGCCACCTAGTGGACGATGGTGATCAACAGAACCACAAGATCTTGACTCCTAGAAGCAACGAGCTGGACTGTGATCATCGGGTGCCAAACATGACAGAGCTACAACAACTTCACCGAGACATCAAATGACGGCTGTACCGACTGGCTGGTGCTGAAAACATCAAGATGGTCTACAAGATTGCAAGGGCTTGCCATGGGACAGTGACAGGTGATCTGCCAGGGGACGACGCGTCAGAGGTGGAACTCCTTGACTTCGTGGTCGACTTCACAGGTATTGATGCACTGGAGGATTTGGAGGACCAAGGACTGTCCCAACTGCTAGCTCTGTGCGGCCTGATCGATGAACTGCAGCAACCCACACCAGTCCACAACCGGCCAATGAAACATATACAACGCCACCTCCTAACGACAATAATCCAGTCACTCCCACACACGTCTCACCAGTGCTACTCCCAGACTCTGCTTCTCCAATGCCGCCTCCTGCGGCGGCAGGAGACCAGGTACCAGGTTATGTAAAATTGGCTGATGTGGCCACTCTTCTACCTCGTAGAGAGTTTAAGATTCATGGTGGACAGTTATCCGACTCCGATTCAGACCTAAGTTTTAACAATTTCTGTAAACAAATTGATGAGGGTATTGCACAGAGGTTCACTGAATCAGAGGTCATTAGAGCTGTCTTGAAGGTCATAAAACCAAGCACATTCAAGAACATGTTAGTTACCAAAGACACTCTGAGTGTAGCTGAACTTAAACGTTTTCTATGAGCACACCTGAAAGAGCAAAGCAGTGCAGAGCTCTTCCAAGAACTGAGCAGTACTAGACAGTTAGACAAGGAAACGCCACAGCAATTTGTCTACAGGTTGACGGGGTTGAGAGAAAGGGTTTTGCTTGCTACACAACAGACAGAATCAGAATTTAAATATGATAGCAAGCTTGTGCAAGGAGTATTCTTACACTCTCTTTATCAGGGATTCAATGAGAAATGCTCATATGTTCGAACAGATATACGCACTATGCTCTCAAACCCATGTATTGCAGATGAAACCATCTTAGAGCTTATCACAAGATCTGTTAATGCTGAAACTGAGAGACAGAAACACCTTGGTGGCTCAGGTAAACCTAAAGTGGCCAGTGTTAGTGCTGCCTCCGGTGATGATAACAATGGTCAGAGCACCCAAGTGCATGCAGAGGTGAAAGCGAACCGTGATGCTATCACTGACCTCACTGCTCAAGTAGCTATATTAGCCAAAAGTTTGGAACAGATGGTGAGACCTATGGAGAATGTGCATACACAGAAGCTTGAAACCTCACCCAGCCCAAAACCTGTAAGCAGGTCGGAGGTCAAGGGAAGGTGCAGGCCCTGTGTGTCCCAAGGGTAATGAGCGTTGCACCCATTGTCTCAAAAGTGGGCAAGCAGGTCACCGGGCGATTGGTTGTCTTGCACCAAACACACAGACGTGAAACGGCATGAGGTCACGGGAGATGGGACCACCGGTGACCAGTAAATTCAGTGGGTCCCATGCGTCAATGAATTGTCTTCAGAGTGACAAGGTGATAACCCATGCCCATAGTAGCAGCAAGAAGGGACGAGTGGCTGGTTTGATTGGCAGGACGTGTCTCCTTAACTGTCATCTCAATGGGGTGGAGGTCAAGGTGTTATTGGACAGTGGAGCACAAGTAAGTGTTGTTGGAAGCACTTGGATCAAACAGAAGCTACCCACTGTGGAAGTTAAGCCTATAGAGAGCCTATTGGCAGACCGTGAGCTTCTTGTTACTGCAGCAAATGGGATGGAGATACCCTTTGAGGGTTGGGTTGACCTGCTTTTGGAGATTCGAAGTGGAAGTGGGGGTGAAGTGAAGATCAATGTGCCTATGCTGGTGAGTCAGAGCTACGTAGACCACCCCTTGCTTGGTTTTAATGTAATTGAGGAAATGATCAGAGAGGGAGCAGAGACAAATGACGTTAGTTTATGTGACCTTATGTGATCTTTATAAGATGTACATAGAGGATAACAATGAGATTACTAAGGCCGAATTCTGTAAAATGCGGGCTGTGGTCAAAAAAGAGCTGAGGAATGCTAGAAGACTGTATGAAAGACAAATTGCAGAGGGGGCAAAAACTAACCCTAAGCGCTTTTTCAGTACTGTAGCAGAAAAAGGAAAGTCAAAGAGCAGGTTAAGTGCATAAAGAATAAAAATGGATCGCTGCTATATGATAATAAGGATATTATGGACACCTTAAACGGTTACTTTGTTGAGAATTTTACCTTAGAGCGGTCTTTATTCGCCAGAGGGCTTGTCCAATGCTCAAGATTATTTAGCGGAAATTGAGGTTAGGGATAATGTCGTATTAGACAAGTTGCATCAACTAAAGGCAGATAAGGCGGGTCCTGATGGCTTATATCCTAGAGTGCTCAGGGAAGTTAGTGAGATCATCTTTAAGCCACTATCTGCCATCTTTAGACGGTCTTTAGAAACTGGAGAAATACCAAATGATTGGAAACAGGGCAATATAATACCAATATATAAAAAAGGGGACCGTACTGAGCCAGGAAATTACAGGCCAGTCAGTTTAACTTGTTACGTGCAAAATATTGGAATCTATCATAAAAGATGAGCTGGACTTATTTCTTGAACGTAACAATATCTTGAGGATAGCCAACATGGTTTTGAAGGAAGGTCATGCCTGACAAACCTTCTGGAATTTTTTGAAGAGGCCACCAAGACTTATGACCAGAGCAGGGCTTATGACATCATATATTTGGATTTTCAGAAAGCATTTGACACAGTACCGCATAAGAGACTAATTTTTAAAATGAGCTCCATTGGAGTTACAGGTGGTATTCTGAAGTGGATTCATAACTGGTTGCAGGACAGAACACAAAGAGTGGTGGTCAGTGGTATATCATCTGAGCTAGGTAGGGTGGGGAGTGGCGTCCCCCAGGGATCGGTGTTGGGACCCCTGCTGTTCCTCATCTACATTAATGACCTTGATAGGAATATTGAGAGCAGATTAGTGAAATTTGCAGATGATACTAAATTGGGGGGCTTGGCAAATAGTTTAGAGTCCACTAAAGTGATTCAGGATGATTTGGATAGAATTCAGAATTGGGCAGAAATGTGGCAAATGAAATTTAATGTAGCAAAATGTAAAGTAGTACATGTAGGTAATAAAAACATTACAAACGAGATTACTTCATGGGAGGTTTAAAACTGGAATGTGCTCCACAAGAGAAAGATCTGGGAGTGATTGTTGACCAAACCCTCACAGGCTCTAGCCATTGTGCCGTAGCTGTTAAAAAAAGCCAATCGGATGCTGGGATACATTGCCAAAAGTATTGAGTTCAAATCCAAGGAGGTGATGCTTCTTTTGTACAACACATTCGTCAGACCACATCTAGAGTATTGTGTGCAGTTCTGGGGACCATACTTTAAGAAAGACATAGAGGCTTTAGAGAAAGTTCAGAGAAGAGCCACAAAGCTAATTCCGGGTATTAAAGATGAAAGCTATGAGAAAAGGCTGAAGATCCTAATCTCTTTAGTCTTAGGAAAAGGAGACTAAGGGGTGATTTGATTGAGGTCTTTAAATATGTTAAAGGGATTAACAAAGTGAATTATGTAGGATTCCTTCAACCAAGTGTTGTTAGCAGAACTCGGGGTCACAAATGGAAGCTGACTAAAGGTAAATTTAGCACTGATATTCGGAAATATTTCTTCACCCAAAGAGTAATTTCAGTGTGGAACAGCTTGCCTGACCATATTGTTGAGGCAGAGACCTTGGGAGTTTTCAAGAGCAGACTTGACTTAAAGCTAGATACCATTGAGTCATTGAGTATCTGAAGTGATATATTCACGATGGTACAAAGAAACTGGCGAGCCTAGTTGGGCTGAACGGCCTGTTCTCGCCATTCATGTTATGTTATGTTATGTTATGTTACCTACTGTCTGAAGCAATGAATGTGAAGAAACAAACAGCCCAGTGTCTTGTCTCTACTGTGAAGGAAGCCCAGACGGTGCCAAGCATCAGTGTGGTGAGGCTGGGCAAGATAGAAGTGACGATTAATAGTGGCCAGATAAGAGACGTGCATTGTCACATCAGATCGCTGCCAGAGGGAGGCACTGTAATATTTGAACCAGGCCTGGAAAGTGCCATTCCAGATGGCCTAGAGTTGTTTCCGGCTCTGTTGAACGTACCACATGGTGCCTCAAAGAAAGTGCCTGTACCAGTCTATAACAACACTGCACATGATATCTACTTGCCTCAGTGAACGGTACTTGGCACGCTTGAGTCAGTGGTGGACAGCAGGCCACTGGACGCCGGCTCCTTGTTTCAGAGCTCTGCCAGTACAAAGCAACAACACCACTCTTATTCAGCTAGTATATGTTTTACCAGTTCTGAGGAAGGGAAAAGGGGGAAGAAATGGCACCCTCCTGTTGATTTAAGTCACTTACCAGGGGCACAGCAGGAAGTTATTCGGCATATGCTCTATGAGGAATCTGATGTCTTTGCAGAGGAAGATGGTGACATTGGTTGCATTCCAAATCTGAGATTGAAGATCAACGTGACTGACAATCACCCTGTGCAAAAGAGTTATAACTCCATCCCTAAACCCCTGCTTCGGGAAGTGAAGGAATACGTGCAGAATCTGCTGAACAGGGGTTGGATTCGAAAGTCCTCATCTGCATACTCATCACCGGTAGTGTGTGTCTGAAAAAAGGACAGTAGTCTACGATTGTGCGTTGACTATAGGGAATTGAATCATAAGACGATACCAGATAGACACCCACTACCTCGTATCCAGGACCTTCTAGACAGCTTGGGCAGCAATTCGTGGTTTTCTATTCTAGACCAAGGGAGCACATACCACCAAGGGTTTGTCAGTGAAGAGTCAAGACACCTGACAGCATTCAGCACACCTTGGGGGTTATACGAATGGGTGCGCATCCCTTTTGGTTTGACAAGTGCCCCCGCAGCTTTTCAAAGGTGCATGGAAGAGGTGCTAGAGGGTGTTAGAGACGAGTCCTGTGTACCATACTTAGATGATGTACTGTGCTACTGTAAGACATTCGAGCAGCATGTGGAGGACTTGAGAAGGTATTGGGGCGCATGAGGGTACATGGCATCAAGCTCCACCCAAAGAAATGTGAAATTTCAAAAGGCAAGTCAGGTACACTGGACGTCTTGTGTCAGGGGAGGGAATTCAGATGGATCCGGCTGATGTGGAGGCAGTAAGGGCTCTAACTGAGAGGACACCATGTACTGTTGGGGATGTGCAAAAGCTTCTTGGCTTTTTAAGCTACTACAGGTCTTTCATTCAGGATTTCTCCAGAATTGCTAGACCCCTGTTTGAACTACTGAGCACATCCGAGACAGGTGTACATGCCTCCAAGTCACAGCCTAAGGGATTTAAGGTAGCACCAAAGCAGCAACAAGTTGGTCAGCTCCATTCCAGAACACCGATTACCTGGACAGCAGCTCATCAGGAAGTTGTCTCAAGACTGATTGAGATGCTGACTAACCCACCCATTCTGGCATATCCTGATTTTGACTTACCATTTGTGCTTCACACAGATGCGTCAAATGAAGGATTAGGAGCTGTGCTCTATCAGCATCAGAACAATAAGCTGCGGGTGATTGGATATGGGTCCCGCACCCTATCGCCGGCCGAAAGAAACTATCACTTGCATTCCGGTAAACTCAAGTTCTTGGCTCTTAAATGGGCAATCAGCGACAAGTTTCGAGATTACCTTTATTATGCACCAGCATTCACAGTTTACACAGATAATAATCCATTGACATATGTTCTTAGCACCGCTCAGCTGAATGCTGTGGGACACAGGTGGGTGGGGGAGCTGGCTGATTTTAATTTCAGTATCAAACATCAGGTAAGCTTAACGCAGATGCAGATACCCTATCCAGATACCCATTGAATTTGCCAGATCACCTTGATGAATATACAGAGACAGTGCCTACTGAGACTGTGTCAGCGGTGTGGCAAGGAAGTACGGTGGTGATGGACAAGGATGTCCCTTGCGTAGCTGTACTGCAACTCAGTCTTGGCTATGATGCAGATGTTCCCATAGAGAATGTAGCAGTGGTTACCACGGAAAACATTAGAGCCGCTCAGCAAGAAGACCCAGCCATCAGAGATATAATGTCTCACAAGCAGATAGGGGAGATTCCCAACAGGGAAGACAAAGGTCTCATCATACCAGAAGCAAGGAGGCTCTCAGACGCATGGACTAAGTTGAGGATGGAAGATGAGATACTTTATCGGATGAGTGGATGATACAAGCAGTTAGTTCTGCCAAGGAAGTTGAAAGCAGTTGTACTGAAAAGCTTGCAGGAGGAAATGGGGCATATTGGTGCAGATAAGGTCATCCATCTAGCTCGAGAGTGTTTCTATTGGCCCTTTATGCAAAGGGAAATAGAGGACTACGTCACGAAAAAGTGTAGCTGCATAATACAAAAGTGTCCCACTGTGCACCAAAAGGCTCCGTTGGGCTCTGTCACATCAACTGCCCCACTTGAGCTAGTTTGTGTGGACTATATACACTTAGAGACAAGCAAAGGGGGTTGTGAGTATATTCTTGTCATCGTCGACCACTTCACACGCTTTGTCCAAGCATTCCCGACCAAGAATAAATCAGGGAAAACAGCAGCTGAAAGAATTTTTCAGGATTTTATTCCTCGTTTTGGCTATCTGGAGAAGCGTCACCACGACCAAGGCCGTGAGTTTGAGAACCACCTCTTCAAAAGACTACAACAGCTGTCTGGCATCTCTCACTCACGGAGCATGCCGTATCACCCACAGGGAAACCCTGTGGAAAGGGTGAATAGAACACTTCTCCAGATGTTGCGAACCCTACATGAGGAGAAAAAGAGTGAATGGAAGGAACATTTGGCTCATATTGTGCATGCCTACAATTGCACGAGGCATGAAGCTACTGGCTATTCTCCATTCTTTCTACTCTTTGGCCGGGCTCCAAGGTTGCCAATTGACTTGCAGTTTGGACTTGAGTCTGATACAGAGGTACCTGATCACAAAAGCTTTGCAGAAAAGTGGGCGAGTCGCATGCGAGAAGCCTACCAGATCGCAGCTCAAAACAGTCAGAAGTCTTCCGCCAAGGGCAAGAAGTACTATGACAAGACAGTGCGAGGTTCCGCACTTCAAACAGGGGATAGAGTTCTTGTTAGGAATCTTTCAGAAAGAGGAGGTCCAGGTAAACTTCGTTCTTACTGGGAGCCAACAGTGCACCGTGTAGTGCAGAGACTTGGAGAAGGACCAGTGTATAAAGTGCGGCCAGAAACAGGAAATAAGGCTCCCCGGATCCTCCATCGTATCTTATCTTGCCAGTAAATGACCTGCCCCTCTATGACCAGTCCAAACAAAGATCGGCTGTAAGAGACAGACAAAAGAGACCACAACCAGAGCAACACAATAAAGAATCAGGGGTAGATAGTTCTGATGAGGATGACCTGACCTATAGTTTGAGTCCTTTGACTGATATGCCCTGCAGTGGCCTCGGACGGCAAAAATCCCCAGCTGAGGGTATATTACCACGAACACAAAGTCCTCCAACTGTCCTTCGTCCAGCAGCCGGAGAGTTCTGTCCCGCCAGGACCAATCACAAACAACCAACATCAGAGTTGAAGGAGCGTGGCAGGCTGGAGGATGGAGAACTGCTGGGTGACCTTGAGATGGAAGGGCATGAAAGTGAATCTGATGAGGGAGAACAGCAAGAGACTAGAGAAGATGGTGCAGACCAAGCAGAAGTTGTAAGAAGATCAAGTAGGGTGGTGCACCCAAAAGAAATACTGACATACAAGACATTAGGCCAGCCAGTCTATAGACCGTGCAGGGCTGATGCTAATGCTCTCATGTCCTTGTCTGATCACTCTGTCCCCATGACATTTGTTCTCACTCAATATTACTTAGCCCATATGTATTATGGACAACACCAGTTTCCTAGTACCAACTACAGTCACACTTATGGGGGTTACTAGCTAATAATAAATCTGTCGGGAGACAGCTTTTAAGTAGGGGAGAGTGTAGAGGACCCCTCTAGAACACCACACTCATTTCATTGACATGCCCATGTACTTTTGTACAAATGCAACACAGTTGGTCACATGAAATCTAAAAGCACAGCCTTCGAAAATAGAATTAACGGAATGCAGTTTATAATTTACAATTTTAATTTATGAAGCCTATCCATGTAGAGTTTATGAAAAAAACACAAAACATCTTACTCACACTATATATGATTTTTTTATGGTGAACCTGCTATCCTAATTAGTATGGCTTTTGGAGATGTGCATTCAGAGCACTAGAGGGCGCTCCAAGAGTGATGGGAATTAAGTGGTTTAATGGCTAGATCGCAGGACAAATTACTCTGGAAAGCCATTGCCACTAAAACTGATGTGCTCTTGTTATTCCCATCACAGGGATACATGTATGTTTCAAACACACGCTGGACTCCAGGCGTAGTGTTTACATTAACAACAATGCAGTCAGCCATTCGCAATAAGCTTTCCTTATTTTTTTGTCTAGTTGGTATCATACAGAATGAAACAACAATTATTACCGGAGACAAGTTTACGAGATCATGCCAGACACATTTCGTAGTTCGCACTTGAATATTGACAAATATGCTGTTAACCCGAAAGATGAGCACCAAAGCCAAGCCGCCTGCGTTGATCCTCCCAGCTTCCTGCGGATCCAGGAGTTATATAGCCAAGCCCCCGGAGACAGCCAATCCGCGACGACCACACCTCTGCAGCTCAGCCAATCTGCGTGGGATCCGTACCTGTCAATTAGCAGACTACAAGAGCATCGGGACAGGAGCTCCAGTTTGTTACAACAAAACGGCAATTAAAATAAACCCAAAATATGGCCAGGGCCGTAACACTCCCCTTCTTGAGATCCAAAATTCCCCCCTAGAAATCTGTTCAAGACTGACCTGACACACGAGAAAGGGCATCCGCGAACACGTAGTCTGTACCTTTTTTATGACGAATCTCCAAATTAAAATCTTGCAACAACAATGACCATCTCATTAACCTATGATTCGAATTCTGCATCCAATTCAAGTACACCAGGGGGTTTGTGGTCTGTAAACACAACCACAGGTAGCGGGCTGGAACCAGTATAAACTTCAAAATTCTGTAAAGCAAGCAGTAACGAAAGAGCTTCCTTTTCAACAGTACTATAATGTACTTGAGAGGAACTGAACTTTTTTGAGAAATAACACACTGGGTGATCAATACCTTGCCCATCTTCTTGCAGCAACACAGCCCCAGCCCCGCTGGCGCTGGCATCGACCTCTAATTTGAATGGCCGGGTGAAACTTGGGGCTGCAAGGACAGGTGAGCTGCAGAGAAGGGCTTTACAAGACTCATGGGTGCAATGTGGAAAAAATTTTTTTGACTGAACATATTTTCATGGGCGAAGTGACAAGGGGCGTCCTGGGGCGTCCTGGGGCATGCCTCCCCCTCCCGGAAAATCTTTGAAAAATGGTCAAATTTGGTGCATTCTCAGGGCAGTTTGGCCGAGAATTTGAGATTATAAAAGGCACTAAAATGTGCCAATGTTTAATGCTTACCTTTAAAAAAATGTAAGGGTATTGAGGTAAATAGTGTCTTGTGGGAAGACATAATGAACTCTTATCAGGTTACATGAATAAAAAGACAACATTTTTGAAATCTATTATATTACAATACAGAGCTTTATTTCGTTTTGAAGCTTAATGCGGTATATTGTGCAGCATTTTAATGCACTTTATTTCGTTTGGGATATACAGTGCCGTGAAAAAGTATTTGCCTCCTTCCTGATTTCTTACTTTTTTGCACATTTTTCACACTTAAATGTTTCAGATAATCAAACAACTTTTAATATAAGACAAAGATAACCCGAGTAAATACAAAACACAGTTTTGAAATGATGACTTCATTTATTAACTCCTTCAACCCCACAGCCCTCTACAGAGGGCTGACCAACATATTCCCTTCAACCCCAAATTCCTGTAGGGAAAATTCAAACAATCTGACTAATTGATTGGAACATATCAGGTTACATTTAATGGGATTCCAGAGATAACAGTAAGATACAATGTCCAGATAATGACCAGCCCTCTACAGAGGGCTGTGGGGTTGAAGGGTATAGTGATGCTAGAACATCTGGGGTTGAAAGAGTTAAGGGGAAAAAGCTATCCTAACCTACCTGGCCCTTTGTGAAAAAGTAATTGCCCCCCTTGTTAAATCATGCATTAACTGTGATTAACCACATTTTTTGAGTCCAATTTCACGAGCCACACCCTGGCCTGATGCTTAGTATGGAAAAAACACAAAACTAATATGGAAAAGTGGCGTTGCCCCTTTAAGAAACTTGCCCCTTTAAGATTCGGGACTTTTTATACGTTTTTTATTTTGCACAAACACGTTGCCTAAAAATCGCAGGTGCATCACTGCTAGCTCTAGCTGTCTATGACTAAAACTACTAAGGTCTTCGAACATGTTGTTAACCCTCTACCGCATTCAAAATTCGATCCAAAATAAACATCACACTAATATTCAGGTACAGGAGCACTTTTCATAAACGGTGATCTTTCTAAAAATAAACGGTTGGAGAGATTTTCCACCGGACGCTTCACATGACGTTAACATTACTGTTACACACCAATGCATAGCAACAATTTCGCAACGTTATCAAAAATACCCGTAGATATAAACATTATGGTGATATGTGATTATATTCCACGCTTGAGCACATTTTTACTAACCTAAATACCTCTTCGTCTTCGGCTTCCTCATTAGTGTCCACAATCAAGTAACACTTCTAGCCTTGAAATACTGCCCCTACTAGCGGCAACATAAATTAAGGTGTTCCAATGGGAAATCTGGGAGGTTCCATGGTGAGACGTTACTTAGTGAGCACGAGTAGGTCATTATTTTTCTTCCACCACCACTGTGCACCTGCACAGCCCTGAATAATGGACTTTGACGGAACCAAGAATTCATTATTGACGGTAATCCGTCTGTAGACGGAGGTCTTGCACCCATGAAGACTCGAAAGCATGTTGGTAAACAGGTGACCAGACAAACGGTTTCTTTTCACTGGTCAAGCTAGTGAGGGGACAGATGACATCAGCAAAATTCTTGCAAAAATTATGATAGTATCCAGCCATGCCCAGGAAAAGATGAAGTTCACGCTTAGTTTCAGGCACTGGGTATGCTAGGATGGCTTGGACTTTGGCATGAAGGGGGCGTACCTCACCTTGACCCACTTGCTTACAAAGATAGGTAACTGTAGCCTTACCGAACTCACATTTAGCCAAGTTTAAAGTCGTTGGCATCTTGCAGTTTCCTAAAAATTTCAGATAAAATATCAACATATTCAGCCCAGGTGTCTGAATAAGCCACAACATCGTCAAGATAAACTTCACAATTCTTTACTCCAGCTAAGACCATATTCATTAATCGCTGGAATGTAGCGAGAGCATTGCGAAGGCCAAAAGGCATCACAGTGTATTGGAGGAAGGCATCAGGAGTAACAAAAGCAGAAATCTCGGAGGCACGGGAGGTTAGTGGCACTTGCCAATAGCCTTTTAACAAATCAAGTTTTGTGACAAAGGTAGCGGAGCCAACATGATCAACACAATCCTCTTTCTTGGCAGAGGATAGGAGTCAGCTTTTGTGATGTTATTTATCTTCCAATAATCTGTACAGAAACGCGAAGTTTGATCTGGCTTTAGCACAAGTAAGCAAGGGGAACTCCAGGCACTGGAGGTAGGAACAGCAAGACCATGTTCCAATAGATATTCAATCTCTTTTTGAAGGAGGAGCATTTTGTGGGATTCATCCTGTAAAAATGCTGTTTAATGGGCAATGGTCACCAACATCAATATTATGTGAAAGAACAGTAGTACGCGACGGTAAATCTGAAAATAAGATTAGCTTCAGTCAAATGAACAATGTCTGCTTGGGCTGAAACATCCAAGTGCTGCAAATACAATGTCAGGGCTCTCAAAATTTCCGAATTCTGCAATCGTGAACAAGGTACAGTGTTTGCACACAGGCCATCACTCTCAGGAGAATACTGAGAGGGAACAACGGTAACAGGTGCGACAGTGGTGACCACAATTGGTACAGTGGTGGGAGCAGGAATAGATTCTTCACGTGTGATGTATGATTTTAACATGTTTACATGACAAACACGAGTTTTCCTCCTGCGCTATGGGGTACCAATGACATAGTCTGTTTCGCTCAATTTATTCTCAATCACATATGAGCCAGAAAACTTCGCCTGTAGAGCAGAACTAGGGATGGGCAGAAGGGCCAACACCTTATCACCAACCTGAAAATCTCTCTGTACCGATTTTAAATCATATTTTCTCTTCATTTCTCCCTGAGAGGTAGCCAATGCACTGCTTGCTGCATCACAAGCCTGGTGTAGTCTTTCTCTGAATTTACTCACGTAATCTAATACGTTAGAACTCTAACTAGTAGATTTGGATAAAAATTGCTTTCGCAACAGACGAAGGGGACCACAAACAGTATGTCTAAAGACCAAATCTGCAGGGCTAAAACCTGTAGACTCCTGCACACTCTCCTGAACAGCCAACAGAAGAAAAGGTAAACACTCATCCCAATCTTTATCAGTTTCCAAACAATACTTTTTCAACATAGATTGAAGTGTTTGGTGGAAACGCTCAAGGGCACCCTGGGACTGGGGGTGGTAGGCACTGGACGTTCTATGCTTGATCGACGTGAAGCAATTACCTGAGCAAATAGTTTTGACATAAAGTTTGATCCTTGGTCAGTTTGAACACTCTTTGGCAACCCGAAAATAGAAAAGAAATTAAGCAACGCTTTGACTATAGACTTTGTCTTTAATACGCGCAGTGGGACGGCCTCTGGATAGCGGGTGGCAACACACATCAATGTTAAGAGATATTGGTGTCCAGACTTTGTTTTTGGAAGTGGACCAACACAGTCCAAAATTAGGTGCTCAAAAGGCTCTCCGAGCACTGGGATGGGTTTGAGTGGAGCAGGTGGAATAGTCTTATTAGGTTTCCCGCTAATTTGGCATATGTGACAAGAACGACAAAATGCAGCAACATCAGACTTCAAGCCTGGCCAAAAGAAATAACGCAGTATACAGTGATATGTTTTCCTTATTCCTAAATGACCAGAAAAACTATCATGAGCAAGACTAAGGACCTGTGAGCGAAAACATTTGGGCACCACAACTTGCTGAATGGAATTCCACCCAAGATCACCAACAGCTGGGGGGTGCCAGGTGCGCAAAAAATATACTGTCTAACACACTATACCTGTATAATTCTCCAGCCTTTGGGGCAGCAGCGAGACTGAAACATGTGGCCAGAGTCGAATCATTTTTCTGCGAGGTACTGAATATACTCCGATCCACTTCAAACCCCAGTTCCGAACCTGCTGGGAACAGACCAGACAATGCAGATTTATCAGGTTTAGCCGCAGGTAATTCAGTCTCTATGGGTTTGTTAGTAGAGACAATAAAAGAATCAGCCAAGTTCGTCACATCTTCAAACTTTTGTGTCTGAGTAGAAGCAGGCATAGGTATCTCTGGATTGGGCACCTGACTGTCAACAACCTCGGGTATGGGAAAAATCCTCTTTCCTGCCAAATCATTTCCAAGAATGAGAACACCCTGTAAAGGCAAATGGGAGCAGAATGCGATTTTCACAGAGCCAGCGACAAGGGGAGACCGCAAATGCACAGTATGCAATGGTGCCCTCAAAATACTCATTTTTACTCCCCACATGAGCGCATCATAACCACAAGATGAGCTGTGTGAAAAAGGCAGCACACTATCTAACAGGAGAAACTGAGAGGCTCCCGAATCATGCAAAATTGTGACTGGAATCTGGTCATCATCTTCCCCAGTAAGAGAGACCCACCCTTCCGTAATGAACGGTTTGTACAATTCATCCACCTCATTCTCAACAACTTTGTTCAGAGAAAGAGGAGGCAGAACAGGAATAACTTGAACAAACCCCGCACTCTTTGGCTTATTTATATCCTGAGTAGACTCCTTGCGCAGACGAGCGGGACAGACCGCAATAAGATGGCCCAATTCATGACAATAGAAACACTCACGAGTATCAAGAGAACTCGCATTTGGACCAGGTGAATTTTGGGGAGAGATCCTCTGACCTCTTCCGGAATTACCGCTAGGAGTGGTTTCACGGCGCACAGACAAAAAAAAAATTCCAGTGAGTCAACACAAATTCATCCGCGAGTACAGCAGCTTTTGATAGCAAGTCAACTTTCTGTTTGTTTAAATAAACAACCAATTTTTCCGGTAAGCAGTTTTTAAAATCCTCCAACAACACTAGTTCACGTAGCTGAGCAAAATTTGTAACCCTAGTTGCCGCACACCACTTATCAAACAGTCTTCTCCCTTGCAAATTCCACGTGTGTCTGAGATGCGGACTTCACACAAGCACGGAACTTTTGCCGATAAGCCTCTGGACCAACTCATAAGCCCGTAATATTGTGGATTTTAAAATGTCATAGTCTAAACTTTGATCAATGGATAAGCTTGCGCAGACCTCCTGGGCTTTACCAACCAATTTGCACTGTAATAATAGGCTCCACAAGTCCTTGGGCCAACGCAAGGTGACCGCGATATGTTCAAAGAAATTAAAGAAAGAATCCACCTCGCTCTCCCTAAAAGGTGGAACCAAGGTAATTTGTCGGCTGACGTCGAACTGGTCAGAAGGGGTAGGTGAAAGGTGCAAACTCACAGGGGTGGATGCAGTCTGCGGCAGAGGTTTGTTCAGCTCCAGAGCTCGTATGCGGAGATTCATGAGCTCCACCTCACGCATTTTAGTTTTGAGCTCCACCTCCTTTAGGCGGAGAGCCAACTTTAAATCCTCTGTGTCCACCCCAGCCTGCAGCATCGCAAGTGCATCCGTGCTGGTAGTTTGGGTGAAAGCAGCGGCTTCTGCCCCCAACTCCACCCGACCACTGGGAGGCTGCGGGGCTGTAGCAACACCCAGCTTTCCGCCTTCACGCGCACCTCCAGGCACAGTAGGCAACTGAGACTCAACCGGGGATACTACACCCCTCCGCACTAACTGCTCAGTCAAAGACTGCTTAATTTCCACCTTACGTGTGTTCAAAGGCACAAAAACATCAAAAAAATTGGCAACCAACAAAAAATCCGCCTTAGTGCATCTGTCCAATTTTTCAAGCGGTGGGATTCTGCGTAAACTCATCCATGTCAAACATGACAAACTAATCCACAGTAAAAACCTACCAAACAGAAATAAGGACACACCGAACAGGGGAGAAGAAACGGGCACGGCACGAGCCCCCACTTATGTTACACCCCGATCTAGGGGAATGCAGACGCAACACAAAAGAATATGACCACAATGTGAAAGCAAAAGGAGCGGTTTATTTTCTCACTTTTCCTTATTCTCACACTTCCATCATCAGTGAAGCCTAGCTTCAGAAGTGATCCCAGGCCAACATAATAAACAAAAATAAGAACTAACTTCCCGATTCGGATTCTTTTGCGCGAAAAAAACAAAAGAAAAATGCATACAATAGTCAGACTCCCTGATCTAGCCAATAAACAGGAGAAAAGATTTTTCAAATAAAATGGCAGCTCACTTCTACAGCTTCACCACACCAAAACAGCAGTGTAACCGACAGAGGTCTCAGAACACAAATTTACAGGTTAACAACAATGCAGTCAACAATTCGTCATTTTACAGATCAACCGAAATGTGGCTACCAGGTCTGGATCATTGACTGTATAAAACATGGACGTAGCCTCCGGGACGTCACCCATAGGTTTCTGAATATCCATTTTGAAGCAAATTTGGTCGCCATCTTGGCACTTACTTGACTCCGCCTACCTCCTGGATAATCCAAAAATGGGCAAAAAGGCGGGCCGTTGCTGGAGGTGACGCAAGCCCAGTGGGTGGGCCGAATGGAGCTCGTTTGCTGAAACACGCCCTCTAAGCTCGCAGCTACCAAGCAAGCTTCGGCTTCCATACTCAACTAAAAAACAAACTCAGCTCGATGCTACCTGGTTCGCTAAGGCCGTGGTGCGAGGTCATATCTGTCCCAGTAAAGCAATGGATCCAGCCAAGTAGCTTGTGATGGCGGGTCGAACGCTATTTATATTCGTGAAGGTTTGAGGGACGGAAGTTGTTCGTATCCGTGAGGCAGTAGCGCGAAAAACGCTGCACACCGCTGGGAAGATGCGGCGGTTGGCTCACTGAGTATCAGTATCCCCCCAGAGTGCAAGCGGGTGCTCGTCTTAGCTTTGTACCCACCTTAGCCCGGTCCCATTAACGGTAGTATGGCCAGCCAAAAGATAACATTGCCCTACGTAACGTTACTGACAAACCTTTATTTTCCTACCCCACACTCGCACATTTTGATATGAAGTATTACCACCCTACATTTTGACTTCGGTGAATGCTGAATTAATTGGTTACTGTAGCCAGCATACGTGGGCTTATCAATACTAACACAGCTGGGCGTCTGGCTCCAAGGCTCCATGGTAATTTCATCAGCTGCCCAGCTTGTCTCTGTCCTTTATATTAGCTAACGATACCACTGCGACGCGCAACTTTTTTTATTGCGTCGTAAAATTGATGTTACTTTCGGGAAAGCCTTTACTCCTAGAGACAGCTAATATAGCCAAACGTGGCTGGTTAGTAGCACTTCTTCGTTGCTGTCTGGCTTAGTTACGCTGATGTGGTTAGCTAGGTTGTGGATGATGTACTTCATGTAGAAACATTTTTAGCGACAGCTAGCTAGCTTGCTAGATAACGTGGGATATGTTAAATTAGCTACATAGCTAGCTAGCTACCCTTTCTATTTACAATGATACCCTTTAGTAATCGCATTGAGAATTGAACGAATCCATTGGTGGCAAATGCAGTTCTAGAAGATGCTGCTGGGTGAATCTACTGAGTGTATAACCACGGCAATCTCCGGTCAAGCCCTCCAAATACTCTAGGGAATCAGCTAAGGAGCCCCGTCATTTGGTAGCGTACTATGGTGGTTCTAATATTGTAGGTGACCAGCCAGTTACATTGGCAACCTGTTAGGGAAGCCGTGATGGTTTTGCAGCCCCTAACTGGCAGCTTTTGTTCAAAAGTATGTTAACCTTAAATTCAAACACTTTTCTGTTTCGCCATTACTTCGCTGCATGCCTGTATAATAACAGTGGCAGGCGTACACTCCCGCTGGCACAGCTAGACATCTTGGGCAAAAACTAACCGGGGGGTTACTGTATTCATTCTCTGGCTAGTTGGCTAGAGAACGAACTAACGTTACTTTGTGTTGACATATAATGTTATATGAAATAATATTAGAATTTCATCATCTTAGAGAATAGACCACAGACTCCTAACCACACAGCAAGACATTATCATCCTGATATTTCAATAAAAATCTCCAGTCTGAAACGCGGCCAATGGATCAAGTTCCGTGACTCGAGTGAGCCTAGGTAGGATAACGGCCCAGAGGGGACTAAAAAAGGCCAAGGATTGGCGGCTAGGCTAGCTGAGCTGTAGTAACCCCCCTCTCTCAGACAGCCAGGCTAGGCCCATGGTTAGCGGCAGGGCTTGGCGTTCCTACTCTAAAGCGCGAGGCCGTGTAGGCCTGTGCTCTAGCCTAGCCACAGCATAACCGGATGAGACGACTCCTGCCCAGAGACTGTGGAATTCAAGGTTCTGTCACTCAAGGTGGCCACGCCCTTAATTATGCAGAAATTTTAAGCCTTTATATAGTGTAAATAGTAGAGTTACAAAAAAATTCACTCCCCCCACAGTTTTCACGGAGGGGAAAATTAGCCATGGAGACCAAAACCGTATTTTGAACCAGGCTGTAAACATGTTTATTCTTGCTGTAAAATTGAGCTTTTTAACATGGGGGTCAATGGGGATTGACTCCTTTCTGCAGTCAGCCTCAAGTGGCCATTCGAGGAACTGCAGCTTTTGGCACTTCCGTATTTGCTTCACTTTTCAGCCCCGCAGGTTGCCGCTTGGTCTGGATCTTAGAACACAAGTTTACAGGTTTACAACAATGCAGTCAGCCATCCGCAATAAGCTCTCTTTATTTTTTTGTCTAGACATGATACAGAATGAAACAACAATTATTACCGGAGACAAGTTTACAAGATCATGCCAGACACATATCATAGTTCACACTCAAATATTGACAAATATGCCGTTAACCCGAAACATGAGCACCAACGCCAAGCTGCCCGCGTTGATCCTCCCAGCCAGTGTTGCCAGATCTCGTGAGACAAATAAGCAACCAGGCCTGTGAAAACAAGCCCAAAACAAGTGACTTTTGCTACGGAGCCCCCCGAGGTTCCAGGGAGAGAAAAATAAATAAACTGTGTGCACGGTTTTACAATCCATGGGGACGGATTGTAAACTGTGGGTACAGATTGTCAATTTACATCCATGTGGACAGATTGGTAAGCTGTGAGCAGTTTTGCAAAACTGTACCCATGGTAGTTTATTTTTCTCCCCCTTGAGCTTCAGGACAATGACCACAAGAGGAAGATAAACCACATTTTAACATTATTTAACATTAGAAAACAGATATCAAATATAGACTGACGTACCAAGTACATTATATACACAGTAAACCTCTGATACTTAAAATTTGCACACACAAATATCATCCTGAATTCACAAATTCTTTATTATTGCTTATATGCACTCATCTTCCTTTTTTGTTTTAGTTACAGGACTTCAAACCTATATGTCATAGAACAGAACTCAATAGAAACTTCCTTCTTTCAGTCTAAATATATCTTTCAGCAATAAACAAAGGCAGTATAAAGTGACTTAAGCAAGGACATTCAGACAAGTGTTGTAAACACTCTGTCTCTGTCTCTCTCTCTCTTTTGATCTGACATCAGGACAATCGATATAGATACTATAATTTATGTGCTTAATAGTTACATTAAATAGTGGTTGATGTAATTATTTATTGCATTGAAATGTGCCTGACATTCTGGAAACCTGCCTGTGAGGTTTCGGTGATGTGTGCGCACTGTGCGCCGGTCAGCCAAATTACCACTACACAGAAAGTAAACCAGGTTGGAGCTGGCGAGCTCTCTGCGCCATTCTCTGTTCCATTCTGTTCCTCAGTTTGGACTTGACCAGACTCATCTGTGAGAACACTCGTTCTACGTCAGCATTGCTTGTCCTTCTTGTTTATCCATGGAAGGTATGCAACAGCCTGATACTGTGTTTCAAGAGCTGCAAGATCTCCAGAGTAGAGCTTCAGCATTGAGACTGAGCTGAGCTGTGGTTTTGTTTGTGACAGGATGACAGTCAGACTGAACACAGTCATAGATTTCCATATCTGGATGTTAGCTGGGAGTCTCTGTTGCACTTGTCTGCCCGCTTCCACCAAGAAGTCATGGCACCTGCTCTTCATATTTCTCTCAGCCGTGCTCTCCATTCTTGCCTCATCCAATGCCATCATGATGGTGACCCCATAATTGATTGCGCCCACAGGTAACAAAACACTGGGGTCTGTTATGTCGATTGCTAGCAGTTGTTCACTTGACGTGGGGATAATTCCAAGTCTCGCCACTCTGGAGATGAGGGAGTGAAAGAAAAGAAGCGGACACACCAACATTTTGAATGGATTGCCCCTGTCCTGCTGGAACAGCTTGTTGATCCTGTTGAATTCTTGTAGAAAAGGCATTGAAAACAGCAGGTACAGTTTGTTAACAGGATCACTGTACATCTGGTACAGGATTTCAGCATCATAACATCTCTGGTGGTCTTTGGTTAGCTGAAAGTGAAGCTTCAGTTCATCCCACTGATTGAGTATGCGCAAACAGCAGTCATGGATGGAAAGCCACCGTGTACCTGACATTTGTACAAGCATCCAAGGGATTTCACCAGGATTGAGGAGGCTGTAGATCTTTGCATACTCACGGCGGCGAAGAGCACTGTGGGAAAACCAGTTGTGAGAATGAGAGACCAAGTATTCAAGGTTGCATGGGAGTGTCTCCACTGCCTGGCTTACACACAGCTGTATGGAATGGCACTCGCACTTGAGCAGCTGGAGATTTGGGTTTTTCTGGAGAAGGTGAGTGTACACTGAATTCCTCTTTCCAACCATGACACTGCAGCCATCTGTACCTAATCCAACGCACTTTTTGATAGTCCAATACTCTGTAAAAAAACGGGTCAGAGTGGAGGCAATAGCCTCTGCTGTTTCACCCCCCCAAGTTTATCAAACCCAAAAAGGTGGATACAACTTTGTTCAGTGTCATACTGAAGTAGCGGATTACCACACACAGTTGCTTTACAGATGATATGTCTGTGCTTTCATCAATATCAAGGAAGTATTCAGCACCTCCAATATCCCTCTGAAGTTCTGTGAACATACACAAAGCAATGGCATGGTTAATTAATGCTGAGCATTTTGTCCGGTGCATTTTAATGTCTTTGTCACAAGTTGAGCGAATTAACTCCCCAAGGTGATCCCCTGATTTAATCGATGTGTGACAAGCTATGTAGGTGGCTACCTTCAGCTCAGCTCTCTGTCTTGACTCGTTCTGTTTGGAGACCGTGAACCCAATGTCCGTAAGCCTCATTGTGGAGAATGGTGCTACATTTTTAAAAATGTTTTTCAGTGCTAGCATGTTGTTTCAGGTCCGCGTGGTGTGCACGTATTTTGCACTTACATACTCTGCAAAGGGCTTTCGAGTTGTCCCCCACGACGGGTTGAATCCATTCTTTTACTCCGTTGTCTTTCTCCCAGTCTTTGTTGTATTTCTACCCGTATTTTGCCCACTTGGTCCTGGGCATTGTTGCTCAAAAAAACTCTCCTACAGTCCACCATCAGTCGCGCTTTTCATTTAAATGTCACTGACCATTTCTTTAACAGAAAAAAAAAACAGATTGCCCTGCTCTGCCTCTGATTGGCTCGTACTCGTTGCCATCAGGGTCAGCGCCAATTAGAAACAGGATGCAAGTGGGAAAAAACTCCGTTGTCTCCTGTGTGTGTGTATGGGGAAAGGGGAGGGACAGAGGGAACAAGCAGGACAAACTATCCTACGTTTAAATAACACATCGAAAATATCTGCCTGACAACTTATTATGGAGCTGGGAACAAGCCCAAATAAGCGACTACACTTTAGAAACAAGCCCAAAAAAAAACCGCGACCCGCGACTACCAACATTTAATAGCAACTTTACAGAAAAACAAGCCCACAGTCGCTTAAAATAAGCGAACTAGGCAACTATGCTCCCGGCTTCCTGCGGATCCAGGAGTTATATAGCCAAGCCCCCGAAGACAGCCAATCCGCGACAACCACACCTCTGCAGCTCAGCCAATCTGCGTGGGATCCGTACCTGTCAATTAGCAGACTACAAGAGCATTGGGACAGGAGCTCCAGTTTGTTACAACAAAACGGCAATTAAAATAAACTCAAAATACAGCCAGGGCTGTAACAGACATGTACCACAGCAGTTTGTGTGAGAGGAAGCACTCATTACCGAAAGCTCGAGAATGGCTTTCACGTACCTGCTGTAAAAAGATGGTTTTTTTTCTTTAAATCACCGTTTCGGAGCATTTTAAGACCGCTGGTGATGAGCCCAAAGGGAACGATTATCGGGCTATCATTATTTTATGCCTTTTATGGGATTAGCCTGCTGCCTGGATGTATTTATGTTGGCGAAAGTGACAAATCGCATTCATTAAAGATAGTTGATTGAATTAAAAAAGTAAGTCATATATAATGCGATGAATCACTTTATTTAAATTTAGGATTTTGTCCGAGGATTATTTGTTTATTTTTGGGACTGATGACCTCGAGTAGCTCGTAAAACGGCACATGACAGCTAGGCTTACAAAGTCATGTCCTTCTGCGCCGATGTTTCATAGGGTGCGACAGGAAGATGTTTCTGTTTTAAATGTAAAAAATGCTGAAATGGGAGATGGGATTCAGAGAAAGGGAAAGAATTAAGCATCAAACCTCCACTTTTTTCGGCTTTTTACTCGCCAGAAGGATTTTAAAGGGGGGCGCCCTTTTAGGAGGGAGAACGGAGGTTTACAATTTCAGATTATTATTTAAAATCATCAATGCATATGCTCAGGGTTTTAGCCAGCCGCAGCGCTTGCGGGGCTCCGCCGCGCTGAGATTTCATTCCGCTGCGCTGAGAAAGCTCAAAAATAGGGTCCAGGTGTTTGCTTTCTAGGATCAGTAACTTGTTATGATGGTTACCATTAATATAAACGAACTTTTTTGGCCAAAACGCGCTGCCTTTCTCGAACGACCACACGGCATGGAAGCTGCCTTATTGTAGCTATGTGAAAATCCGCATGGCCCACATCAGTTATTTTCTTCCCAAATGCTGTTTCCGCCCTTTTGTCGGGGTATTCCCCAGAATTACTTGAATATAGAGTAGCTGGAAACTGCATTTTTAGCTTAATCTTTGAATTTTAAAGATCTGCGCACATTCTCCGTTTCGATGAACAGTTGGAAGTAAACATTCATTTTCAAATTGTATAATTTACGCCGAATCGGCTACTGATCAGACACTATTAAAAACTAAATAGACGTGATCTTTAATATTTCAGTTTAAATTCGGTGAAATTTCATCGCATTTTATCAGAAACTTTTTTGACCGACTCGGTTCCGGAGGCTACCGACCGTGACCGAATCCCGAAACCATTATTTTTGTGGGTAATTTAATGCGGCAAAAATTGCATGAGCTTGCTAGACAATACCTTGAAAAGGACACCTAGGATTGACGATGTCATACAAGACAAAAAAGCTCACCGTTGGCCTCTACTAAATATTCAAAATACCCAGGATGCTACATGCGAATTGCTTACTTTTTGGCTTAGAAGCAAGTGTTGCCCCGTTTCAACGATAGCACCGATGCGTTCATATCCTTTTCAGAAGCTTCGTAATCCAACCTTAAACTCAGGTGTCTTAATGGAAATTTCCAATCGAAGATCTGGGTGCAAGAAGTACTTTAGTCACAAAATAACACTTTTGAGATATTAAGGGTCAAAGTTTTGAAAACATGCTGCAGATACTTTTTTTAAAAGATAACATTCAGTGGCGCCTGCTGCTAGTCCCAGGGGTTATACAAAGTAGACAAACACGTTTTTGTGGAAAAATAAATGCTTTATTACAAAAAAAAAACAAAAAAAAATCAGTTTCGGACTTTGGTACTTCTTACCATAAAATGCCTGGACTTCGGTACTTATTGCCATAAAATGCATGGACTTTGGTACTTTTACCACACAAATGCCGTTTCAATCATTTTCTGATTGCCAAACAGTCATTTTTGCTACGCCACCTTGCATTTTATTATTTGATTAGTTACGTTGTGCAAAAAAATTACCTGACTTGGGTACTTTTACCCCGCAAATCCTTTTTTGGCTCATTTTTATTTCCGAACACTGGCTTTAGCTATTCCTTGTTGATTTTCATGGTTCACTGTTATTCAGAAATATGCAGTTATCTCCAATATTACTCAGTAAAGTCCAAACTTACTCAATTTTTGTCTTAAATAAAAGAAAACCTGAACTTTGGAGGCAAACTCTGGCTCGTAACAACTCATGAAAGCATAAGAATACCATGGCAATCACCATAAAAAACATTTGGGTTTACCTATGGATGCAAACAGATCCACTGGGTAGGCATGGGGGTAGCTGCACTATTCATACTCATTACCACCATCATCATCAACTCTAGCATCCCCCTTGAGATGCTTGTAGAATGTAACAGTGGGCGGCAGATCAATGTATTGTAACAAAGCTTCAACATCCTTAAGCTTTGCTTCTTTGATTGGCAAAAAATCCACGTATGCAGGGCGAACAGACTGCATTGCTGCTTTCACTTGCTCCAGCTTCACACCACGTTTCAAGAAGGTAACATTATCTGTGCAGTCGCTTGTCATAGTGGTACGGCTCATAGGGTTTCTGCCACGCCTGAACAACAGTCCTCTAAACTTTGAAATCCCTTCTGGTGCCTTGATCAACGGGTCGAATGCAGCCTTGTAGTTGTATACCTTCATAACAGGTGTACCATCATCCTTCATGTCATCAGTTACTGGATGTTCAACATACACCACCTCAAACAGATTTTCACGGTCGGTCTTCTTTATCAGGGTCACCCACTCTGATGGCTTAGCAACTCTATCTTGCTTCATCTTCTTCTTTTTAATACGGCCAAAGTCTCTGTCACATGGCATTTGGCTGTGACCCGGTATTGGAAAGTGAACGTGAACTTCAGCTGTGTGGCTCCTGGGCCTATCCACTAGACACCGAAGATAGGCAATCATGTAGCGATTCTTATTCTGTGAAAAACAGTTGTCGGCAAACAGATGCAGTTTAGTTACCTCCTTGGGCAGACATGATATGTAGTGGTCGAGGCAGGAGATCATGTCATTAGGACCCTTCGCTGCGAAGTGTTCTGCATAGATGTATATTTTGGCCTTTTCATTCACATTGTCATGGATGCAAAAGTTATGGAGCCATAACTGTCCCTTGTAATACTCCTGACCAATACCAATTTTAGGAAGTGGCAGGTTCTTCTGATAGTCCATAGCACACACAGCAGTGTCGACTTCATCTTTGCCCTTGGCTGCCTGTGTGGCCTCTACTAGCTGCATGTTGAAAACATCTGCCTTCCTCACATGAAGTTCATGAATAGTCTTAAGTCTCTGATACTCTGCCGCCTTCCCTGAACGATGTGCAGCTTTCATCTGGGTATCATGCTGTTCACATGTGTCACAGATGTCACTGCGAGGAAACCCAAATGAGATATGGAAGTCATAGTTAAATATATCGCGGTATAACCAGTAATGAGCTTTCCCTCGAAGGTCTGCATTTTCTGCAATAAAAATCCTGTGAAGCTCTGCAATACTCAAAGAGGCATCAAGGTATGTGCGTTTCTGATTCTTGGACCGGCTGTAGTGACTCTCCCTAGCTGGAAAACATCTAATGTGTTCACGGATACGCTCACGGATGTCATCAGAAATGTGCTGCTGATTTCCATGTTTACCACGCCCATCTGCAATATGCTTGGTGAAGTCCAGGACTTTCTTCTTAAGCCTTGACTCCCTGATGCCATGAAGGCCAAGAAAGGCTGCCTTACACACAGTGATACTTTTTTCAGCAACAGTAACATGGTACGAATAGCTAGATCCTTGAGCTCCTGGGTTCTCCTTCCGAGGACGTCTTTGGATGCCTTCAGTTGGATTGGCCATGACACAGCCACGCAGGTAGATGTTCTGCTTTTCATGATCTCCAATGTCATTGAACGTTTCCAAGTTGGAACTCAGCTCAACTTCAGTAAACTTCGTGAAGCAATGGCATCGGTATTCAACCACACGTTGCTCTCTCTCCGGGATCAACTTGCCAACAGTGTTTCTGTATGCTTGGCCTGTAAACGAGAAAAGGTTCACTAATTGGAGTCTCAGTGCAAGGACCAACGTAGGCTTGTGGATGGATAGATCTAGGCTTTTTCACACCTCATACTAGTATGCAATACGGTGTAACGAATTTTGGAAGGGGTGGCGTGTTAACTTTTGCTTGCAGTCTTATTTTGATTGCATTCCACTAAGTGTACATTCCAATGTCGATATAACTGGCATGTCTGGGCTAGTAGCACTGCCACATGCATGCATGATGACATGGCTTTTTGAGTGTTCAAAAGTTGATGATGAATGAAGAGCCTTTGTCTTTATCTGCAGAGTATAATGCATGGGAAATACAAACCTGATGCTTTGGCATCCTTTACTCTCTTCCTAGCCCAGTTTTCAGGCTGCCACCTTTGCTTTTTGCCCCTGTCGTGCCTGTTATCATAAGGAGCTTCAGCCATCCCTTGCTGTCCAGCCTTCATGGCTGCCATTTTGTCATGCTTGTCACATGACACATACTAGCAGCTGATTGGACAGTCATGGACTTAGGCACTTGTTCCTGATGACGTCAAGGACTTGAGTACTTCTGCAAAGACTTGAGTATTTCTTGCACAAAAATTCAGTAGATTCAGGGAAGGCCGTATATCAGAATTGAGGACTTAAGTACTTATATTTGGAATTTTTTGGCTTTGAATGATGCGCATGACACTCCACTTTATGGTAGTAGTGTCAGCTCATTTTTTGGAAAATGTGACTTAAGTACTTCTTGCACCCAGGTCTTCAATTATAAATCCACAATGTTATATCTAACATATTCAGTTACGTATTACAGTATATCTAATTTCTCACGCTGAAAAAAGCTATTTTCGTCCAATAACAATCCACTGTCCGTAGACTGACAGCTGTGTGTTCTTTACTTAAAGGTGCACTATGCAAGTTTATTTTCTGTGCGATTATATTTTTGTCTCAATTCGCCGACATCTCCCCACGATCCGCTAGCTGCCTGCCCCTAAATTCACTGTAAAAAAAATCCAGGCTCTGGAGACCGACAGGCGTCACAAACTGCAGATAAACACAAGGGGCACAGGCTGTGCCCCATAAAATAACAAACCGTTCCGGCCAATCACCGACAAGAGTTGACAGTTACAGAAGCATGGGAGGGAGAGAACTATGGGAGGGAGGGGCGAGCTACCTCTGTTTTGTTTCAATTCGAATGTCAACAGAAGTGATGTCAACAAACTTGCATAGTGCTTACTTAGTGCTCCCGGTTTTTCTGAGCATCCTTCTCACCCATCGCCCAGGGTTTCTCCCGCTTGCAGAGCCGGGTAGTGAATCTGTTGGAGTCAAAAGATCGGTTACTGTAGTTTTTAATGTCTTTATAAATATTATTCTGATTTTTTTTTTTTTTTTTAAATACAGGTTGTCTCATTGAGAAACGGACTCTCATTTTCAAGATAGACCTGGGAATGAAAGAAATGTCACCATCTATAAGGCACTCACTATTTTTTTTCTTAAAGGAAGGGTCACTCTGAATCTGGAGGTACACGTCCTCCAGGGCATCTACGGTGTCGCATGGCTCCTGAAGAATATTGTCAATGTCCACGTGAGACTTTTGTTGACCTGCTCTGGTCTCCAGCAGGTCCACCACCCTTCAAGCTGCTGGCGATGTTTGCTTCCATCATTTCTAATTTGAGGGGCATCTTCCTATCTAAGTTATCGAACAACTTAATGACCTCTGTGCACAAAAAAAGTAAAAAGGTAAGTACAATGTGGTGGTGTAAAAATGAATTTACTAATCAATCACATATTAGCAACTCAAATGAAAAACATTCTTTGGATGGGGGTTATTCTGTAAAGTATACTGATGGACTTTAAAAACTTTGGCTAACCAGAATTGTAGCCAAACTCGGATTCAAATTTGTTACCATTTATTGACTTTACCCATAACAACAACTTCAACAAAATGTCAGATAACATCAACAAACAAAGAACGACAAAAGAATCAACAATGATAAGTTTCAAAATCAACAACAAAGATCAACTCTAATCTCAGTACCGAGTGTGACCGCCACGTGCCTGCAACAAAGCCATCACTTGTCTTGGCATGGACAGCACCATTCTGTTGAGCTGTTGCTGGGGAATGGCCTGCCACTCCTGGAGAAGGGCTTCTTGGAGCTCTGCCCTTGTCCTGGGCGCTGGAGTGCGTTGCCAAACCCGCCGATCCAACAGGTCCCACTCATGCTCGATGCATTTCATGTCAGGGCTGAAAGGTGGCCATTCCATGATTTGCACACCATTCTGGGCCAGGAGCTGCTGGGTCACATGTGCTGAGTGAGGTCGTGCGTTGTCTTGCATGAACGTGACCTCAGGGTGGTCGGTGATGTAAGGCACGATGTGCGGTCTGATGACAAGGTCGCAGTAACGGGCTGCATTAAGATTTCCATTAATTATGACTAAGTCGGACCTCCAGCCGCACCGAATGGCACCCCAGACCATCACCGAGCCTCCTCCAAAGCGATATGTCTCAGCAATGCAGGGGGGCAATGTATCTCTCACCATGTCCTCTGTAGACCCTCTGTCTTCCATCATGTCGGTACAGACAAAATCTGGACTCATCACTGAAGACAACATTCGTCTAGAATCGGTTGGGGACTCGTCTCTGACCATATTCTTCAGCCCAGCGAAGCCTGGTAGCCCTGCGCCGTGCATCAAGCTGCATTCCAACACATGCCCTGTGGGCTCTAATCCCTCGCTCTGCAGGTCGGCGACTCACTGTTCTTCTGCTGATCCTTGGTCTGTGGATTCCTAGGGTCTCCTGAGCCATCCTGGTGCAGGTTCGAAACCAATCTCTCAGGTGAACGAGGCGGATCTGATTGTCCTGGGCTGGGGTCGTGACCCTAGGCTGACCAAGTCGGGGTCGATCATTGATGCTTCCAGCCTCCTGGTAATGAGCCACAAAGTTAGAGATTGTGGGTTGGCTTACCCCAAAAAGCTGGGCGATGCGATTTTGGGATGTTCCAGCCATCCACAGCCCAACGGCTTGATCACGTTGGGGTCTGGAAAGGCGAGGCATGGCGCACGCAGTGTCTTTGAACAAATGCTCTCGGGTTCTGGCCTTAATGACCTCAAGGATTGTTTTAAGGTATTTGACAGCATTGCAATTGTGATCATTGAAACCGGACGAGGTTACATCACTAATTCCTCAAATCCTGCTCCACAGACACAAACAAGGTCATGACCTCACGCACAAGTGTGTCTCCTTACTCAAAGACAACTGCATATCAATTATGTAATCATCTAATTAAAGTTCCCCTAGCCCAACTATACTATTTCTGTCTAGTCAGACTTATAAGTTTTTAAAGTCCATCAGTATAAATTTACCTTCTCTTATTTGATGGCTGTCCTCACTGCAACCTGTAATGATGACATACACTCAGTTGTCACTGCATTAGGTACACCTGTACATCTATTAGGGGTGGAAACGAGTAATCGGGTAAACAAGTACTCGTCAAAATCACAACCTGTTGCAAAAAATGATTATTGATATTCGATTTGTGGTCCATTTTTATTTTATTTTTTTATATTTTAACCTACTAAGTTCCCTGTGTTTTGTGGGCCATTATTATTGTCATTAAAAAAGGTACAGGTGCAAGCCAGCTTATGTGCGATTAGAATTTGATGGAAAGGTGCACAGGTGAGGTAATAAACTGACCATTAAAATGTTAGATATTCATTGCGGCTTTTAAACATTGCTACGCAATAATGATCATAAACAATTAACTACAAATAGTGTCTTTCAACATTATAAATAACAGCAGAGCCAAACAAATCAGTCGTGGAAAGTACCATTTTAAAAACTATTAATCCGTCAATGTATTATAATCATGTAAATTTATATGGGGCCTTCCTCAGACCTACATTGGATAATTGAATTTTTATCTTAGTGAAATTGTTGATGCTGTGTACGGGTATTTTCTGCTTATTATGGAAAATATCATTCTTCCAGCTTTCTTGTTGTGGACATTTATGGGAAATATGCTGACCAATCATATGTGAAAGAAGGCTATCTTGATTAGTTAAAAAAAGAGCGTAGGGAGGAAGATGGAGCAACAGTAAAGTGGATCTCTAGTGTTGTCTTCTTTGATGTGCAGCTTTTGACCGACTTCTGTCCGGTGAGGAACTTTTTTTTAATGATGCTATATTGTTTCCAGCTGACCATTTTGCCTTTGTAAGACAGTCGGCAAGTGGATGTGAGTACCTAGCTAACAGGAAGTTCTTGTTCGAAGTTAAAGTGGACTCTGAAGTTAGTCCATGCTGTGCAAGAAAATGAGAATGGACATAGCGATTGGTCTGTGTACCTATTTTTAAATCAATACAATCTTCTTTTTTACATTCTGCACTTTTTTTATATAGAACCTTTAAAATTTCATACCAGAGTTTGTTGAGTGTTGACTGTGGTTGCTGCTTCTGTTATGTTGGAAGTCTAGGGCGTCAGTACTTGATAGAGTATCTGCAAAACATAGGTTTTTATATATATATATATATATATATATACACTCAAAGGCAATGAAAACGCAACACTCTAAATTTTGGTTTATTTTTGCTCAGGACCAGAGTAGTCAAATTTGAGTTCTTAAGTGACCATTGGGGTCACAATGTGTACCTCGTTATACATGAATGATCATCATGTAACTCAACAGTGCGAGTTGGACTCTCATCAATCCATATTGAGTACAACATATGGGATTAGGAGTTGTGCAAGTACAGTGGTTGAAATGAAGGAGGGGTTGTCTTCCCTATATAAAGGCATGATAAAAGCCACACAAAAAACAATTTTAAGTGTCATAATGCCACGTCTGTCGACTGAACAACGGAACAGGGCCCTGGGTATGCTAGAGGCGGGAGTAAGTGCCCGGCAAGTGGATCAGTACGTTTTGGGTGTAGTACGTCCAACTGGGACGAGCTCTTTCATCAAGAGTACCCAGACCTCAAACCAGGCAGCAACTCCAGAATGCACCACAGGCAGAGTGGCGACAACTTCCCCAAGACAACCTAAGACGCTTAGTCAGGTTCATGAGGAGACGTTGTACTGCCTGTGTGGATGTTCGTGGGGGTCACACCCGATACTGACTGTTCTTTTGAGTTCATTTTTAAATGTGTGTTCCGTTCAGTCTTGCTGTGATTTTTCATTTTCAACTTGTGCTCATTATGTTTAATGCATCTGTTTATTATTGTCCAAATCGCTCCATTAACACATTTAATTAATCAAAGTCAACCCACCCAACATATTTGAATTGTTAAAATAAGAAAATAAATTTGAGTCACAAAATTATTTGAATCCAAACAGGTGTTGCATTTTCATTGCCTCTGAGCATATATATATATATATATATATATATATATATATAGGTCCGTCTCAGAATCTGGAATCTCAATTGTGACATTATTTTTAAAAAATTTATTTTAAAAAACAAAGTTTTAGCATATTTATATATACCTCTAGGGGTCTTCTTTCATGTTTAATAAGAAAAACATAGCATCTTGTTTTATATGACCAGCAATGTGGAAAACATTAATGACGTGTTAGCAGATCACTCGCGTAACTTGGAAACAAAAATGGAATGAAAAAGTCTATTTAATAACGATTATATAATTTTTATTGTACATATTTTTGTTTCATTGGTAGCAGACATTAAATTAAAATATATACTTAACATTGTTATCATTATTCTCTTTAAATTTAATCATAAGTTCAGAGGTCCATCAATATTCATCTTTTTTCTCTGGTTTATTTTTTTGTGTATGCTTATGGTCCTAGAGGTACAACCTTTTTTTGCACTAGATTATAAGTCATAACGATATTGATATATAAACATGTATATTTGAAATCATTATGCAAGGCCAATGTCAATTATTGAGTAATACACTTTATCATCACTAACGTAACAAAGAAACATCATCAACGTATTACTCATAGGTAGGTCTTATGGTTGTTAAACGTTACTTATTAAGGCTTATATTATTCGACGTGTACTCAATTTAATAGCCAGTGATCTCAAAATCAATCCGACACTGACATAAAACAAACAGCTAGATAGTTTCGACAGTCAAGTCGAATACGTTTTTATTGCGGATATAAATAAGTAAACAATACAAACATGGAAGCAAAATGAAAATATAAGTACTGTTGTTCCATATGTAGTGGAAATTTAAAAATAACGAGTGAAAAACTCACCTTTAACGTGTGAATATTGTCGCAGACCAACTTGATAACTGCCGATATCACTCGCGTAACAGCCACCTCACGTGCGGAAACATATACAAACATGACCTCTCGCGAGGGGAAATTCCAGTGTAGACACACAGAATGTTAATTGATATCCTTCCGCGCAAAAAAGGGAAACCTTACAGTGAGAAATTATCACCTAATAATTATATATCCTTTTTAATACGGGAAAGATGGTCTACTGTCGTAACATAATATCTAGGAAACACACACGGAACACATACTTTCAGGACCTGCTACGAAAGACAAAATTGCGTGATTATAACTTAAATTCCATGAAGTGTAGTGATTTTCAATTACAATTTGGATGACGTATATAATATGACATCGAGGCTTCTTGTTTGAGTAAATAAACTCACATTCGTGGGGTAAGACTGGTCGGAAAAAGGGCGTTAAGAAAGTGATCAAATGTTACGTCGAAGGTTTTAACATTACTCACATGATTATGTGGAAACGTCAATATTTCATTGTGTAAAGTAATTATGAAAATTGTGAATGTTATAGTGGACCACAAATATTTCAGGCAACAGAAATGTAATTCATCCTCTTCCATGTCACGGTACAAGCAGCCATTTTGAAACAAATCTTGTTTATTTTTTTCCAATCACGGAATGTAATATGCACTTAAACTACCCACTTTTGTGTTTACTATTTATTTGATTATCATATTTCAAATAAAAACGAACGCCACCATTCAAAACGAAATATTTTACTAACTACAAGTATTTCTAGAGGGGTACCCACTGATGGGCCCACTTTCTGAGACAGACCCATATATATATATATATATATATATATATAGATATATAGGTGCATCTTCATAAATTAGAATATCATAAAAAAGTTGATTAATTTCAGTAATTCGATTCAAAAAGTGAAACTCATATATTATATCGATTCATTATACACAGACTGATATATTTCAAGTGTTTATTACTTCACCCCACGGAGTGGGCGTGAAGTACTGTTTTTAGCGGCTCGGTGTGTTTGTTTGTCTGTCTGTTTGTGTTTCCATACTTGCCAATATTTGCGTGAATGGGTGAAGTCTGCCATCTAGTTGCTCTGCGTGTTTGTTGGTGTTTCCGCACTTGCCAATATTTGCGTGAATGGGATGAAGTCTGCCATGTCTGATTGCCTTGTTTCTTTTAATTTTGATGATTATAACTGACAGCTAATGAAAACCCAAAATTCAGTATCTCAGAAAATTAGAATATTACTTAAGACCAATAAAAAGAAGGATTTTTAACACTGAAATATTGGACAACTGAAAAATATGAACATGTACAGCACTCAATACTTGGTCGGGGCTCCTTTTGCATGACTTACTGCAGCAATGCGGCATGGCATGGAGGCGATCAGCCTGTGGCACTGCTGAAATGTTATGGAAGCCCAGTTTTCTCTGATAGCAGCCTTCAGCTCTTCTGCGTTGTTGGGTCTGGTGTCTTGCATCTTCCTCTTCACAATACCCAATAGATTCTAAGGGGTTTAAGTCAGTTGAGTTTTCTGGCCAGTCAAGCACAGGGACACCATGGTCCTTAAACCAGGTATTGGTACCTTTGGCAGTTGTGGCAGGTACCAAGTCCTCTGGAGAATTAAATCAGCATCTCCATAAAGCTGGTCAGCAGAGGGAGGCATGAAGCGCTCTCAAACTTCCTGGTAGACGGCTGCGCTGACCTTCAACCTGAGAAAACACAGTGGACCAACAACAGCAGATGACATGGCTCCCCAAACCACCACTGACTGTGTAAACTTTACACTGGACCTCAAGCAACTAGGATTCTGTGCCTCTCCTCTCTTCCTCCAGACTCTGGGACCTTGATTTCCAAATGAAATCAAAATTTACTTTCATCTGAGAAGAGGGCTTTGGACCACTGAGCAGCAGTCCAGTCCTTTTTGTCCTTAGCCCACGTAAGATGCCTCTGACGTTGTCTCTGGTTAAAGAGAGGCTTGACACAAGGAATGCAACAGTTGAAGCCCATGTCCTGGATACGTCTGGTGGCTCTTGAAGCACTGACTCCAGCTGCAGTCCGCTCCTTGTGAATCTCCCCCAAATTCTTGAATGGGCTTCCTTTCACAATCCTCTCAAGGCTGCAGTTATCCCTGTTGCTTGTGCACCTTTTTCCACCACATTTTCTCCTGCCATTCAACTTTGCATTAATGTGCTTGGATACAGCACTTGTGAACAGCCAGCTTCTTTAGCAATGACCTTTTGTGTCTTACCCTCCTTGTGCAGGGTGTCAACGATCGTCTTCTGGACAACTGTCAAGTGAGCAGTCTTCCCCATGATTGTGTAGCCTACTGAACCAGACTGAGAGACCATTTAAAGGCTCAGGTGTGACACCATGAGTCTTCAATATTGAGCTTCTTCACAATATTCTAATTTTCTGAGATACTGAATTTTGGGTTTTCATTAGCCGTCAGTTGTAATGATCAAAATTAAAAGAAATAAATACTTAAAATATATCAGTTTTATATCTATTTATATAGAAATATATCAGTCTGTGTGTAATGAATCTATATGAGTTTCACTTTTTCAATCAAATTACTGAAATAAATCAACTTTTTGATGATATTCTAATTTATTGAGATGCACCTGTATATATACAACCCCAATTCTGAAATAGTTGGGACAAAGTGTAAATTGTGAATGAAATCAAAGTGCAATGACTTTCAGATTACATGAGCCAATATGTTATTTGCAATAGAATAATGTTGAAACTGAGACATTTTACATTTTTATCCACAAAATGAGCTTATTTAAAATTTTCTGGCTGCAACAGGTCTCAAAAAAGTTGGGACACAGGCAAAAAAGCGCTGAAAAAGCAATTAATATATATAAGAGAATCAGCTGAAAGAACATTTAGCAAGTCATTAAGTTAACTGGCATCAGGTGTGTAACATGATTGGCTATAAAAGGGATGTCTTAGAGAGGCTGAGTCTCTCAGAAGTAAAGATGGCCAGAGGTTCTCCAACCTGTGAAGGTTTGTGTAAAAAAATTGTGGAATACTTTAAAAACAATGTTCCTCAACGTCAAATTGCAAAGGCTTTGAAGGTCTCTTCATCGACAGTGCATAACATCATCAAAAGATTCAGAGAAACAGGAAAAATCTCTGTGTGTAAGGGACAAGGCCAAAGACCTTTACTGGATGCCCGTGATCTTCAGGCCCTCAGACGCCACTGCATCACTCACTGGCATGATTCTGTCATTGACATTACTAAATGGGCCCAGGAATACTTAAAGAAACCACTGTCTGTAAACACAGTCCGCCGTGTCATCCACAGATGCCACCTAAAACTCTATCATGCAAAAAGGAAGCCATTGTTGACCATGATCCAGAAGCGCCTCCGTGTTCTGTGGGCCAAGGCTCATTTAAAATGGACTGTAGCAAAGTGGCAAAGTGTCCTGTGGTCAGACGAGTCCAAATTTGACATTCTTGTTGGAAATCATGAGCGTCGTGTCCTCCGGGCTAAAGAGGAGAAAGACCACCCCTCCTGTTATCAGCATTCAGTTCAAATGCCAGCATCTCTGATGGTATGGGGATGCATTAGTGTATATGGTGTGGGACACTTGCATGTTTTAAAAAGCACCATGAATGCTGAAAGGTATATAAAGGTTTTAGAGCAACATAACATCCCCTCCAGACGACATCTATTCCAGGGAAGGCCTTGTGTATTTCAGCAGGACAATGCAAAACCACATACTGCAGCTATTACAACAGCAGGCTTTGTAGCAGAAGAGTCCGTGTGCTGAACTGGCCTACCTGCAGTCCTGATCTTTCACCGACTGAGAACATTTGACGCATAATTAAACGAAAAGTCCGTCAAGGTAGACCCAAAACTCTTCAGCAGCTGGAAGCCTGTATTAAACAGGAATGGGATCAAATTCCAATGGCTAACCTCAAGAAACTTGTCTCCTCAATGCCAAGACGCATTCACTCTGTGTTAAAAAGAAGAGGGGATACTACACCATGGTAAACAGGCCCCTGTCCCAACTTTTTTGAGACCTGTTGCAGCTATCAAATTTTAAATGAGCTCATATTGTGGATGAAATTCTAACATTTCTCAGTTTCGACATTTGCTATGTTATCTCTGTTCTATTGTGAATAATATACTGGCTGGTGTGATTTGAAAGTCAATGCGTTTTGTTTTTATTCACAATTTACTCTTTATCCCAACTATTTTGGAATTGGGGTTGTATATGTATGTTCTCACTCAGAGGTCAAGTACAAATATATTTTCTCCAATCTTGATAAAGCTATACTCACGTTTAGGAGCCCTTGGTAGGAGCAAAGGTCTTTTTTTGGGGGGGCGGGCCATCATTTAATCTATCATTCATAATCAATGGGAAATGATAAAATCACATTAGAAAGATATTAGATTACAAAGATTTTACCTTGTTTCATTAGACATTTTTTGGTTACCTTCTGATTTATCATCATTCAAATGACCTGCAAAGTGAGACAAAAAAAAATCCTTGACTCACTTGCCACCATTGGATGGATTACTTTTCAGACTGAGAAATTGAATTGAAATGAAATCGTTTTATTTACTGTTCTGATTGACTGTTGAAAAGGCCACATTTGTTTTGGGAAAATCTATTTACCAAGCAGTCATTCACATAAGATTACTTACATTTGGGTGTCTGTGTTCTTGGTTCCCTTGGTGTTTTCTTTTGGTGTTCGGAAGCTACAGAACCAGAAGAGTTGGATGATTACATGTCATTAAACATTTCCTTAAAAGTGATGTAAAGAAGCAAATAAGAAGCTCTAACAGCAAGTTATTTTTCCGGCTCCATGTATGTTACACCAAAAGCACCTGATGTTGCCATGGACATATTCAAAAAAAGGGCAGCACATCTCAATTCTTCAATTCAAGGAGGACAAAAATACTCAGTGCACAAACGTTTTGATGAAGACTTTGTGCCAAAATGCGTTAGCGTTTGGTTTTTTTTAGCGTTTGTTTTTTGTGATGTGAGCCAAATAAGTGAAATGTGAGTATTTTTGTCCTCCTTGAATTGAGGAATTGAGATGTGCTGCCCTTTTTTTGATTTTTTGAATATGCTCACTGGATTTTGGGTTTAGCACTCTACTGAGAATCCAACTGTCGAAGCGCAACCTCCCTTACAAACTGTTGCCATGGACATGTTGAAGATTATATTTCAATAGTTCTCATCATATTCATCAGTAGATCAATTGCCATGTTGAATAACCATAATCAATAATCATAATCAGTATCCATATTATGTAGGCAGCAGTAACACACATACATACACACACACAAATACAAGCAGCTCACACACACATAAGCAGTGCAAACGCACACGTACACATGTACATACACACAGACAAATACACACACACACACACACACACACACACATACAAGCAGTTCACACACAGACACACACATACAAGCAATTCAATTCACACATGCATGAGCAGCTCACACACATTAGCAGCTTCTGTAGCTTTGATTAGTAAGCAGGCTTCTGTTTAGTTGATTCAAAAACATAATCAGGTGATGCATTTGATTTCTGTAGCTTTGATCAATATTTGTTCAGTAAAATCATTGGTTGTTACTGAAAAAAAAACATTATCAATTGAATCATTTATGTATCTACTTGTATCCTATTCCTTTGGCTGTATTTTTCCTCTCTTGACTGTAATTTTCCAGTCCATTTTAGTATATATTCCTTTTATTTTTTAAAATCCTATACTTCTATATTCCACCATGGTTTAACAAAACAAAGTTGGAGAGTAAAAAAAAGTTAAAGGTAAGATGGTTACAACCCATGAATTGTGATTGGAGCAAAGTTTGTTAGAGATAAGATGGTTACAACCCATGTATTTTGATTGGAGCAAAGTTGGTTGAGTTTTTCCCATAAATATTGCTCTGTAAAGAATGCCGAGCTAGCACTGCCTGGCCAGGGACTGCTCACCGTGGGAATAAAGATGGCTTCTGAAGATTTTGTCTCCCTCCGATTATTCACGAACAAGGCAACCTCAAAAATATGTAAACATCTAGTCGGGAAACCACAACATATTTGGCGAGCCAGCGGCAGGAGTCGGCAAAGGTCGGTTACACTCGTAAGGGTGGGCGGTCTTCCGGTGCTCGGAGATGGTGCAGGGAGCACACACACACCCTAAGATGCCAGCAAACTAAGGATAAGGTGAGCAATTTAATTAATTTGCTTTAATTATCTTGCTCAGATAGATAAGTGGGGGTGTTGTTTTGTGTTGTCCTGGCCCTGATCTGGAGCACCGGAGACAAGTGACCTTTCAGCTCAAAGAATCTAGACACAAAATTGGGGGAAGTTAAAAGGAGAGGGACAGAATCTGCAGAATTGATATGTAACTACTAACAATGAATTTGCAACAAGTTACTGTGAGTAATTGTTTGGAACTCAGAGCGCGTTCTGTAACTGGTTTGGTGTACGACTGTTGTTATATGTGAGGCCTGTGCTGGGACCCTAAAGGGAGGGAATAAACCTACAGGCCTCCCCTGCTTGAGATTGGGATACGGCCTGGATGACCTAGAGAGGTACTGGGATACGGCCTGGATGACCTAGAGAGGTACTGGGATATGGCCTGGATGACCTAAGAGAGGTACTGGGATCCGTTTTTGCAGTGTTGTCTTTCTTGTTGTTTATTATTTTTACAAAAGGGTGCACAGCACATTTGGCGTATGGAGCTAGCCGATCAATGGGTTTGTGAGGACATTGACTGGAAGTAAGGTTTGCTGGGTCCTAAGGGTGGACTGACTGGTAGTAAGGATTGCGAGGTCCCGTACAGACGCTTTTTGGACGGGAAGTTTGTTGGGTGGGTGCGGCTCCCTTTTTGCATGAGTGTAGAGTAAATGTGGATATGAACAGTGGTCTTGTTGCGTATTGCATTAGTTTGGAGTGTTAAGAGTGCACTAAATATAAATAAATAACCCCTAGTTTACATGCAATAAGTTAAATTTATTATTAATGGTCATTACTATTTGGCAGATTAAAAGAAGTAGTAAATTGCATGTATTAAAAGATTATTTTGCATTATTTTGATCAGTGTACTATCATCATCGAATAGGTGAGAAACAAAAAACAATTTGGCCGAGAAATGAAATTTGGCTTAAAAAATAAATAATGATGATTACAGCAAAGCTAGTAGATCGAGGAAAAAAGGAAAAAAAGAAGGAAAAAAAAGCAAAAGCAACTTCCTATGTTGGGGGAAAAAAACACAAAAAAGGCAAATGGAACTAAACAAGAAATATCATGGATTAGAGGAGATGATGTTTATAAACTAAACATAACCCTGGTTTAGGAATACGTAACAAAATACAATCTAAGTGAAAAGGGAGAGGAGAAATTGCATAAGTGTGTTTATAATATAGACGGCTTATTGAGCAGTGTAACTGGTAAAATAGACATATCGCAATTTAATACGTGGGGAAACATAATTTGGCTAAAGTAATAAAATTTAAATTAATACACAACAATGGCAACGCCTGTGGAGGAATTAAGAGGGCAATTTCCTACCTTTGAGAATGATAAAAAAAAGTGTCAAATAACTGGGAAAAAAGAACTAAAAAAAAAAAAAAAACCAGACTTACAAAGTGGCCAGAAGAGGGGAAATTTGATCTTGCAATATGTGAAAAAATGATGGGTATAATAACAAATTATGCATCGGCAGCAAAAAAGGGTTAAAAAAAAGAATAAAATGAGCTGGCAGTTCTGGAACTGTTTGGAGAAAGGGGAATGTTAAACATTCAGGATCAGGATAAATATTTTGTAAAGCAAAGTGAAGCTGCGTCTCAGTCAAAGCCATCTGAAAAGTTTACTGACAATGAATTGTTTAACCCAGCGCCGTATGCCCCCCATATTCAGGAGCAGAGGGAGAGACAGCAGCTGAAAAAACCTGGAGTGAGTAATATACAGTAATATCAGATTTGGTAAACCAAATTGTGTGGCTATAAGGGTTGGGATTAAGGAAACAAAATTGCCGTTGGCAGTGTGTAAAAGAACACCTAGAAGGCTTTAGGTTTAAATTTAAATAGCGCAGAAGAAGAAATTGATTTAATGGGGATGTATAGCATACAAATTAAAAAAAAGTGAATTAGCAAATGTTTATTGGTTGGGGGATATAGTAGACCAAATTAAAGAGCAAGTTTGGAGTACCTGGGGAAAATACTGTATGTAGAGGCCCAAATACCCCAGGCTACATGGCCAGAAACTGAACTGCATTGTACAATGATATTCGACCTTACTCAGGACCCAGAATTAGAAAAAAAAAAAAAAAAAAGGGCCCTTAATGTTGATTTGGAACAGGACAGGAAACAAATGATTAAGATTATGATTAACTGTTAATTGATAGGGAAAATAAAGCAAGTGAAAATTCCTATTGAAGAATCAGAAATGAACTTAGATAACAAATTAAGACAGAATTAGACAAATTACCAGAACAACTATGGTCTCAACATGATACATATGTGGCAGAATGCCATCAGCAAAACCAGTAATATCCACTATGAATGTGAAGTAATGACACCATTTGAATTATTTAAATATTTGTAAAATTCTGAAGAACTAGAAAATCTAAGCATATTTCTTTAAATAATTAGACTGTGTGAGATTGGTGTGCTAGAAGCATATCTCTGAAAAGAAAATGAAGGAAAAGTAACACTGAGAAACAAAAAGAATAACACAGAGCATTCAAAATTTGCCAAAGTACTGTTAAACACGATATACAGGGCAGTAAATTCAGTAAATTTAATTGATACAGAGGTTTCTTTATCAAGAATTGGAAACTTTTAGTTGCTATTTGAAGGTTAAAAAAAATAGGGTTGAATGATCAGAAAAGAAGCAGTGGTGAAATTTAATAGTACATATTAGATTTATGAAAGAATAAAAAAAATCAAGGGAACTATTGTGGGACTGGAGACTGGATGACTGGATGGGTTTTTAAACAAAGATGCACAGAGAAAACAATACCGCGAATGGAGCCTTAGTTACCAAAAGCAGACAAGGGAAAAAGAAATAGGTGAAAGGCCGACATACAGAGGCCAGAGAACCGAAGGGGAGAAAGGGGGGACTAAGCATTACGATTTCATATGGAATTTTCTTGATTTGTTTAACAAGATTAAGTTCTGCCCAGCACAGGAGTCATGTAAAGGATCAATGCTATAACAAATGAGGTGAACAAATGTGACTGAAAGCTTTTCTGACCAAAGAAATGCAATTAATAAATTCATGATCTTTTCTGTTTTTGAACAGGAGTGGAGCAACAATTCAAGGAGAAGAATTGACTCATAAACTTTCCCTGATTTTTACTTTTACAGGAAAGGATCCAGGCGAGAGGAAAAGCAGCAAAATTATGATGATTGAGTTCATTGTTTGCATCTAACTCACTCTATTGAAACTTTTCCACAGAGTGCGCACTCCAGGAGGGAAGGGGATTGGGCTCCCCGAACCTTGGGGGGAACAGGCGGCGGCGGAACCGCAGAGTTCCGAGGGCACATTAAAGATGGTTTATAGTGCAGGGGAGAGGACTGAAGGCCCCCGTGTCCAGTGAAGTATGAATTGACATACTGCCGTGGTACCTTCTAGTCGGCATGTTTGTCGCATGTAAGGTTGTGGGCAACACGTGGTACGTGGGTGACAGCCCACACCTAGCAGAGGGGCGTGGGAGACGACCTCTGTGAACAGGCAAGGCTGGTGAAAACGGTCAAAGTTTCTATACCCATAGCAAAGTGCGGTAGGGATCAGACCGTCGGTTCCCACCTGGGTGGCTGGTAACCACTACGGGATCTGGGGATCGCTATCGACTGGGTCACCGGCCGGTCGGGTCGCAGATGGCAGTGAGACCACAGAGAGGGGTGGCCGCCGCGCTCGGCTCAATGTACAGTCAGGCCACCATAAGCCAAAAGCGAATGCGTTAGTAGGCGAGTGGTGCTTCTGTGATCGGTGGGCTTTGAAAAGAAGACACCGGGAAGCAGAAGGCAGAGTTCTCAACCTGGGGGAGCCTGGGCGAAGATCTCTGTGGAAAGGAATCTAGCCTGGAACTGCGCCCTGGGAGAGGGAGGTTCGAAGGATCTAAGTGGCGTGTGTGTTGTGACTCACTCCAGAGACGGGTAAGATCTCCTATCAAGGAGACAACCTAAGGCAGGGGTGAGTCGACCCCCAGGCAATTGTTGAAATCAAAGTCTGTTGGGAGATTATTATCATGGGCTATTGCATGAAGGCGCTATGGTATTCCAAATGTAGGTCCTTGGAAAGGCCTGGATGAAACTGTTTTTAAAAATGTTCTGACACAAAAGTGTCTGCGTAGTCTTTACAGCAAAAGTAAATATTATAAAATTTAGTACATGTAAGACTTAAAGTGAAATTATGCAGGTGCAGATGACCCTCGTTCTGTATGTGCCGAGTACATAGTGAATCTGCATGTGCCTGTGTCTGTGCCTGTGTTTGTATTTTATTTTCTCACTCCAGTGACGGGCGGGTGGCAGTTTAGCGTACCAGCCGGTCAAGACCAGCTCCTTCCTGGAGTCTCCCTGATACTGAGACAGTGATTCCAGTCATGAAGGCTCGCTCACCAAAACAATCAGATGGAAAAATCACAAATCAATGTTGAATATGGACTTGGACTTTGGACTAACTTTGGACTGATTACCTGCAATAAGCAACATTACTGGATTCAAGTGGGACATTAGACTGGGACTTTATTTACCACAGCAACGAAAGAAACCTTGACGCAAAAACAACTGGAGTTCACATGCTGGCGTACATGACAAACTGTTTTTACTCAAAGTATTACAGTCGGAAAGGACCAACAAAGGACCAACAAATGATTTTATGTTCGGGCTCATAAGAAATTCACTTGTGTGTAGTATGGGGGTCATAGACCAGGGGTAGACCATGCAGTGCCATTTTTTGACCATGGTTAATGTGAGGCCATGATTGGGATGGCCTCAAGGGGAGGAATGTTGAAGATTATATTTCAATATTTCTCATCATATTCATCAGTAGATCAATTGCCATGTTGAATAACCATAATCAATAATCATAATCAGTATCCATATTATGTAGGCAGCAGTAACACACATACACACACATACACACACACACACACAACAAATACAAGCAGCTCACACACACATAAGCAGTGCAAACGCACACGTACACATGTACATACACACAGACAAATATACACACACACACACACACACACACACACACACACACATATACAAGCAGTTCACACAGACACACACACATACAAGCACGCTTCTGTAGCTTTGATTAGTAAGCAGGCTTCTGTTTAGTTGATTCAAAAACATAATCAGGTGATGCATTTGATTTCTGTAGCTTTGATCAATATTTGTTCAGTAAAATCATTAGTTGTTACTGAAAAAAAAACATTATCAATTGAATCATTTATGTATCTACTTGTATCCTATTCCTTTGGCTGTATTTTTCCTCTCTTGACTGTAATTTTCCAGTCCATTTTAGTATATATTCCTTTTATTTTTTAAAATCCTATACTTCCATATTCCACCATGGTTTAACAAAACAAAGTTGGAGAGTAAAAAAAAGTTAAAGGTAAGATGGTTACAACCCATGAATTGTGATTGGAGCAAAGTTGGTTGAGTTTTTCCCATAAATATTGCTCAGTAAAGAATGCCGAGTTAGCACTGCCTGGCCAGGGACTGCTCGCCGTGGGAATAAAGATGGCCTGAGGATTTTGTCTCTCTCCAATTATTCATGAACAAGGCAACCTCAAAAATATGTAAACATCTAGTCGGGAAACCACAACATATTCACTTTCAGCTAAGGTGTAACAAAGTGTCACACTGAGGTAAAATTATAAATTTCTTAAATCCTTTAGTTTGTCAAAGTTTTTTGAATGTTGAACTTCCTACAAATGGCAAAATGGCAAACACAATATAGTTTCTCTGTAATGTGGGGGGAAAAAAAGCCACTAGATGGCAGTGTTGACATTTTTTTTTGTTAAGCCCAGTCTAAAGCTAGGTTTGGGGCATGTCCTGGGCATGCCTCAGAGGCGGCTGGAAAAGAGTATATAAGGAGAAAAATTGAGAGAGTGAAAAGGGAGTTGGAGAAATTGCAAGGATACATTTGACCAGACCTGTCACTCTTTTCAAGACCTGTGAAGCTTTTTGTGGATTTTTGCCTGTGTTGGAGCATTTTCCTGTCCCCGGACATCGCAACAGAGCAGCCCATCTCAATTACCAAGGGACTGTAACTATCTTTTTTTTTTTCCAATCTTGGTCAGTAGGGTAGAGTGTAGATTAGTTCTAAGTGTTTGTTTAATTAAATCTGTTGAAGTTTAAGAATTTTGTCTGTCATCCCTTGCTGTCTGTGACGCCATAACAAATTGACGCCATAACAAATTGGGGCCATAACAAATTGGGGGCTCGGGTCCGGGATAGACCATTGTGCGAGTCATTTATTGAAAATCTAAAATTTCAAATAGTGCAATTGTTTTTTGAATTTTCCTAGATATATATTGGCAGATCAACAGCAATGGATGATTTCTTGGCATCACCAACCGTAGAGGTTTTTAAGTCTTTTAAAAAGACAGAACTGCTAGAAATATGCAGACAGTTAGAGCTGACAGATGTAAAACCAGCCATGCGAAAAGCAAGACTGGCTAGAGAGATTGTTGAATATTATATTGATGAAAATGTGTTTGCAACCAGGAGATCTGGAACAGTTTCCGGTGGAAAATCCAAATGTAGAATTGGAACTTAAATTAAAAATGCTAGAGATTGAAAGGGAAGAAAAAGGAAAACAACGAGAGTCTGAGAGAGAGAAAGAGGAAAGAGCAGAAAGAGAGAGACAGAGACAGAGAGATTTCGATTTAGAAAAATTAGATAGAGAAGAAAGGCTCCAAATCGAGCTACAAAAAATCAAAATTCAAGCTGAAAACAAATTTCGGGCTAGCCAGGAGGTAAAGCTGGTGCCTCCATTCTCAGAGAAGGAGATTGATAAGTATTTCCAGTGATTCGAGAAGGTAGCTAAGAGTTGTCAGTGGCCAAAGGAACACTGGCCTCTGATGTTGCAAACTGTCCTCAAGGGTAAAGCTCAACAAGCCTATTCGGCTTTGTCTGCAGATGATTCCTCTGATTATGAGGTTGTCAAAAGGTTATTTTGACAGCTTATGAGTTGGTTCAGAGGCTTACCGACAGAAATTTAGAGGTCTGAAGAAATCTGACAATCAGACTTATGTGGAATTTGCTAACGAGAAGAAGGTTTGCTTTGAGCGCTGGTGTAGTTCTATGGAGGTCAAGGATGATTTCAACTCACTAAAAGAGATGGTGTTAATTGAAGAATTCAAGAACTGTGTCAAGGATGATATTAAGACCTACCTTAATGAGAAGCAAGCACTGAATTTGCAATCAGCTCCCAAGTTTGCAGACGAATATGTTCTCACACATAAGTCCAAATTTCAGTCTAGCAGTAACAATAGATGGTCCCAATTTCAGAAGAAAGGTAACAGTGATACCCAAGATTCCTCACCCAAAGACAAAGACAAATCTGGTGATGGTGCTCAGAAATCCAGTCAAAGGTCTGATCAAAGAGTGAAAGCTGACAGTGACAAAAGTGGTCTAGTTTGCAATTATTGCAAGAAATCTGGTCATGTTACAACTAACTGTTGGTTCCTTAAAGCTAAGAAAGAAAAAGAAAAGGATACCAAACCCAATGCCTTTGTGAAGACAAGGTTAGAAACCCCTGTAGTAGATGACCGATCTGCTAAATTGCCTGCTCCTTGTGAGGCTAAGAAGCCTGATACTGCTGACTTTGTGAGGGAGGAATTCCTTCCATTTGTGTCAGAGGGATTTGTGGCTCTGAATGAGCATTCTCCTCCTGTCCCCATATATATCCTAAGGGATACCGGAGCTTCTCAGTCACTTTTGTTGATGGACTCCTTGGAGTTCACGTGATGAGACCGCTTCTGGGGATTTCATACTTGTACAAGGTATTGAAGGGAGGACTGTATCTGTACCCCTGCGCTCTGTATTCTTGAAGTCAGATTTAGTTACAGGACAGGTAAAGGTGGGACTTATGTCAAGTCTACCTATCAAGGGTGTTTCTCTGTTGCTAGGCAATGACCTGGCTGGGGGCAATGTAGTTCCCCCTGTTCATCTTACTTCACAGCCGAGCACTGAAGATGGCGATGAAGACCCATCTCTGTATCCTTCCTGTGCAGTGACTCGTGCTATGGCCAAGAAGGCTCAAGAAGAAGATAATGTGGTGCCGTCCAGCACCTTGAATAGTCATGGCTCAGGTGGTTTGCCTCATGTTCAGCCTACTATGGTTTCTCCGTTTGAGGACTTATGAGACACTTTTATCAGTTCTCTATTCAGCCAGCCAGATGGGTCTGGTGATTCTGATGTGTCTGGAGACTTGTCTCTGTCCAGAAAGCGGTTGATTCAGGAGCAAACTAATGATCCTGAAATTTGTGTACTAAAGAAGAGAGCCCTTCCTAATGAAGAAATAGACGCAGTTCCAGTTGGGTATTATCTCAAGGATGGAGTGTTGATGCGGAAGTGGCGCCCTCCTGATATCCCTGCCAATGCAGATTGGGCAGTGGTCAAACAAATTGTTGTTCCGAAGGTCTACAGGAATGAGATCTTAACAATGGCTCATTGTTTGCCTTTAGGAGGTCATCTTGGTGTTAACAAGACTGTTGACAAGATCATGAAACACTTCTTCTGGCCTGGACTTCGGAAAGATGTTTCCAACTTTTTGCAAAACCTGTCACACTTGTCAGGTAGTTGGAAAACACCAGTTAGACCCACCTGTAGCTCCATTGCAGCCTATCCCAGCATTTGGGGAGCCCTTCTCCAAGGTCATTGTTGATTGTGTTGGTCCATTACCCAAGACTAGATCTGGAAATCAGTACTTGTTGACAATCATGTGTGCATCTACCAGATTCCCCGAAGCCATACCTCTACGCAACATCAAGGCAACTGCAATCTCGAAGGCTTTGATAAAGTTCTTCACGTTGTTTGGCCTTCCCAGGGAAATTCAGTCAGATCAAGGTAGCAATTTCACTTCCGGATTGTTTCAGCAGGTTGTGTATGAATTAGGTGCGAAGCAGATTCTTTCCAGTGCCTATCATCCAGAGAGTCAGGGTGCCTTAGAGCGGTTTCATTCCACTCTCAAGACAATGATGAGGACTTATTGTTATGACCACGAGAAAGATTGGGATGAAGGTGTTCATTTGCTGTGGTTTGCAGCTAGAGAAGCAGTGCAGGAGTCTACTGGATTCAGTCCGTTTGAGCTAGTGTTTGGCCATGAAGTGAGAAGACCTTTGCTATTGTTGAGTGAACAATGGCAAGAGAAAGAGCCGTATATCAGTCTGTTAGACTATGTTAGCAAGTTCAAGGAAAGACTGCGTGCAGCTTGTGACCTAGCCAAAGAGAACTTGAAATCAAGTCAGGGAAAAATGAAAACTTGGTATGATCATAAGGCTAGAAGCCGTGAGTTTAAACCAGGAGACAAGGTCCTTGTGTTGTTTCCCTTGCAGTCCAATCCATTGCAGGCTAGATTTCATGGTCCTTATGAAATTCTGACAAAACTCAATGATATCAATTACATTGTGAAGACTCCAGATAGGAGAAAGCCAAGACAGTTGTGTCACATTAACATGCTGAAGCCTTATCATGATAGGAATGCTAGGGTTGCAGCTGTCACTTCAGATCCTCCTATGGCCGAGACTTGTGAAGATGAGGGGGAGTTTCAAGATGATGAACCTAGAATTAAAGCTGAAGTTTTCATGTAAATTGTCAAATTCTGAAGTGTTGCAAAATCTTGATGTAAAACTCCAGCACTTAGAACCTCACAGAAAGATCAGTTTGAGAGGTTGATCAAGAAATATAAAGATCTATTTCCTGATGTTCCAAAGAGAGTTTCTATAGCCTCTCATGATGTCGATGTTGCTGATGCCAAACCAATAAAACAGCATCCATACCGGATGAATCCTGAAAAGAGAAAGATTGCTGAGAAAGAGGTTGAGTGCATGTTAGAACATGATATTATCAGACCCTCTAACTCAGATTGGAGTTCACTCTGTGTTCTAGTTCCAAAACCTGATGGAAGTACTAGATTCTGTACAAATTATCGCAAAGTCAATGCTGTAACTAGAACTGATGTGTTTCCAATACCTAGGATTGATGATTGTATCGATAGAGTAGGGCAAGCAAAGTTTCTGACCAAGATTGATTTATTGAAGGGTTATTGGTGTGTGCCTCTAACTGAGAGGGCCAAGAGCATCTCTGCTTTTGCCACACCATCTGGGTTATACCAGTATGAAGTCCTACCCTTTGGCATGAAAAATGCCCCAGCCACGTTCCAACGGATGATACAGTCTACAATCGCCAGATTGCCACACACAGGTGCGTACATCGACGACCTGATCACATGGAGTGACTCCTGGAAAGAACATCTGAAAGATGTAGAGACGTTGTTCCAGCGCTTGACCCAGGCTAACCTGACTGTTAACCTGAACAAGAGTGACTTTGGTTGTACTACCGCAAGTTCTGCAAGAACTTTGCTGAGATTGCTCTCACTCTCACCAACCAACTGAAGAAAGGCATAAAATTCACTTGGAAATTAGGCATGTAAAGGGTACGGACAATGTAATTGCTGATTGCTTATCCCGTGTTTTAGTATGTGTATATATATCACATGTGTTTATTAGCATATTGTATTATATGTATATATATACACAAGTGTCTACTTAACTATTTTGTATTGAAAAGAAAAATTTTGCCTTTATGAGTCAAAATTTTTCCCTTTTGGAATGGAGGTGTAATGTAGAAAAAAAAAGCCACTAGATGGCAGTGTTGACATTTTTTTTGTTTAGCCCAGTCTAAAGCTAGGTTTGGGGCATGTCCTGGGCATGCCTCAGAGGGGGCTGGAAAAGAGTATATAAGGAGAAAAATTGAGAGAGTGAAAAGGGAGTTGGAGAAATTGCAAGGAGAAATTGTGGAAGGATACATTTGACCAGACCTGTCACTCTTTTCAAGACCTGTGAAGCTTTTTGTGGATTTTTGCCTGTGTTGGAGCATTTTCCTGTCCCAGGACATCGCAACATAGCAGCCCATCTTATTTACCAAGGGACTGTAACTATCTTTTTTTTTTTTTCCCAATCTTGGTCAGTAGGGTAGAGTGTAGATTAGTTCTAAGTGTTTGTTTAATTAAATCTGTTGAAGTTTAAGAATTTTGTCTGTCATCCCTTGCTGTCCGTGACGCCATAACAAATTGACGCCATAACAAATTGGGGCCATAACATCTCGAACATGTTTTGAAAAAAATTAGGTTTTTCTCTGAAGATTTGAGCAATTTGCGCATTATAGTTTGACAGATTTCTGTTGGTATTTTCTGCTGGTATTCTCCAGTTAGCCCTATTATCAGGCAAGGAATAGCTTCCTTTAGGTGCCTTAGGTGCTCATCAGTTCATAGAAATAGCAAGTACAGCTAGAGGTGGATGCAATATTACTCAATCCCATTCAGCCGTGGCGGTTCGTCGGCTGTAACAAAGGGAAGCCAAAACCTCGCCCTTCAAAACTTAATGGGCTCTAATTTCTTGGCGCAGCGCAGGGTGGCACAGCGTGGCGCAGCCCACGCAGTGGTAATTTCGTCCGGTGCAGCCTGCGCAGTGGTAATTTCATGCGGTGCAGCACCGTGCGCAGCCACTTTGGCAATTTGGTAGACGGACGTGCGCCGAGATGGGCGTGGCGGCGTAGTAGGGGGAGGTGTCACACATTCATCAAGACGCAGTGACAATTTTGTAGCAAAAGTCTCCATTGAAATTGCGCAGAAAGCTCACCAGCTCCAACCTGGTTTACTTTCTGTGCAGTGGTAATTTGGCTGACAGGTGTTCTGACAAATTTTGCTACCTATCAAAATATGCTACCTCGAGGTTCTGCGCTTGCGCAAACCTAAAATCTCGGGCTGTTTCCTCGCTCATATCTTAAGTATCTTCAAAAATCATAAAAATCGATTCATTTTCAGTGCCTATTTCGACCTGTAAGCGTACATATATTGCATGTACACACTGGATTTTCCTGAAAATGCAGAAATTAGATGATAATGGCGTGTATGGGCATATATCTTTGAACAAACTTATCCAACTCGTTATAAAATCTGCCTATGTTATAATAAGCTAAGAAATAACAAAGTTACTACTGTAAACTGATTCATATTGCAATATCAAGGCGAAAACAAAGACTTTATGATCGCTTTGCATTACGGTAGCATTTTTCGACAAGGGAGCAAAATTTGACAGAACACCAGCGCACAGTGCGCACATGTCACCAAAACCTCACAGGCAGGTTTCCAGAATGTCAGGCACATTTCAATGCAATAAATAATTACAGCAACCACTGTTTAATGTAACTATCTGAATCAGCACATAAATTATAGTATCTATATTGATTGTCCTGATGTCAGATCAAAGGCTGTTGGCACTCGTAATGGAAACTCGACTTGGCTTAATCAATGCAGCTGAATCTGTGATGCAAATTAATGACTTCACATCTTTCTCAGCCAACCACAAACTGCCTCGGCATCAGGCAGTCCGTATATATATATGGGCCAGGCTCACGAAATGTGCGCCACCCCCCACCCCCCACCCCGGGTACTGAAAAATAATAAAAGTACCCATAGAGTACCCATAGTACCCATAGACCTGATATGTATAGAAGGATAGCATAGCTGATGGAAAAATGTTATATAGGTAATATGCTGTTGGGATTGTCAACCCTGCCATGGCCCTGAAGTCAGGGTACGTTTTGCGTCTTGACTGCAAAATTGCTGTCTGAGTGCAAACTGCTCCCTAACACAATGTGTAAAATTAATTCAGGGAACCCTATGCTCTCAGTGGTAATTGTATGTGATAAAGGTATATGTCTCCTCTCTGAATACCAAATATCATGGTCATTGGTGGAATATTTGGTGAGTTATACGCATTTCCCTATCCCCTTGCTCGTCTAAGTCAGAAACACGAAAACCTACTGTTTGCCTATAATCCATCCAGAGGCCTATAACTAATGATAATAAAGTTACCTAAGCCTCCAATCAGTGTTATAATTGTATATAAGTGATGTCCAGAGGTATATCACCTGAAATTAGAAACCCTACAGTGATTTTTTTCCCTCGGGATCCCATCGCTGCTGAAAAAAAGAAATTCTGGTCTGCAAATACCTGAAAAATGTTCTAAAAACCTATATCAAAACTCAAAAATCTCTTAGAAACACTCCTTATGGCTTAAAAGTATGTAGCCTAGGCAATACCAAGCCAGAAGAGGTGTCTATTAGCTCAAAATATCGGTATATCGGTCAGAAACCGAATCTAAGAAACCGCGACTAAGTCAGAAACCCGTCAGAGTGTACCAAACTCAAACCAACTGACTTGCTGTTGCCATAATATTTAACTAATAAATAGAATAAGAGTCTCAAGTAGGTAATTGATCACTTACCAACGGAAGATGCCACTTGTAGGTTGGTGGACAGGCTGCTTGACAGTTCATTTTTTTTTTAAATTTGGGTCCTAGGTTCCCCTAGCCTGAGCCCCGGGAGTTTTTTATGATGATTGCATGTTTCTGTCTTTGAGTTATTGTTATTTTGTTGTAGGTGTTGTCTGGTGTCCTCGACCACCTATGCATGTTCTTTGAACAAGTTTATGAGGGCTCTTCCCTTGTTCTTTCTCTCTCTCCTTCTGTCTGTTTCTGTCCTTTCGACTTCCTCCACCTGACTCTCTCTCTCCTGTCTCCTGTGTTGAATTAGTAAAATTACAAAGTAGGTTTATACTTTTCTTATAGACTGTTAAGGACACATGCGTTATCTAGCATTAGAATTTGAACATTTAATAAACTGATTTATATCTCCATAAAACTAGATTGCACAGGCTATTTAAATGCATGTCAGCTACTTTTGCATGCAAGCTTAATTTTTCTGAAAATTTGTGGATAATACCAGAAAATGTTTGGGGATTCTATAATTATAGTTAATGTTTACCATTAACCCATTATTCATGCATTGACCTACAGCATAAGACATGTAGCCTGTGCTATCATAGGGCTTATGTTAAGAAGTAGGCAGGGGAACACCAGACGCAGGAACTGAAGTGTTTATTTAAACACAAAACACTAGGAGAAAATAGGCACACAGGCCAGAAACAAAACACCGTGCACATGCACTGAACGATTGGGAAAACTAAGGTACACTGCCAAAGGCAGAGGGAAACAAAGGTACTCACTCAAAGAGTGGCTAAAACTAGAAAAACAAAAATTGGACCTAACTAGACTGACGGACACACTGGGAGACTTAAACAACGGGCAGACAAGACGTGGGCGCAGCAAAATACAAAACTCGGGAATCATCCAAAGGAAATACTCGGAAGGCACAAGGAGCTGAGATTTCACCATGCAGAGCAGAGTCTAACAAAGTTCTATCCGACGTCTCTTCTCTCCTGCCCACAAATAAAGACACGGAAGGAGGCGGGGACTTGGAACGCAATCTCGAATGGAAACAGAAACACCTGGGATTAATGACACAATTACACGAGAACCGGGTTAACAATAATGACTCAAGACAAGACGCAGAGACAATCAAACTAGACGGTTTAGATTGAGGTAATCTAAACGTGACAAGTATAAAGCACCATGAGAGAAGCAAAGCAAAGCACAGGTTTAAATGCAGTTAATCAGGGAAAGCTTAGGCAGGAATAACAAAAGCTAGAAACGCTCGCACTCACGCTAATGAATTAATTAAGGTTAATACTACGTGACGAAATATTTACAATCACCCTCAAATAAGAGCTGGTTAGTACGGTTAGTAATTATCCTATCAGAGAACGCATTCACTCAGAGTTTAGCGAGACCCAGAATCAAGCACAGGTGGAAGCAATGAATGAAATACCACAGCCGAAACCGAAAGAGGAAACGTGATTGGACAATGAGACTCAGGCATGCTGAAGGCTGTCAACACGACACCACTGGAGTTTTGGCAAGAGAGAATCGAACGTCAGACGGCGGGAATGAAAGCTGAAAAATAAAACGAAAGTAAAGCACGAGCACAAATAAGCACAAAGACAACACACGAGGCAGAACAATAACAGTACCCCCCGTCTAAGAAGCGCCACCTGGCGCTTAAATGGAACATCAGAAACTAAATATACAAGAAACATCAAAAAACTAAATACAAAACCCCACAAGACAAAGAAATACAAAACACCTACCAAAAACGAAATACAAAACCAAAACCCTAACTAACACCAAAAATCTAACCAAAAACTAAACAGCACAAGAACAAAATACACAGAACATAAACAAGGTTACTCAGGGTCTTCAGCATAAGCTGGGGCTAAGGCTTGGGGTGAGTCTGATGGAAAACTCGAATCAAGTCCTTGTCCAGAATGAATCTGGCGGGGACCCAGGAACGTTCCTCGGGACCGTATCCTTCCCAATCTACGAGGTATTGGAGACCTCTACCCCTCCGCTGACAGTTGAGGAGCTTCTCCACCATCGATGATGCGCGGCGGAGGTGGGGGCTTGGGATCCGGGTGGAGGGGGTGGTGACGGAGGGCGGACTCGGGAGGCGTGGAACACAGGGTGGATCTGGCGCATGGTGTGAGGGAGCTTTAGGCGGATGGCGGTGGGACTGATGATTTTGTCAGCGGGAAGGACCGAGGAATCTGGGGGCGAGCTTGCGAGACTTGACTCTCAGGGGAATGTCCTGGGCGGAGAGCCAGACCTTCTGGCCGACCACGGTAGGTGGGGGCGGCTTCGTCGCTTGTCCGCCGAGTCCTTCATCTGCTTCCCCGCCCGGATGAGGCCTTGGCGGGCGGAGTGCCAGGTGTTTCGACAGCGCCTGATGAAGGCCTCGGCAGAGGGACCCCACCTCCACCTCCTGTGAGGGAACAGGGGAGGCTGGTAACCCAGGCAGCACTCAAAGGGGTGAGACCAGAGGCTGCGGATGCGTGGGAATCGTGGGCGTGCTTCGACCCAAGGCAGATGGGCCGACCAAGAGCTTGGGTTCTTGGCGCACACGCACCACAGCATGGTCTCCAAGGTCTGGTTGCCCCTTTCGGTCTGGCCATTAGACTGAGGGTGAAAACCGGAACTGAGGGAACAGGAAGGGCCTAGAAGGGACAGGAAAGCTTTCCAAAAGCGGAGAGGTGAACTGGGGACCACGGTCAGACACAACGTCTGCAGGGATACCATGGGGGCCGGACAACGTGCTGGATCAGGAGCTCGGCAGTGGATTTGGCTGAGGGAGCTTGGGGAGTGCAACGAATGGGCACCTTTAGAGAACCGGTCGACTATGGTGAGGATGGTGGTATTGCCGTGGGAGAGGGGTAGGCCGGTAACAAAATCTAAGGCTACGTGGGACCAGGGGCGACTGGGGATAGGGAGTGGCTGAAGGAGACCAGAGGGGGATGTGTGCAGGGTTTTGGCCATGGCACAGACCGGGCAGGCACTCACGAAACCCTTGACGTCGTCTGGTAGGTCCGGCCACCAGAAGCGACACCGAATGAAGGCGGTGGTCCTCTTGACCCCCGGATGGCCTGAGAACTGGGATCCATGTCCCCACTGCAGCGCCTCAGACCGGAGGCCCTGGGGAATGAACAGGCAGTTACCGGGACAGGCACTGGGCACGGCCTGCCCACTCAGTGCTGCCTGGACTCTTTCCTTAATCGGGAGCTGGATGGCACTGAGGAAACGACTCGGAGGGAGGATGGGCTCGGGAGGGTTCTCGGAAGCAGCACTCGTCTCGAACTGCCGAGAAAGGGCATCAGCCTTAGTATTACGCCTGTAAGCCAAGGAGAAATTGAATCTCTCAAAAAATAAGGCCCACCGGGCCTGGCGGGGATTAAGCCTCTTGGCCGTCTTCAGATACTCGAGATTCTTGTGGTCTGTCCACACCAGGAATGGCGTAGTGGCTCCCTCCAGCCAGTGACGCCACTCCTCCAGAGCCAACTTGACTGCCAGTAACTCCCAGTTACCGACGTCATAGTTGGCCTCAGTAGGCGTGTGGCGGTGCGAAAAGAAGGCACAGGGGTGTACCTTCCCGTCCTTGGTGGATCTTTGGGACAGCACCGCTCCCACGCCCACGTTGGAAGCATCCACCTCCACAATGAACTGCGACGCCGGGTCCGGGGTCATCAGGATGGGCGCAGACGTAAACCGCCGCTTTAGCTGCTGGAAAGCCTGGTCTGCCTGGAGATTCCAGCAGAACGGGTGCTTGGTGGAGGTGAGCGCGGTCAGAGGGGCTGCCACCGAGCCATACCCTTGGATGAACCGCCGATAAAAATTAGCAAAACCCAGGAATCCTTGGAGAGCCTTGCGGTCCTTGGGCTGGGGCCATTCCAGGACGGACTGCACCTTGACAGGATCCATTCTCAGGGACCCGGGAGAGATGATGTAGCCCAGAAACGTTGTGGAGCAGGTGTTGAACTCGCACTTTTCGGCCTTCACGAAAAGCCGGCTCTCCAACAAGTGTTTCAGGACTTGGCGTATATGCCGAGTGTGCTCCTCCCGAGTGCGTGAGAAAATGAGGATGTCGTCCAGGTAGACATAAACGGACCGGCCGATCATGTCACCCAGGACGTCGTTCACCAGGCGCTGGAACACTGCGGGCGTTGGTAAGGCTAAAGGAACCACCAGGTATTCCCATTGGCCACTGGGGGTGTTGAATCACGGTCTTCCATTCATCCCCTCGGCGTATCCGCACCAGGTGGTAAGCGTTCCGCAGATCCAGCTTGGTAAACACCTGGGCCCCCTGGATGATGTCGAAGGCAGACGACATGAGAGGCAGGGGATAATGGTTCCGGACCGTTATCTTGTTCAGCCCTCTATAGTCGATGCAGGGCCGGAGCGACCCATCCTTCTTCGCCACAAAGAAGAACCCGGCTCCTGCTGGCGACGTGGAGAGCCGAAATATCCCAGCCGCGAGAGACTCCTGGAGGTACTTCTCCGTGGTGACTCTCTCGGGCTGAGACAGGGAGAAGACCCACCCCCGGGGCGGCACTGCTCCCGGCAGGAGGTCAATCTCGCAATCATAGGGCCGGTGAGGTGGCAGAGACACCGCCCTAGACTTGCTGAATACCGCACCCAGGTCATGGTATTCAGCAGGGACTCGGGAGAGATCAGGCACTGACTCGGAAGAAACCTGAGACCCAGGCACAGGTGAGGCCGCGTGGCGAAGGCAGCGGGCAGAACAGGAGGACTTCCACTCACGAACCTCGTGAGTGGACCAGTCCAAGACTGGGGCATGCTCGCGGAGCCAGGGGTGTCCCAGAACCACCGGGGATCTGGGAGATCAGATGATCAGGAAGGTGATGGTTTCACGGTGGTTGCCTGAGACCAGAAGCTGGACTGGAGCCGTTTGATGTTCAATCTGACCCAGTCTTTGGCCCCTGAGGCCAAAGACGGTCAGAGGCCACGCCAGTGGGGAGAGTGGAACACCCCAGGAGGCAGCGGCTTCGGCATCCAGGAAATTCCCCTCCGCTCCAGAATCCACCAAGGCGGAGGTACGGCGGCTCTGGTTGCCCCAGGAGAGGGTCACTGGAATGCAGGTACGGCAGCTGGAGGAGGCTTCAGTGTGGGAGACGCCCACTGATGCTTCACCGGTCACTAGTGGGGGTTGGTCTTTCTCCCGGCAGTTGGCAACAAAATGCCCCTGCTGACCACAGTAGAGGCAGGCCCTGGATCGCATGCGGTGATCTCTCTCCTCCTTAGTGAGGCGGCTGCGGGGAACTGGCCGACGTCGCCCCAAGCGAGTGGCAGTCTCCTCCTGGCAGTTGTTGGAGAGAGCTGGCCGACGTCGTCCCAAGCGAGTGGCAGTCTCCTCCAGACGGTTGTCAGTCCGGATTGACAGATCCGCGACAGCCTCGGGAGTCTTGGGCAGCTCGTGAAAAATCAGGTGGTCCTTAATACGATCAGCCAGGCCTTCCACAAATCGTCACGGAGTGCTTCAGGGTTCCACTCGGAACTGGCGCTAGGGTCTGAAACTTCGATGGCGTATTCTGCCACCGTACAGCTTCCCTGCGGATCGGGTCAGCTCCTTCCTGCGGCCGTACCGCGCCTAGTCTTGTCGAATAATCTCTCCATTTTCGGAGGCCAGGGCAGAGAAGGAGGCTACGCAGGGTAGGCGGGCTGTCCAGGCAGCGGTTCCCCATTGGAGGGCAGGGCCGGTCAGGTGGGATATGATGAAAGCCACCTTGGCAGGCTCTGTGGCGTAGGTGCTGGGCTGTAGCACGCAGTGCATTTCGCAGGTGGTCAGGAAAGGTCTGCAGAACCCAGGGTGGCCATCGTATCGCTCAGGCGGTGGTAGCCGAGGCTCTGGTGCAGGACCAGGAGGAAGTGCAGCAGCTCCAGCAGGAGGGTGAGGTGGCACCGCGCTCCCAGGGGCGGTGGCTTGCTGCGCCACCAGGGCAGCAGTCAGGTGCTGGATCTGCTGCCTCTGGCGCTGGAGCTCTGCATCACCGTGGGTCCATCCTGCTGGTGTCCATCAGACGGAACTTCTGTTAAGAAGTAGGCAGGGGAACATCAGATGCAGAAACTGAAGTGTTTATTTAAACACAAAACACTAGGAGAAAATAGGCACACAGGCCAGAGACAAAACACCGTGCACAAGCACTGAACGATTGGGAAAACTAAGGTACACTGCCAAAGGCAGGGGGAAACAAAGGTACTCACTCAAAGAGTGGCTAAAACTAGAAAAACAAAAACTGGACCTAACTAGACTGACGGACACACTGGGAGACTTAAACAAGGGGCAGACAAGACGTGGGCGCAGCAAAATACAAGACTCGGGAATAATACTAAGGAAATACTCGGAAGGCACAAGGAGCTGAGATTTCACCATGCAGAGCAGAGTCTAACAAAGTTCCGTCCGACGTCTCTTCTCTCCTGCCCACAAATAAAGACACGGAAGGAGGCGGGGACTCGGAACGCAATCTCGAATGGAAACAGAAACACCTGGGATTAATGACACAATTACACGAGAACCGGGTTAACAATAATGACTCGAGACAAGACGCTGAGACAATCAAACTAGACGGTTTAGATTGAGGTAATCTAAATGAGACAAGTATAAAGCACCACGAGAGAAGCAAAGCAAAGCACAGGTTTAAATGCAGTTAATCATGGAAAGCTTAGGCAGGAATAACAAAAGCTAGAAACGCTCGCACTCACGCTAATGAGTTAATTAAGGTTAATACTACGTGACGAAATATTTACAATCACCCTCAAATAAGTGCTGGTTAGTACGGTTAGTAATTATCCTATCAGAGAACGCATTCACTCAGAGTTTAGCGAGACTCAGAATCAAGCACAGGTGGAAACAATGAATGAAATACCACAGCCGAAACCGAAAGAGGAAACGTGATTGGACAACGAGACTCAGGCATGCTGAAGGCTGTCACACGACACCACTGGAGTTTGGGCAAGAGAGAATCGAATGTCAGACGGTGGGAATGAAAGCTGAAAAATAAAACAAAAGTAAAGCACAAGCACAAATAAGCACAAAGACAACACACATGAGGCAGAACCATAACAGCTTAAACTTCATATAGTTCAACGTGGTAAACAAAATCACTGAATCAGCACAAAAAGGTAAAATGACCTCTTCACCAACTTTTCCTCAATCTTGTCACTAGTCTAACCAGTTACCACCTTACACCATGTGAGGGTAGTCATTCGCATTGCATGTGTACAATTACATACAACCCGACAACGAGGGAAATTTGTTTTTCTTTCCGAGGTAAGCGAGGAGAGGGGGCTGGGAATGGGTGCGTGTGTGGATCTGTGTGTGCTGAGAGAAAAACCTTATTCCAGTAGCTCAATCCTATCAACACTTAAGAAAAATATAAACGCCCCATGTAAATGATTTATGTAACATGAAATGTGTTACCCTAAATGATCTGATAATGTCTTAATTGTGCAAAATGGTTATTTGTCTTGATTTGTATACAGCATTTGTGTTCATCTCTGCCAGTGAGCACTTGCTCAGTGATGCATTGATTCCACCCACAACACAGGTGTGGCATGTGCAGACGCTGCTCAAACAGCGTGAACAGAGCTCAGACACTCCCTAAAACAGGGGACAATAAAAGGCCACCCCAAAATGTCAAATTTCATCAAAAGTCACCATGCCACAAATGTCGCAAATCATGCGGGAACGCGCCATAGGAATGCTGGATGCAGGAATGTCCACCAGAGCGGTTTCTGCACAGCTGAATGTTCACTATTGGACAATTGGTGGTTTAAGAGTTCGTTTTAGATAGACTGGCAGTACAGCAAATCAGCCTCACCCTCGTCGTCCACGTGTGACCACACGAGCACAAGATCGTCACATCCGGCTTCTCCACTTGCGTGATCGCCTCAGACCAGCAACACGCACAGCAGATGAAACAATTGGTCTGCACAACAGACGTATCACACCTCAAACTGTCCGGAACCGCCTGAGAGAAGCGAACCTACACGCTCGTCGTCCTCATCGTGATCCCAACTGCGTCCACGAGTATCCCTGATTGCCATACGCCACTATCTTGCTTTCATGAACAGTAATCTGTTGCATACTGAACAATAAAATGAATTGTGGATGACTTAATATATTGTAAAACCCTTAATGCTAATTAAAGTTTAAAAGTGTCAAATGGGGCGTTCACATTTTTGTTAGTGTAAAAAAAAAAAATGTTCTTCGTGGGCATTCCCCGACCCCACAGAAAAAGCCAACTCTTACTCTTGTTGCATGTGTGTTTTCCTCTTTTTCTTCCAAATCCTTGTCACGTCTCTGAGTAAATATAGGTAAATGAAAACCGCTGTTGATAATATTAATCATTTTTTAAAACCCTTTCAGACCTAATTTTTTTCTGCTGAGCAAAAAAATTTTTTATCCTGTTGCTTTGTACTCCTCTCCAATATAGAAATGCATGGAAAAAAGACATTTTTGCCAAGTCAATTTTTTATAAGTATTTTTACATGTCCATTGCAATGGACGCCATGACTGAATGGGCGTGAAATGTCATTAAAACTTAAGAAAAATGGGATATGTTTTTAACATCTGGAAGTGGATGTCTGCATGTGTGTGTATGTCTGTGTGCAGGTCTGAACATGAACAACTTCATATTTGTATGATTCTGGGTAACATGAAATCAAGACAGTAAAATATCATGAAAGCATTTTTTAACATAGTAGGCTACATGTAGCAACTGATCACACAAACAATTGGAACAGACATCAGGATGTGGATATTTTTATCTTTTCACTCATTTTCAATGAGTGGCTTTGAGGCAGGTTCTGTGTGGCACAAGCACAAATGGATGTTGCATTTATCACAAAAGTTGTGTATTTTTTCAGTGCAGTAGGGCCTCTTGTATCTGGTGGCCTCTCTCTTATCATAATTTGGTTCAAGGAAGTCTTCCACTTTATACTCTAAAGGAACATTACATGAATAAAAAAATATATACATATCCTGTATTAAAAAAATTATTTAAACTGTCAAAGTTTAGCTCTGAAATGTTCACAGATATTCCATAACTTTGCATAGTGACACTAAATAATGAAGTGTTGGCTAATATCACCCAGAACCTGATATCCATTAGAAAGGACACTGAACTTTTAAAAATCCTGTGTTTTACATTTATGAGATATATTCAGAATAACTTTAAATATCATCACTTTGAATTGTTAGAATTATGCTGAGTGCAAATTGATTAGGCTACAATCAACATAAATTAATATTTATGAGGAAAAAAAGGTCCTTACTACTCCTCCTGTTAAAGGCGCACTATGCAAGTTTGTTTACTTTCTACGTGATTATATTTTTGTCTCAATTCGCCAACATCTCTCCATGATCTGCTAGCTGCCTGCCCCTAAATTCACTGTCAAAAAAAACCCGAGCTCTGGAGACCGCACAGGCGTCATAAACTGCAAATAAACACAAGGGGTACAGACTGTGCCCCATAACATAATAGACCGTTCCGGCCAATCACCGACAAGAGTTGACAGTTATGGAAGCATGGGAAGGAGGGAACTATGGGAGGGAGGGGCGGGCTACCTCTGTTTTGTTAGAGTTCAAATGTCAACAGAAGTGAAAGTAAAGGAACTTGCATAGTGCACCTTTAAACCTTTTCATTGTTCTCCCAGGTAACATTCCTGTTCTTACCCTAAGGTAATGAAGGATTCATCTGAATTTGTGGTGGTGGTGGTAGTTGCTAACTAAAATGTTCATTTCAGTTTCACCCACATAAGAATGTCAAAGGTCTATAAGGTAGTCGACTGTCGACAACCTGGGACATCAGGTATACAATTGTCGGAGCAAATGTGTGATTTGCCAAAAAGACACACCAGAACCTTTTTGCTTCACAGCAGATTCCAGACATGACACTGAGGGGGTAGGCTATAAGACACTGGCGGAAAATCTGGAAGGATCTGGAAAGATAGGATGCTTGCCAGCAACTTTGAAATTGTCAAGACTAGATGAGGGAGGGGGCATTGAAACAACATTTCGCTTGCACAAAGCCAGGCATGATACTTGTAGATTGAAATTCAATAAAACAAAACTTACGACAGCAGAAAAAAGAAAAAAGCCTCCCATTAAAAGTGGTGTAGCTCACCTGAAATGCACTTGACTCAGTGCTGGAGCTGCAAAGTCTTCATCCGATGTTTGTTTTTTCCGCAATAATTCTTCTGCTGAGAAGGTCTTACACAATGTGATAACATTTGAACTAGATGCTCATGTTAGACAGTGTGTTCTAAAATTACAAGACAAACAACTGCTGGCTAAATTAAGTGGTGGGGACCTGATGGCAGTAGAGGCCAAGTACCATGTTCAGTGCTTAGTATCATTGTACAGCAAAGCACAGGAAACAAAATCAGCTGAAGATACGGCAACAGTTAATCACAGTTTTGCTCTGGCTGAGCTTGTGTCTTACATTGAAGAAGCACGTCTGGAAAAGCCAACAGCCATACCACTATTTGAGCTGCTTCAGCCGCGTGGCTGAAGCTAAGCAGGTGTGGGCTTGGATAGTACTTGGATGGGAGACCACCTGGGAAAGCCAAGTTGCTGCTGGAAGAGGTGTTGGTGGGACAGTAGGTTGCGATCATCCCTCTGGTGGAATATGCTCCAGTGCAGTGACTGGGACACTGTACTGAAGGAGATGCCGTCTTTCGGATGAGACGTTAAAACTGAGGTGGTGACTCACTGACTCATTGTGGTTATTAAAGATTCTATGACACTCCTCTATAAGATTAGGGGGTTCGCCGGTGTCATAGCTAAACTCCCAACCTGGCTCTTTCAACCTGCCACCGAATCATCCCCTGATCTAACTGACTGTGCAAATTGCCCTCTCCCTCCCCACCTCAACCCCCAGGGCTCCTGGGGTTTTCGATAGATTCGATCTCAACGGGAGATCTCAACTAGTTAAATAAATTTAAAAAAGCCTTGTTGCACCTGTTTTCAAACTAAGTGATCTGGAAAAATTGCACAGTACCAGACTGGAATAACTTGGGACCCATGTGACAGATCGTGTCCAGTCCACTAGACTTAAGAATAGAATATTGAGTCATTTTCCTGTTATGGATGCTCACAAGGATGGGCATGAAGTAATTTGAGGCTATTCACCTGGGCAGGGCTGCTAATATTGTTACACTGTAAAAAGTCCTTCAATGGCAATGTCCATATTACTTACTTTTAAAATGTATATTTAGTACAATAAATTGATTTTGTCTTTTTTTAATGACTGTTTAAGTTACAGAAAAGTAAAAAGTGTTAATGTTTTGGTAACTTAAAATTTTCTAACATAAATTTGATTTCCTGGTACTCGACAATAAACTGATTTCACAAAACTTAGTTTAAAAACGTACTCAATAAGTAAATTGTCAGGACCTGCCCACATGCTGTAACTGGAGAACACATTTCAGCCTTGTAATTTAATTTCTTCAGTAGACATGTTGAATCTGCAAGTCAGACCTTTCATGTGAAATATGGAGTAGAAGAGTGAACAAAAGGGATTATTAATATTTGAGGGGCGGACTGGCCATCGGGAATACCGGGAGTTTTCCCGGTGGGCCGCTGGGTCAGTGCACCTGTTCGGCCAAAGACCTAAATCGCAGTTGCGTAGACGGCCCAATGGAGGTCAGTAGCCCTCATTCATGTGAGCGATAGCGCAGTGGTGTCGCCTTGTTTGTTCAGCGTTACCGCCTTGACACGAAAAAATTCCATAAGTTTCTTCAAGTAGCTTCCGAACATTCTGCAGTGATTATTAAATGGAGTTGTCAGATACTGCAGTATATAACTAGATTAAGACTCAAAGCTTTGTATACTACTTTTTTTGGTTCTGCTTCACTATTCCGGTTATCCTGCGTCATGGTCATTTTATTTCGTATCTATCTATCTATATATTTGCTTTATGATATAATAATGACCGAAAAACTGTATTCTTGCAAATAAAAAATGATGCATGGGTTTAATCTGTGTACAATTTATTTAATGTTGTTGTTTTCATCCTAAAAGTTTCAGAAAGCAGGTTTGCTGGGAAATTGGTTTGACTAATGGGCTTGCTTGTCCCCTGTTGCGTTACCAGTCTAAAAATGCGTTTCAACGAATACGTGGTCAGACGCAAATGCCAGAAAGTAATGGAGAGGCGTAAAAGTTTAGAGAATAAAGCGAACAGACATCAATCAGCCTCAGGGGAATGATAACGAGCTGATTATTTGAATCACGTGCTAGAGCAGGCAGAGATCTATAATATGTAGGACAGCTGGTCCTCCAGCAGAGGTTTGGTACATGCCTCATCCCCACATCTCTCTATCTGGCCGGTCATTTACCCATATACCACCCCTAGATATTTCCTCTCTATTTATTTCTTTATATTTTGATGCAATAAATTATCATTGACTTATTTTTTCACAACTCTTCTGTTGCCTGCATCATTAATGTTGCAGGCTTCACTGGTCAGGCTGTGATGTAGGTGTGGAAGTGGTTTTCATACAGATGAGATAAACCTGAGAATATAAGGTGCTGAATTAAGAGCATATCCATCCATCCATTATCTGAACCACTTCTCCCTCATCTGAGACGCAGGGAAGCCAGAGCTTTTCCATGCAGAATCAGTTCCTGAACAACACAATCATTGTTCTGCAGCAGCCATCTCAGCCACCAGACCACATTCCCAATAAAAAAACCTGCGGGCTGAACTGAAGAGGGCAGTTGATAAGTGCTAACAGATCTAGAAAATGGCACAAGTTGCTCCAAATATGTCCTTCAGCATCAGACCTACAAACATGTTCCCATGCTAACTCACCCCTGTAACATACTTCCGTAAGACACTTTTTTGCTATTGGCCTGGACATCTGGATGTCCCTTATTACCTTAAATAAATCAGGCCTGCTCTAACACGTTCGACTAGCAATGTAATTTATTGGCCTGGACAATAGCATGTCCATTATAACCGAGAAATAGAAAATCAAATTCTTCTACAAACTATATGGTTTAATCTCTACATGGCAGAGTTTTAATTTGCTTTTGTGGATTCGGTGACAAACTGTATTTACTGACAATGGGTTACAGAAGTGCTACTAAGTCCATGCAGTTATTTCCACGACAGAATCCTGTCTGTTTTTAATGAAGTGCTGCCTGAGGACCTGAAAATCACAGCCATTCAAATTTGAATTCTGGCCTTCTTCCATGCGTACAGAGATTTTTCTGGATTCTCAGAATCTTTTAATGATTTTATGTACCACAGAGGATAAAATCTCCAAATTCTTCGCAATTTTAAGTTGAAAAAGTTATTCTAAAATTGTTGAACTATTTCTCCGTGCACTCTTTCATAGAGTGGTGAAGCCCTCACCACATTTACTTCAGAAAGACTTCTTACACCCATCATGTTACTGACCTGTTGTTAAATAATCTAATTAGCAGTGAGGTGTTCTGCCTGTTTTCTTTTTTTAGCATCATGCAACTTTTCCAGTATTTATTGTCCCATTCCAACTTTTTTGAAACATGTTGCTTTCATCAAATTCAAAATTTCTGTTTTATTTACATTTACAGTGGGGGAAATAAGTATTGAACGCGTCAGTAAATATATTTCTAATGGGGCCATTGACATGAAATTTTCACCGTATGTCGGTAACAACCCAAGTAATCCACACATACAAAGAAATCAAAACAAATAAGTCCATAAATTAAGTTTTGGGTAATGAAGTAGAACGACGAAGGGAATAAGTATTGAACACATGAAGAAAAGGAGGGGCAAAAATGCATGGAAAGCCAAGAAACCAGCTGAAATCTGTCGGTATTTAGAAAGCAATCCTGCCCCCCTTCAGTGCAAATTGTGCAAATTATTCCCCCCACTGTAACACAGTGTCCCAACCTTTTTTGGAAATGGGGTTGTATTTAGAGCAACACTTACCGTTAATTAGCTAAGGTTACCTTCCAGAACTCATTTTTTTCTGGCGCTGACCTTGACAGAGAGCACACGCACTCAGATGCCTCCAGCAAGACCGCAAAATACCACTCAGGCATAAACGGAAGAAAATCATGGCCCATAAGAAAATAATTGGGGGGAAAAAAACAAAGTATCTTTCTAACTGATAAATGTATGTTTGCCAAAACATTTCACGTGACTCTTCATCACTGAAGTTAAAAGTAAAATTTATGTTCAACTTAAAGGACACCTGATGCTAGCCCATCATACGCTTTTCGAATCACAATGCCACCATTTTATTCTGTGGTTATGGTAGCCTATGCCGTTTCGTTTTATTTTCATTTTTCTTTGACACTGAATCAGACAGAGAGTGGCCAGGTTCAGAATGCTGCGTAATAAAACATATGCAAATCCCAAATCTACCTCTCAACTTGGCCTGAATTCCACAGTTATTTTTATTTTTTTATAATTTTTCCACAGTAACTTTATTGTGACGCACAATGCAATCACACAAACATATTTCAGTTCTACTTGACGGGACAATACTCAAAAAATACGCGTGTGCACACACACACACACACACACACACCATCATGCTTTGTTGACAAAGTGATATTCATATTCCAATTTGAGGTGGCTTCATTTGCATGGGAAACAGTCGTTTCAGTTGCCAAAGTAAAGTGACATTTCACTATAAAGCAGTCAACATTCCTACCTTTTCAATGAACAAGATCCTTCCAACACTAAATTCTACAAAGCCCGGGTAGAGTACATGAGAGTGGCCCAACCCACACAGACTCTTGGTGGTGTATGATGGTTTACACAGACCCCAGGACACCGTAGAGAAAATACACTTGCATGCAAAACAATAACATTTATACCGGATACATGGAATCTTAACCGCAAGTGATCGACAATGATTGGCCACGATGAACTCAGAAACAGAAGCAATGCAGGCCTGAGTGACAATTCGTTATCCTCTCAGACAAGCGGACAAAAGTTTATTTTTAAAATGTATTGGCCACTTTAGACACATTATCCAAATGTCACAAATATCTTGTTTCATTGCAAACCTGTGATTTATGTCATTTGATTGACTGACTGACGGACTGACTGTTCGTGAATGAGTACGACGTTCAAAGTGCCTTTCCATGCGAACTGTGAGTAGTCTGTCTGCCTTGGCACAAAGATTACTGACGTGACACTAATTACGTCCGACTTGGATTTTTAAACAGGCCTGCAACGGGGGGTTTCTTTTTTTTTTGCCGGCTTAAAGGATCCTTTTGAGTAATTGTGAATAGAGTGACCGGTCAATGCAGTGTTTAGACATTCGAAAGCTTAGATAGTGTTTGTAATGTTTGTATTGAAATATTTTTTTTTCACTGTTAGTTTTACAGTATTGGAGGTTCAGCTCCAATTTATAATTACAGTTCCGCTCTACAATTGAGTCTTTTTCTATTGAAATTAATTCCTGAGAAAGACACTGGTTTAGATCTCTCAATTACATTCACTCCCCTTTTGGAGGGGTTTGATTATTCATAACATAGGCTCTGTGACACCAATTGTGCCTATGTTCTTGGTTGGTATTGTACCAGGGAAGATGAGATTGAGATGTTGTTTTGTGAGCTAGGTTCCCATATCAGTACTTATGTTGTATTGACTTTCCAAATGAACTAATTCATTGTTTTAAATTAATGCAATCTCTTTATTCTATTAATTCTGACTCCGCTTCCATTCACTTGGTAGAGACCGGTTGATCATAGTATGAGAAAAAAAAAATAGTAAGCATGGCTGAGCTTTAAGGGTTACAAAGGAAGCTTAGCAGGTGAGAACCATACCCCAGGACCCAGGTTACACCTGCACACCCCTGTGAGCCAAGACTGGGCTACATAAATGGAGGCACCTCTGGGATCTAATTAATATTTTTCATGTTGTTCAGTTTATAATCTTTTCATGTAGAACAGTGAGTGGATTTTAGCATTATTGGAGTCTAAACACGTTATATCTTTAATTAAGTGAATAATTGTTGAAATGTCGCTGCTGTTGAGCTGGTGTATGGGGGAGGGGGTAAATCGACAACACGCTGTAGTGGTCAGTGATGTTCCTGAGGACACAGAGGTAGGTGACATAGAGAATGCCCTTCAGAGTATAAAGGTTTTGGGGTGTGTCCATGTGCGGGCCTGCCTCTGTGACCCCCAGACACAGAAGTTAGTAGTGCTGCGTGAGTGCAAAGGATGGTCAGTAAAGGGACCCTACCTCGTGAAGTGGGTCCAGCAGATGGGGGTAACCCATGGACGCTTAGTGGGCCAGATGATGTTACAACTGTGGTGTTCGAGACTAAGGGCACTAACCCCACTACCCCCAAGCCGTCGCCCTGCTCCATGGGAGGCACCCAGCCTGCACCCCTCTTACCAGTTTCGACGGCTTCCATTCCTGTGGACACACTTTTCAAAGTGGTGGAGAACCTCATTGAGAAGACGAGACCTCATGAGGGCCATGCATTCAGGCGGCTGCAAGCTTTCTTAGGTGTGCTTCTCATCCCTGCTGGAGAAGAGGGCCTCGATACCTGGCTAGCGCAAGCACGACTAATGATTGATGAAAGTGAGCTCCCCAGCTGTGAGAAGCGAAAACGCATTATTGACAGTTTGAGGGGTCCTGCCTTCAACATAGCCCAGGCTGTACGCAGTAACGATCCTGACACTGCTCCTGAGGACTATTTAGTAGCACTGGAAAAGTCTTTTGAATCAACAGAGTCTGGAGAAGATATTTACATTACTTTCCGATCCATGCAGCAGTACCCTGGTGAGAGGCTGTCAGATTTCCTAAGACGAATGGAGCACACATTGACAAAGGTTGTTCCGAAAGGAGGACTTTGTCCATCCCAGAGAGACCAGGCCCGAGTGGAACAGCTACTGCGAGGGGCTGTTGAGTCAGACTTGATGTTGGTGCAGTTGCACCTAAGAGCGCTAAGAAAGTATGACCCACCCACTTTCCTTGAGCTGTTACATGAGGTCAGCGAGGAAGAAGACCATCAGTTGGCGTGGTGTAAGTCTACTCCTAGTCCACGCAAATCCACAGTGCGACAGCTGTCGGTGACCGAGGATACGACAGTCATGCCCTCTGAAACTGCTCAGTTGAGAACAGAGCTGGACCACTTAAAGGCACAGCTGTCCAAGTTCTCTGCTCAGAAACTGCGCAAGCCGCCTAGCACTGTGGCAGAGGAGCCCATGTCTGCCCCAGACTTACAGAAACAAGTGAGTGACCTACAGCACCAACTTCAGGTCATGGCTGTGTTCATGTAAGACCAGTCCACTAGAGCAGATCGAGAAATACCTGGAAAAGCAGCTCCAAAGCCCCCTGAATCCGCCAGAGGAACAGCCTAGCAGTCCGCCACATTGAGCCCAAACCGTGATGCCTTCTTTTGCTATAGATTTGGCGAAGATGCTCATACTTCAAAGCAGTGCACTGCCGCTGAGGACCCTAGTAAAGTCATCTCAAAGCTAATCAGCTCTTTGAATAAAGCCAAGCGCCATCAGTCTGCCCCCAGAACAGAAACCCCACAGAGACACTGCCAAGCCAAGATGGGTGCAGTTAGTACCCCACAACTCCCCAGTCTCCCAGACGGTCGAGTGGGAAGCCCATAGCTGAGTCAAGTAAAAGTGGATGGCCAGACCTGCACCGCGTTGATGGACAGCGGCTCCACAGTGATCATAATTTTTGAGCAGTGGTACCAGAAGTATCTAAGCCATGTCCCCATCCACCCCATTTCCAGACTTGCCATTTGGGGTCTGGGGGAGTCAAGCTACCCCTACAAGGGCTATGCGTCAGTCACCGTGGAGTTCACTGAAGATGGTGTGGGGCAACAGCCAAAATCTGTCCTAGCACTTGTGTGCCCTGACCCTCCAGGCCCTGATCAAGTACCTGTGATTATTGGCACCAATGCCAGATCATTCAGTCATGAGCCTTGCATGGAGAGCTGCCACCCAGAAAAAAGTCATACCCAGCAAATATAAAGAGTGAACGCATCGCCCATAAGCCGTGTGGAGCCTCACTCCCGGAGCCCCCTCCCCAAGGAAGAGTGTGCAGAACATGTAAAATGGACCGGGCCGGGGTAAATTTACCATCCCAGCTGGTGAATCTCGCCATGCAGTTTACCAAGCAGCCATTCACACAGACAAATGCAGCATTCTGGTCCAAGATGCATTGAATATGCTGCCAGCTGGCATTACACTTCCCCCGTGCGTGCTTCTCCCCTCCGATATACAACAGGGTGCTGTGTCCTTGTGGTTAAAGGGGAACTCCAGTCGATTTCAACACGTATCTTTGTTGTTTGTGGTGAAGGAGTACTGTCAATAGCGAGATAAGCGAAGAAAATTGGTTTTGCCTACACCGGGTTATGCTCCTGCTGGAGTTCGCACCTAAGTGGCTCAAACAGGGCAGGCTTTTAAGGTGCTTTTAGCCTCTTAACACGATCAAGATGTCAATTCAAGTCCATAGCCATGTTAACCTAACCCTTCCAAGTGACCACAGTGAATTTGACTGCAGTAGCTGACCTAGAAATGCATGAAAGTTGTGCTAATTCACTCAGTGCACATACCTCTGTTTACTTCCCTTGTTCCGGTGAAGTCCACACTAGTCGATTGTCGAACTCGTACAATCCAATATTCCAAAATGTAATTTTTCCACCAAAAAACTATGGTTACGAACTGCTGTGGTTATGTCCTTAGTAAGGACTATATAGCAACATAGCTATGTTGCTACAACATAGCTATGTTGATACATAGAATCGTCTGCGCTACCTTTTCCACACATCAAGTGATTTAACTTGCGCTTCATGATCGTTTTGTATATATAAAATAAAAGACCATTTTAAACGTCTGTGTGCAATTCTGAATAACGCTGATTTAAATGCACGAAATTGTGCGTCCAGATTAATGATTGTCGCCGTACCGAAATGTACCGAACCGTACCGGCGTGTTCTTTTCCTCAGTCCCTCAAGGAAGTTGCATGTTACGATTGCAACTATTAATGCAAATTCAACCAATCCACGCAAATTTCTCGCGGACCAAAAAAAAAAATCGCCAAGACATCGCAACTTTCATTGCCACTTTTTGAAAAAGCTACCACAAAATTGGGCAAAAAATCTATAAAATAATAAAAAAGCTGGGAACATCCTGGAAGGATTGTTTGTCAATTATGAGAATGATTGAGTGCAAGTCAGGGTTAATAATTGTTTTAAAGGCAAGCTCTGGGCCCCACCAATCTTCAGTCCTAGAGACGCCCCAGTACGTAGGAATTCTGCTATTTTGTAATATCTTGTATGTTCATGTGGAGTGTCCTAAGACCAACATATCTTGTTGGCAGTAAAAAAAAAAAAAAAATGCCATAGGACAAGGTTGCTGTCTACCACCACTTCCCACCAATAGGGGCGGGTGGACAGGATCTGGTGGGGGAGAGAGGGGCTGCATGAGAAGACACACAGAGAACAAAAAAAAGGGGAGATTGGTTTACAACCCCAATTCCGAAATAGTTGGGACAAGTGTAAATTGTGAATAAAATCAAAACGCAATGACTTTCAAATCACATCAGCCACTATTTTATTCACAATAGCACAGAGATAACATAGCAAATGTTGAAACTGAGAAATTTTACAATTTTATCCACAAAATGAGCTCGTTTCAAATTTGATGGCTGCTACAAGTCTCAAAAAAGTTGGGACAGGGGCCTGTTTACCATGGTGTAGCATCCCCTCTTCTTTTTAGCACAGAGTGGAGGAGTCTGGGCATTGAGGAGACAAGTTTCTAGAGTTTAGCAATTGGAATTTGATCCCACTCCTGTTTAATACAGGCTTCCAGCTGCTGGAGAGTTTTGGGTCTCCTTGGATGGACTTAAAGTTTAATTATGCGCCAAATGTTCTCAATCTGTGAAAGATCAGGACTGCAGGCAGGCCAGTTCAGCACACGGACTCTTCTACTAAAAAGCCATGGTGTTGTAATAGCTGCGATATGTGGTTTTGCATTGTCCTGCTGAAATACCTTCCCTGGAAAGGCCTTCCCTGGAATAGATGTCCTCTGGAGGGGAGCATATGTTGCTCTAAAACCTTTATATACCTTTCAGCATTCATGGTGCTTTTTAAAACATGCAAGTGTCCCACACCATATGCATTAATGCATCCCCGTACCATCAGAAATGCTGGCTTTTGAACTGAACGCTGATAACAGTAGGGGTGGTCTTTCCCTCTTCAGCCTGGAGGACACGACGCCCATGATTTCCAACAAGAATGTCAGATTTGGACTCGTCTGACCACAGGACACTTTGCCACTTTGATCTAGTCCATTTTAAATGAGCCTTGGCCCACAGAACACAGCGGCGATTCGGGATCATGCTCAACAATGGCTTCCTTTTTGTATGATAGAGTTTTAGGTGGCATCTGTGGATAGCACGGCAGACTGTGTTTACAGACAGTGGTTTCTTGAAGTATTCCTGGGCCCATTTAGGAATGTCAATGACAGAATCATGCCGGTGAGTGATGCAGTGGCGTCTGAGGGCCCGAAGATCACGGGCATCCACTAAAGGTCTTCGGCCTTGTCCCTTACGCACAAAACTGGAAATTTTTCCAGTTTCTCTGAGTCTTTTGATGATCTTATGCACTGTTGATGATGAGACCTTCAAAGCCTTTGCAATTTGACGTTGAGGAACATTGTTTTTAAAGTATTCCACAATTTTTTTTACGCAAGCCTTCACAGGTTTTACGCAAGCCTTCACATCTGCCCATCTTTATTTCTGAGAGTCTCAGCCTAAGACATCCCTTTTATAGCCAATCATGTTACACACCTGATGCCAGATAACTTAATTACTTGCTAAATGTTCTTTCAGCTGATTCTCTTACATATTAATTGCTTTTTCAGCCCTTTTTTGCCTGTGTCCCAACTTTTTTGAGACCTGTTGCAGCCAGAAAATTTGAAATAAGCTCATTGTGTGGATAAAAAAAGTAAAATATCTCAGTTTCAACATTTGAAATGTTATCTATGTTCTATTGTAAATAACATATTGGCTCATGTGATCTGAAAGTCATTGCATTTTGATTTTATTCACAATTTACACTTTGTCCAAACTATTTTGGAATTGGGGTTGTACATCTAAAGGTTATTTCTAACAATAAATGAACAAGCTTACGAATGGCTCACTTGGTTAAAGCACCGCATTGCGGAGCAGAAATGTCTGGGTTCGAGCCCTGGTCAGAGTAGCGCACGAGTGGTCATTGTGCTACAGGGATGCAGGCTGGGAAAGGATTGCTGTGAAATGTAATATAAAATGGCTGTTTTGTTTGTGGTTGCCTTCCAAATTCGTTGAAGATGCCAAACTGGAAAAAAAAAAGTCCTCCAGAGATTTTCTATGGAACTGTTTCCAATAGAAATTTTCTTTAGAACTTTTTTTCTATAGTACTTGAGGTACTAAAATTCTATAGAATTCTATTGAACTGTCCTATAGGATTCCTATAGCACATTTTTTGCAGGGTTATAGGCTAGCCAGAGTTAGCTACTGTCAGATCCTTTCACACAGGAGGATCTGTAAAGTGTATTGGTATATAGTTGATATAGTCACGTCGTTGTGGGACGAGGAGTTGCCTGATAGCGCCTCGAGCTACCGGAACGCTTGTGGTTCCTCGGTGCAGCCGACGCGGGACGTTGATGCTACCTGATAGCGCCCGAGCCACCGGAACGCTTGGGGTTCCTCAGGTTAACCAGCTAGCTTCCCCGAGGATCGCGGGCGCCGTTGCAGTGGGGATCACATCAATTGACTGACTGACTGACCATGAATGAGTGTGACGTTCAAAGTGCCTTTCCATGTGAGTACTGGAAACTGTGAGTAGTCTGTCTGCCATGGCACAAGGATTACTGACGTGACATTAATTATGGACGACTTGGATTTTTAAACAGACCTGCAACAGGGTTTTTTTTTTTTTTTTTTTTTTTTTGGCTTAAAGGATCCTTTTGAGTAATTGTGAATAGAGTGACCGGTCAATGCAGTGTTTAGACATTCGAAAGCTTAGATAGTGTTTGTAATGTTTGTATTGTATCGTTTCTGATCGTTTGGGGCCATTTGTCTTTTCAACATACACACCCACACAGGAGTTTTATAAGATATTGAAATCATTACATTTTAGCGCATTTTTAGCCATTTCCTCATTCCTAACAGGTGATATAGTTTGAATCATTTATCTTTTGATACATTTTCGCCATTCACTCATTTATAGGGAATAATACATTTTAAATTAGTGCATTTCATTACAGGTTTACATAGCAGCATATTCTTGGTGATCAACAAGTTGAATCTTTACTACTCATTTGAAATATTTTTTTCTATCACTGTTAGTTTTACAGTATTGGAGGTTCAGTTCCAATTTATAATTACAGTTCCGCTCTACAATTGAGTCTTTTTCTATTGATATTAATTCCTGAGAAAGATACTGATTTACATCCCTCAATTACATTCACTCCCCTTTTGGAGGGGTTTGATTATTCATAATATAGGGTCTGTGACACAAATTGTGCCTATGTTCTTGGTTGGTATTGTACCAGGGAAGATGAGATTAAGATGTTGTGTCGTGAGCTAGGTTCCCATATCAGTACTTATGTTGTATTGACTTTCCAAATGAACTAACTCATTGTTTTAAATTAATACAATTTCTTTATTTCATTAATTCTGACTCCGCTTCCATTCACTTGGTAGAAACGGGTTAATCATAGTATGAGAAAAAAATAGTAAGAGTGGCTGAGCTTTAAGGGTTACAAAGGAAGCTTAGCAGGTGAGAACCAGGAACGTGCGGTCAGGGTAGGCAGTGACTTCTCCTTTTATATCGCTAGATTTTGTCTATCTGTTTCCACATACTATGCTTGATTGTCAGTCAATCAATTTGACCTTTTTTTCTGGTCAATTAAGCCTGTAATGATTAAGAGGTGATAGTGACAAAAAGATTAATTAACCTTTATGCTTGATTCAAGACTGCAAGGAAGTAAATCTTAATAATTAATTAGGAGAAAATCTCAACTCTCTCGGTAATTCCGTATATTGTTTTGATCTTTTGTTTATCGGATTATGAAAAAAGACTGAAAATAAACTCCCTATTTTTTAAAAATGGCATTAAAAAGTACGTGTTTAAGGGGGGAAATATTATCGTAAACATATTGACCACACATTGAACGCCGCATAAGGAAGGTTTTAATATTTGTTAATGACATTGTGTTAGCTTCCTCTAAGCAAATATGAACAAACCTGCTGTCTCGTGAGCATTTTAAGTTTGATGCACTGAGCAATAATGTCGTGGATGGAACTGGCACGCCATTCTGCCATTTAGTCTTGTAAATTAGTTAATCAATCCTCAGATTGCTAATCAAGCAGAGTAATAGTGTTATTGTTTGTTTAACGGTGAGGATTCTGCCTCCCCTCACTGACCTCCGACAGCACGTCACTGGTGAGAACCATACCCCAGGACCCAGGTTACACTTACACACCCCTCTGAGCCAAGATGGGACTACAATATAATACTATTATTTTTATGTAAAATAGTCAATATCTTAATAAAATGCATATTTAAGGTGATTTCTTTATCATGTAAGTACAGGAAAGCCTTTTGCAGATATGATGTCTTCCATCATATACGGAGATCCTGGAGGTTGTGCTAAACGCCTTTCCTTGAGCCGCTGTAGTTTGACTAACTTCTGACCACCATCCTTCACTTGAGTCAGCAGTTGCAGATCACCATACTTTAAACCCTTCATATGCACGATGCACACAGGATGCGTAGATGATGGGATAGTCGCCCGTTTTCGTTTGGGACGTAGCTGCTCCATGATGTTAGTTCATCAGGAATTCATCAGACAGCATCTGAAAATATGCAGAAAAAAGTTTGATCCTGAACCCCTACATTACTGTATAATTTATTCTTGTCCATTCAAAAACTTATTTATTCTTATCTATTTATTTCTTATAATTTCTCAGATAGTATAGCAGCAAATTCAACTTATCTTCTGGTTGGAGACTGACTGCTGCAATATTGCTGTAAAAAAATCTTAAATATTGGTCCGACATGCATCAGACGATCTCCACAAACAAGAGATGATCCATATTTCAATCTGCAAAAGGCTTTCCTGTACTTAAGTAATAAAGAAATCACCTAAAATATGCATTTTATTAGGATATTGACTCTTTTACATAAAAATAATAGTATTATATCAACACTTTCGAAACACATCAAAGTTAGGAGGTATGATAAGCTTTTATTGAAATATACTTGGTATCACACTCAAGGTATATTCATAATACATGGTGTTCATTGTGCAATAAAGACATTAAAAATGTATTTTTATTACTTTTATTGCAATTAATCACATGCATACATATTACACAGTGGCATAGGTTGCAGTCAGCTGGTACGGTGGGGAACATCTCTCAGAAAAATAGGGCTCCTCTCTAATCTTGGCAATTTGAGTTTGATATTTTGGACTAGAGTAGTTAAATTATATATTATTGTAATCAGGAGAAATTTCTCTTTCAGATGATATACAATGCCTATATGATTGGAGCATTTTAGCTCACCATAACAGGTGCATCACTTACTGGAATTTGACGTAACTTATGTTAAAAATGGCAATTGTGTCCTAGTTTATTCACTGTTACCAGACAGTTTCATGTTCAGGGGATCCTATAGCTTCTAAAAAAATTGGTTTGGTAGGGTCGTTCGGGGGTGTTCGTAACCAATTCCAATGATCGTTTTGCGCTGAATCAGCACACTCTTTTTTAACAACAGCAAAAGTTCCACTGAATTGAAAAGGTTTTTCAATTTTGTTATTATTCCAGATATGACAAGATGGCGCCAGAATATGAAAACACCGTCAGCACTGTCAGTGATTTTCAAACACCAAAGAAATGCAGTGGGACAGGAATTAAAAATAATAAATTAAATGCAACGAGTCACGGCATAGTGACCGAGTTCCTGCAGTCCATGTTTATAATGCCAATATGCAGGCATGATCGTTTATGTGAAATTTGTCATTTCTGAGAATCTGGAGTAAGGTGCAGAGTAAACCAGTAAAGGGCGGTGTAACACCACAAATTCGTCTCCGCATTTGTTTACCTGTTTGGTTTTTCTTGGGGACTTTCCAGTCAGAACTACCTATCCGCCTGGTTACTTCACCATGACTGACCCCGCCCAGAAACAAAGCTCACTCCTGTGAGCTCAGAGCAATTTAACCGCTGAAGGAAGCAAATTATTAATGCATAGGCCAACAGCAGGAGCTACCGCCCTGTAGCTTGAGAGAGAAATATTTTTGTGGTAGCTAAATAGGTTATTTACATTGTGCTGAAGTAGTGTTTTTGGGAATGAATAAAATTCACGATTTCATACTTTGAAAATTCTGTAATAATGAATGAATGGAAAATTCCCTCTAGAATAGCAGAGAAGCAGAACTCTGTAGTGCGTTAATACAAAATGGAGGCAGAAGAACTGACTTAAAGTAAGTGTGCCAGAGTGTCGGCCATCTCACTTCTCAAGGATTGACACAAAATGGCTGCTCAAAAGCACTGGGGTTGGTAAGGGGGGAGTCTGAGTCGCTTACACCATCGATGATCACATGCGCGTCTGTGTCTCTGTGTACACGGCAGGTACTTTCCTGAAACACTATTTTTTATTGATTTGTTATAATGAAGACATTTTCCCACATTGAGTCTTGCATTCTTTACCTGCATGTGCGTGTATGTGTAAATGAGTGTGATTTTATATCATATCGCTATCATTCCTTTAGATATCAGGACAATTCTCCTAATCTCTGCACCCCAATGGTTTTATAGTACCAAACTCATTTGCTCCAACCACACTCTCAGTGTTCGAACATCAAGCATCCGTGTCCAATCCCACTACCAACAAACCTGCATGCTTCCCTTCACTCAGGTTTCATTGGTGAGTGGACAGCACACCCCCAAATTTAAATAAATCAAGTTAGGACAAATTGTTTAGCAGCAAAGTGTTTAGGCAGAACAGAGGAAACAGTTGGGCCACAGACCACAGAGCTTCCTCTCCCAGGTGGTGATCGTGCTCTGGAGCAGAGCATCTGAAGGGCCAGTGATCAGCTAATGCTTAGTACTGGTGACATAAGGAGACTTTAGATGAGAAACAGCGAGCTTTGACCCTGGCAAATCCTTTAAATGTACTCTTCAAAATTCTGCGTCGGAAACCTGTATACAGAATAATGCATGACTCAAAATCTGTTCAAACCCAAAATCTTCTTGCTGTGAGGCAACAGCGCACTATCCATTACGTGACTGCGGCACTGCTAAATCAGCAGTGAACAACATAATTTTAATCTAATTTTATGTTCTTTATTGGTATCCATTCTCTTATTCCACTCTGCTGGATTTACTTGTGTGTTTTTGGTAATCTGTATTTTACCGTGGTCTGTTTGTGCTTTAGGTACCCTGTGTGTCTGAGGTAACTGGGGCTTGTTTGAGGGGAATCTTTATGTCTGCTGTTTTAATGTCACTGGAGAATGTTTCAAGGTTTTTAGTTCATGTTACTTTTTTCCCAAGAGCAGCTTTTTGAATCTTCTCCTCTGCTCAGTTGCTCTCGTAGACGCTGTTTAAAAGTTCTGTTGCGAGAGACGCTTGGACTGTCCTCAGTGTGGTGAAGTCCTGTGCTGTGCTATGCATGCATGTGCAGTGGTGCATAGAGATCCAAGCGCGTGAATGCTGACTGACTTAATATCACGCTCTGAAGTGAAACTCACTCAGCGTCTGTTATCTATTAGCTATTGCACACGACTTACTTCTTTTTCATCTCCAAATCAGTTTGATTTGTTTTGTCGCAGAACTGACTGTCAAAATCTTTTCATTTCTTTTTTCAGTGACATTTACTGTATTTTCATTTTGTTGTGCCTTTCTTCAATCTAAAGCAGTGAGAAAATTAGAGCAAAAATAACTTCAACATAATTAAAATTAGGATGTAAATGTCACTTCCTGGAGCAGTAGCTTATGTTTGCATGGTATTTACTGAGGCTTTAGTTTTAGATACACAATAATAATAATAATAATAATAATAATAATAATAATGACATATTGTGAGCTGGTATGTGGCTGAATAGGCTTGCTAGCCTATATACTCCACTCCACAATTATTTGCACTCCTAGTAAAGAGGTGGAAAAAGGTAATATGAAATTGATTTTTCTATTTTTTTTTGTTAAATCAGCTTAAATCTAAATCGAGCTGCCTATGCAACAAAACTCAAACTAGGTCATCCTCAAATCCCTTAGCGGGAGAATGCTTTTAAACATATGTCCAGATCAACATGAAAACAGGTAACTGAACACAAAATCAGTCCTCTGCCATGGCCACCTCAGTCCTCTGACTTAAACCCCATTGAGAACCTACAGTTTTGGCTGAGCCAGACCTTGGACCCTGGATAATATGGAGAGATTCTGTGAAGAGGAATTATCTCTAATTCAGTGCTGTTTTATTGGCGAAGGTAAATGGTAGATCACAAAATATTTAAAACACGGGTGCAGATAAATGCGGATCATGTGATTTCATTAAAAACAATAATTTCTTTGGGGTTTGTCTTAGAATAACTTAAGTTTTTCTCCCTTTTTCAGAGTTATTTAAAAATAATTAATCAGAAGGGTCATAGCTGCTTTCACTCAATTTTACTAAGGGTGCCAATAATAACGGGGTCACTGCATGTCACCATCAGTCTCAAGTTCGATACCAGGGCGCCGCAGGCTGATTTCAGTTTTGTGAATAAACCTCTCCTACCTGGTTCTGCCAAGAGACTGATTACGAATGTTGTGTTCACTTTGCTATTGGTCCAAAGCTACTCCTATAGCCCCTCATTTTATGGCCTGCACCAATTAATTTAGCTGTCGGGAACAGCAGTGAATTCAGTGGTAACCACAGTGGGCTATCTGAAAGACCTCCCTCCCATGCACAATTAACTGAAATTTATTTTTATTATATTTATAATATAATTATAATTTATTATATATATTTTTTTCAGCAAAATGAAGGAATTTGTGTCTCTGATGCTGATAGGCCTACTTTACGGTATCCACACTGCTTCTGCAGGTAAGACTCAAAGGGGAAGGAGTTTAAAATGTTTTTTTTTTTTTTCTTAAGAATGGATTCACTCGTTTATAGTTTGAGATGATTCCGTTCACTGTTAAAAGTATTAAATGTAGCCTTACCATAATATAGTACAGTATTGATCGTGTGGAAATAGAAGTTTGTTGAGATTTCCCCCCCCCCCTTTTTTTGTTTTTACAAAATTAAATTGTAGTTTTGACAGTCACTCGCAGGTTTTAAGTGAAGCGGCTCAAGGCTCACGCAGGACCTGCACGTGGAATCGCGGTCAGTTTTCAGTTCAGCGCCCTGATAGATGGTGAACGCGTCTGTTTCGCTGAAGCATAAATGTTTGTGGTGATCATATTTTGGTCAGTTTTTTTTTTTAAAGCTGATAGTTATTGGCTGATGATGTGATGTTAGGATTACTTTTCCTCTGAAAATCTGGCGTAGTCGTTTCATGGAAATTTCTTATTGTAGCCTATTTAGAAACACAATTTAGGCTGAGCTTACACCTGATGCTGTTATTTAAAGTGGAGGACTATATACACAATTCGTGTTATTGTGTGCTGGCTTCATTGTGTGCTTGCTTCAGCAGAAGCAGCACACTCTGTTCTCTTACTTCTTCTCCTTCTTATTCTTTTTCTTCTTCCGCCTAAATCTGGCCGACTAACTCCTCCTACACCGTTTAAGCTATTGATTCCATTCAAACTTTAAAAAATTCAGCTTGTTCTGAATTACATTGCATCCGCACATATTTTTTGATTTTATTTTTAGTTTTTGAGATATTTAATTTTAAAAGTCATTTTTTGGGGTCCTATTAAATCAAGCCATTTTTGTGCTGATTCAGTAGATTCAGCTATTTTCTGCTATTTTTTTACTCTGTCGTACTTTTAGCTAGAAATGTCATACAAACTGCAAAATGTTAAGTTAAGCTTGTATAATTTCTTCACTGTTCAAATTTTTCGTAACTTCTATAATTTTTTAATCATAATTTTTTAAAAATAATTTCTGTTACAATACATTCTGGGAACTAACAGTGTGGTGACGTCACTAATAGAGTGGCAATCAGCTATAAAATAGTCAAGAAGTCTTCTGATAATCTTGCTGAAACTCCCACAGTTTTCACTCCACATAAATATTTTTACATCCAAGTTGCAGGAAAAGTTGTGCTGGTCACGAGAATGTAACTATGCAAGCAATCGGACAGACTATTTTGGCAGTATGAGCCGAAAAGCGACGAGAGCACAAACCGAAACTCCATTAACTCCTACTGTATATGAAATGAGACAGAAAATTTCGGTTGGAAACCTGAAAAATACAGTTTTATAACTTGCTCTTGTTCTCACAGTTTTGCCACTAGACACACACAATTTTGACATTTTGCTCAGCAGACTCCCCTCTTTAGTATGGTATCTCCTTTTCAGAGATTGGACTTACTATCCTTGAGGTGGAGGCAGTAGTATGTAAGTGATGCCTTTGCTAAAATCTCCGTTGGACCAAATTCTTTCATCATTAACTCAAATGGTTCAGCGAAATTGTGGCATTATTCTGCCCTCTGCTGGACTTTTTCCTGGCCTCAGCATTATCATCGTTCGGATTAAGATTGAAACGACTGTTAGACAAATCTCATTCTTCTGCATCAAACTCAGTAAAAGAATTTTCGGTATCGTTGTTTGTACGGTCGCTCAAACCAGCTCCAGATTTTCCTTTTGATTTCCTGAAATGTTTAAGCCTTGTGGGAAAAACTTGCAAACTGACGGTTTCTTTTTTTTTTTGTTTTTTTGAGAAATCACAGTTGGAATTCACATCCAGTTGTTCCTCTTTACACAGCAACTTGTCAGTCTCGCAAATCAAGCCATTCTGTTGTATTCTCCAGTCATCTGAAATATTTTTTGACTTTTCCCAGTGAAACAGTTCAGCTTCACATTGAAGTGGTTTTCAGCTCTTTCTCAAACAGTTCACTACAGAAAGAGTTAATGAGAGAATGGTCTCAGCTGCGTATTTGTTTCCCTGGCTAATTTTCTGAATAATGACTTGTTGTTAAGAACATTAAAAGTTTAAAAGTTTGCATTTTGGGCTTGGTCTTTCTTTGCCTTGAGTGTAAATATCAGTGGCCCCAAGAATTGTCACCACCTTTCTCCTCCGGAGCGAGGGCCCTGATGGCTGAGCTCCTCCATTTTGGCTCTTGTGGTGTAGCTCAGCTCCTTCCTTCCTGCCTGTCTAAACTCCTCCATTTTGGCTCTTGTGGTTCAGCTCAGCTCCTGCCTCCCTGCCTGACTGAGCCACCCATTTACCTACAAGCCCGTATACCCCATGACCGGAGCCAGCCTCACTGAACTTCAGTGGCATTTATGTAGCCTATTGTCATTTTTTTTTTTGCTGTTTATTGTGTTGACAGCCTTTTCCAATGATACTAGCACCAGCCAATCTGCTATATGGGCTCCTTTTCGGTGTGTTCATAGATCTGTGGATACTAGGCCTAATAAGTGTATTTGGGCTGTGCCATGAGCTGAAATCCCACCCTCCCACCATCATATCTGTTTTGAGCCAAGCAATAAAAAACAAAGGTCCTTACTTTAAGTTTCTTGGCTAAACCCTCTCACCTCACATCTGCCTGGAGACTAATGACTTGTTAGATCCATATCTTTTGAAACTCTCTGCTCACTCATTGCCAAACCTGTTACGTTATGACGATTTATAATACCTGATTGTATTATTTTGCTCAGCCAGTAGTTTCTGTATGCTTATGTAAGGGTAATGAATATTCATGAGTGCTTGTAAACATTATGACTAGCCTGGGAACACCATAGATTCTTCCATCTGGAAAGTTCTAGATTCTTCAGGAGCCGTCTGGCGGGTTCTATTGTCTTCAAGATTCTTCTTTGTGATGTCAGTCAGGATTCTACTTTATGACATCATGCAGGATTCTTCTATGACATCATACAGGAGTACAAGGCCTATATAAAAGGAACTTGCAGCCGACAGACGGGGGGATCATCTCCGGTCTGCTACACCTGAAAGCTAGACCGGCTTTGCTGGGTGCAATCGGACTTTGGATTACACAGACACCTCTTGGATAAGGACTTTGCGTTGATCAGGATCAACGCACCGAAGACCTCAGATTCCAGTGGATTTTCACCATCATTGTGGGAACATCGCAAGGACGGACAGTTTGGGCTAGTGAATAGTACTTTTATCTTCAATGTAGTAATTTCATTACCCATTCCTGCATTATTGTAATTGCTGCGTTCATTCGCTCAGTTACTTAATAAATCGTTTAAATTTAATCCTTCTTCTAAATTCGAATCTTCCAGAATATTCTGGAACACACTCCTGTCCGAAACAAACCTCTGACTTATATATTTAATATGTCTATTATGACAAGCAACATACAAAAAGTATGGAAAACTGCAAATGTTCACCCCTTTATTAAAAGGGGAGGGATTCAAGTAATTTAAATGATTACCGTCCAATATCCAGGTTGTCCTGCCTAGCTAAGATTCTGGAATCCCTGGTTAATTCTCAATTACAATCTTTTTTTAACTGAAAATTGCATTTTGAATACTCACCAATCTGGTTTCAGATCTGGGCACAGCACTGTTACTGCTACTTGTTTGGTTATAAATGACATTGTAAGAGCACTAGATAACAGACAGCATTGTGCAGCCCTTTTCATCGACCTGTCTAAGGCATTTGATACTGTTGATCATGCCCTTCTTTTGAAAAAATTATCAGACGTTGGCCTTGACAAATCTGCTTGTAACTGGTTTAAAAACCATCTTGAGGATAGGACTCAAAGTATTTCATTTGAAAACATTCAGTCTCGAAGTGTCAAATCAGCAGAGGAGTTCCACAAAGTTCAATTCTTGGCCCTTTGTTATTCACTATCTATTATTCACTATCTATTAATTATATTGGCTCATCTTTGGATCATTATAAACTGCATTTATATGCTGACGATACCATCATTTACTCGACTGCTTCTTCAGTTTAGCAGGCCAAATCTAATCTGCAGCATGATTTTAACTGTATTCAAAGATCTCTAATTGAGTTGAAGCTCGTGTTAAATTGCCCCTTCCGCGAGAAAATGGAATTATCTGTTAGTATTTGAATATGGTAGGTCCATAATCAGTTTGTGACATGTCGTGGTTCTTGAACTCCAACACCACTTGAAGTATTGGTTTTTGCGAATAAAAGGGAATAGGCGGAGAATTTACGTCAATAAAAAAACGTGTTGCAGTGTTACGAAACACCGCAAATTGAATATTCATATTCTCGCAGGTACTCGCCTACTCTGGAGTGTAACCGCCCACACAAAGATTCAAGCAATGCGCCAACTGTCAGTGTCATCCACTGTCTACAGCAGGGGTCGGCAACCCGCGGCTGTGGAGCTGCGTGCGGCTCCTCAGCCCTTCTACAGTGGCTCCCTGCAGCTTTGAAAAAAAATTAATAACGGCTATTTAAATTTATTTTTTTTTTCAAACAAAATATTGCTTATTTTGAAGATCGGGGAGATACTGTGACACTAAAGAAAAGCATTTAATATATGTGACCCCACCCGTGAAAACACGGCTAAACTCGCCTGGTCTAATTTTGAGATAAAGACCGTCAAGTAGTCCCTGTGATAAAAAGTGACAAAGACATGAGATGTGAGTTTATGGCTGTAAATGATAGGTTACATATTAGGGTTTCGAAATAAACTTCAAAAATTAATTACTAACATCATACATATTAAAATTAATGAATTTATTTAAACTTCATTTAAGCGGAAGTTGCTTTCCACAAGCCTGGTCTATTATGTTTTCAATCGGCTTTTAGTTTACCTTCGGCAGATGAACGCCTGATAGTTTGGGTGTCATATGGTTTAGGAACTTCTTTTCTACCGTTGAAAATGAATGTAGACGATAATGCGCACCATCGGAAAGCAGGTCAATCGAAGGTACGGCAGATGAGTTGCGATTTAACCCGGGTGCGGATTTCTCTACGGATTGTGTCGTATCACCACGGATATTTCAGAAATGAAGCGTTTGCGTTTGTTTGTTAACGTCTTTTGAAGCTAACCATCCTAGTTTGAGGACATGTCATGCCTGCCAAAATTTTGAAATGACCTCACTCAGTCAATATTACAGATATCAGTTCGTTTTTTTTTTCACGGAATATTCCTTACATGATGTAGAATGACCTTGTGTAAAAAATAAAAAATAAAAACTGTTCATCACCAGAAAATGACTTTAGCTGGGTTATCACAGGCAGGGATATAGGTGACCTATTAGCAATTGCAAATGACGAGACATCTGTCTTGTTGCGTTTTCATTTTGGCAAGGTGAGATGATGCATTGGGGCTCGATGCATAGGCTACTAACATGAAAGTAGGCTATTCCGAGAGCTAGGCCACTTTTAGAATGTCTTAAAAAAATCAATAGCCTAATCGCAGGGCTGCCAAATTTCTTTGCATTCTCACACATACGGCGACTCTCACGTATTTTCGAGACATATTCACCGAAGTCAGCAATTGTTCAATCAGCGCGTATATTAATGAGAGTCTCGCGCATAATTGAAGTCCTTGTGCATGGGTGTTTCAGTTTCACTAGCGTGGCGGTGGATTTCACCACTAGTAACATGGAAAGCGATTATGACTCTCTTAAATGCGCATTAATTGCTGACTACGGCATAGGAACGCGAATGCCACTAAGAAGTGTGAGACTTGAGCCGAATGCGTTGGAGTTGGCAGCTCTGCAATCGAGAGGGCTATGAGACATTTCGTCTAATTTGTTAGACAGGCTAGTAAAATTACCACTATGAAACGTCCATTGTTATATGTGTTGATGGCATTTCCAGCATTGCATAGGCCTCCTCTCCAGATTCGGGGTCATATATATACATAAGGCAATATTTGTGAACTTTGTGTAGTCATTGCTTCGCTGAAGTCTTACTATGCTACCTGTAAAATCTGTTGTCTTTCACCATCTATGGTTGTAGCTAGCTAGGCTCTGGGCCAGTAGGGCATTGGGGCTGTTTACATATTGAATATTCACGAATGTAGCTGAACTATCCAATCAGCGCGAAGCTCATTTAAACGCCGGATATTCATGAGGGAACTCGCCCGTCTTCTCAGGCTGCCTTTCAGTGATGCTTAAAAGGTCATCAAATAAGCGATCCAAGGCACTTTTCCCACAAATAATGGTATGAATACGATGGCAGGGCATTGGGGATTAACACAAAATGTCGGGATATGTCTGGAAGGGGCACTTTAAATGAGGACAAAACCAAGTTCATGGTATTCACCAAAGCTAGAAAAAAGGGCCTCCTTGATTTTCATATTTGTTCCCTGCAGGGTAGCCAAATTGAGCATGTCCCCCATTGTAAATACTTGGGCATTTGGCCCAAGTCATGACAAGCGGACTTTATATATGCATATTGAAAATTGAACCGAAAAGATAAGGAGTAAAATAGGCTTCTCATACAGAAATAGGGCTTGTTTCAATTTCGAAAGTAAAAAGAAGATTGTGCACTCAGTAATACTCCCCATGCTTGAGTATGGTGATGTGATTTATAGAAATGCATCTACTTCTGTCTTAAAACCTTTAGATTCTATTTATCATTCTGCTATTAGATTTATCACTGGTCTTGACTTCCGCACCCACCATTGTGTCTTATACAAGTCAGTAGGGTGGGGGTCATTGAAAGCTAGACGACACTACCACTGGTTTTTATTTGTTTATAAATGTGTTTTATTGAAAATCCCTTTTTATCTAGCTAGTCTTCTTACTCAGCGAGTGGGTTGCATGGGACACGGTCACAGGACTCATTGTATCTGAATGTTCCTCGTGTTAGAACAGAGCTCGGTAAGACGGCTTTTTATTATAATGTCCCACACACCTGGAATCAGTTGCAAACTGAATTGAAACTGAATGAACTGGATCCTTTTGGACATTTTAAAACTTTGATCAAATCATTTTATCAAGACAATTGTTGTTGTTTTAATAAATTTTTCCCTTTAACAATGGAATTGTATTATTATTTTTTTTTTCTCCTTCTTGTTACTACAAATGTCCCTGTGAACTGTGTTATTTTAATTGTTTGTAATGCAGGGCCCTGCTGAAAAGGAGACATGGTCTCAGTCAGGCCCCCTGCTTAAATAAATCTAAATAAATAAATAAAATGAATAATGATGCCTCCCGCTTTATTGGTTAAGAGAAAATTCTCTGAGCCAATCATATTATTGTGTGCTCTTCCATCTCACAGCGGTAGTGAGGATAGTGGCAGCATTAGGCTGAATCCATTTCTGTGTTCCCAATACGAACCTTCAATTCTGGTTTTTTTGTTTGGATCAGATTTGTCCGTCTTTACGGTTCACATCCATAATTAGCTGAGCATGTGAACATATTTAAGTGAGAAACAGGCATAAGCATGATTCATGATGTACAACCCCAATTCCGAAATAGTTGGGACAAAGTGTAAATTGTGAATAAAATCAAAACGCAATGACTTTCAAATCACACCAGCCAGTATTTTATTCACAATAGAACAGAGATAACATAGCAAATGTTGAAACTGAGAAATTTTACAATTTTATCCACAAAATGAGCTCATTTCAAATTTGATGGCTGCTATAGGACCCAAAAAAGTTGGGACAGGGGCCTGTTTACCATGGTGTAGCATCCCCTCTTCTTTTTCACACAGAGTGGAGGTGTCTGGGCATTGAGGAGACAAGTTTCTTGAGTTTAGCCATTGGAATTTGATCCCACTCTTGTTTAATACAGGCTTCCAGCTGCTAGAGAGTTTTGGGTCTCCTTTGACGGACATTTCATTAAATTATGCGCCAAATGTTCTCAATCGGTGAAAGATCAGGACTGCAGGCAGGCCAGTTCAGCACACAGACTCTTCTACTACGAAGCCACGCTGTTGTCATAGCTGCAGTATGTGGTTTTGCATTGTCCTGCTGAAATAAACAAGGCCTTCCCTGGAATAGATTTTGTCTGGATGGGAGCATATGTTGCTCTAAAACCTTTATATACCTTTCAGCATTCATGGTGCTTTTTAAAACATGCAAGTGTCCCACACCATATGCACTAATGCATCCCCATACCGTCAGAGATGCTGGCTTTTGAACTAAACGCTGATAACTGGAGGGGTGGTCTTTCTCCTCTTTAGCCATGGGCAACGCCTATGATTTCCAATAAGAATGTCAAATTTGGACTCGTCTGACCACAGAACACTTTGCCACTTTGTTACAGTCCATTTTAAATGAGCCTTGGCCCACAGAACACGGCGGCGCTTCTGGATCATGCACAACAACGGCTTCCTTTTTGCATGATAGAGTTTGAGTTTGGCGGACTCTGTTTGGTTTCTTGAAGTATTCCTGGGCCCATTTAGTAATGTCAATGACGGAATCATGCTGGTGAGTGATGCAGTGGCATCTGAGGGCCCGAAGATCGTGGGCATCCAGTAAAGGTCTTCGGCCTTGTCCCTCACGCACAGAGATTTTTCCAGTTTCTCTGAATCTTTTGATGATGTTTTGCACTGTCGATGATGAGACCTTCAAAGTCAATGCGATTTGATGTTGAGGAACAGTGTTTTTAAAGTATTCCACAATTTTTTTATGCAAGCCTTCACAGGTTGGAGAGCCTCTGGCCATCTTTACTTCTGAGAGACTCAGCCTCTCTAAGACATCCCTTTTATAGCCAATCATGTTACACACCTGATGCCAATTAACTTAATTACTTGCTAAATGTTCTTTCAGCCAATTCACTTATACATTAACCCCTTCGTGCAGAAGCCAAATTTGGCTATTTATGAGTTACCCAAATTAATGCTTTATAATTCAAGACTTAAGCTTCATAAAGAGGACAAATGTGGCTCAACTCAGAAAAGACACTTACAGCATTTAGAATTACATCGTATTTCAGTTTATTTTCATGATTTTGGTAGAGAAAATGGGCTGCAAACATAAAAAATTTATATGAGAATTCACTATTGAAATTGCAAAAAAAAAGAATACTGAGAATTGAAAAACTGCTGGGGCTTAAATCTATACATTTCTGGGATCATAAACTCCTTGACCACAAGTAGAATTCATCTTCAACATTACATTCTAGATTACCAACATGCTATTAGCCAAATTATACAGCTATCCAAGTGACTCCCCAAAGTCTGAGATCCCTAAAAATGGTGCACTGTCAAATCATAAAATAATCATGTATTTAACACAAATAAAGTTTTGAGGCATGAAATTTAATATGAACTAATGATTTTCTGGTTGAGTTTAGCATGCATTTATCAATATCAGTGCAGCTGAACATCAGTGGTCACCAGTAACCTCTCCAAACACAAAACATGCCTTTTCTCCATAATAAAGTTTAGAGTTTTGTCCATTTTTTCTTCAAAGTCCTCCAAGCCAGCACACATACTCATTAAATAAACTGCTGATTAAACGGTCAGAACATTCACCCTGCAATGAAACTAGCAGTTCCGACTTCCGAGCTCACAAACTCATTTCAACACTTATAAGGAATAAGTACAACTCACTAACTCAATAATATCTGAATTCTGAAATATACCTTATTGTAACAGAACAGACATTCCACTTTCAGGGAAGTTCAAACAATATATACCTCCCTAGATTCAACAGAACGGTGCAATGAACGTACCAGGGGGTCCACCCAAATGCATGGGCAGTTCACGTTTTAAACAGGAAAAAAACCCCGGCATTCGACTTTGTTGAATACGGTATACATTCCAAAACAAAAAGCAAAAGTAGCAGCCTAACCTTTTTCATTGAATCCCTCCTCCAGAGACAGATGTATCCAGTAGACAGGCCCCTCCGGTCCTGTTTCATTCGAAATAATTCCCATTGACCATGTCCTTATCTCATTTAAATCCTGTAAATGTAACTGAACACTTCAAGGCCAGTTTTGCGAGTCTTTTTCTCTATAAATCGCGTCTATTTCAGCCGCGCAATGTGCGCAACGTAGACAGGATACAACCGAGCTTGCTCATACGCATAGGCTTGTATGCTCTTATAATTGTCCAATCAATGTGTTTCACTTACTGTGGAACGTTTAAACACTCTGAAATTGGATAAGAAACGAGCCAATCAACACATCATTACCAGGGAAGTTTCACGAGGGCGTGAACTATAACTGTGCAGTTACGCAGAAGAGCCTGAGTGTATAATTGAGTGATTGGCTATCAACACCAGTGATTGGGTGGATATAAGGAAGCGCTGAATTTGTCTATGAAGGAATCTACACGTAAATCCAAGGTACGGAGCTATGCATTTTTTGTATGTGATGACTGTAATTGACAGTAGAATGTGAGAGAATCAATACCATGTCAAATGTTTTGCTTTAGAAAACTGATTTTTCTGAACCACTAATTGGAATACCGTTGGCTCACTGTAGCTGAAGTGGTTGCTACAGAGGACGACGATTTTTTCTGTCGCGAGAGATCATTTTTTTAAACTGCTGGATCGATACTATGGGCAAGGATATTGACCAGTTTGCACATCAGGCTTAGCTGAGGAGTTTAATTCATGCAACTCTTGAAAAACAGGGAGTGGAGCGAACTTCCCCATATTAAAAACCGCATTCGAACTCTGCTTGCTTGTGAATATTCTATAACTGATCCGGGGGTGCCATCTAGTGATCGAGTACAGTAACTGCATGCTTAAATTTGCAGTTCCACAGGCGCAAGTGTCTCCATCTGCAGAAAGGGATTAATTGCTTTTTTAGCCCTTTTTAGCCTGTGTCCCAACTTTTTTGAGACCTGTTGCAGCCAGAAATTTTGGAATAAGCTTATTTTGTGGATAAAAATGGAAAATGTCTCGGTTCCAACATTTGAAACGTTTTCTGTGTTCTATTGTAAATAACATACTGGCTCGTGATCTGAAAGTCATTGCATTTTGATTTTATTCACAATTTACACTTTGTCCCAACTATTTCGGAATCGGGGTTGAAGTTAATGGCAACAGTAGTGTTTGGAAGATGAGTTTCAATTCCTGTAACCTGTGAGAGGCCCATTAATAACATCTCTGAACTCCATCCATCCACTGTCTCAGTGGTTCTCAAACTCAGTCCTGGTGGATCACCGTGTGTGCAGGTTTTCATTCCAACTGCAAATGCAACCCTAAAATTTTAATGAGTTGTTCGTTTTTCTTCAATACACTTTTAAGCAATATTGTCAAAAATAGCTATGCATGCTATGAAAAATTAATGTTCAATATTGACAAGCCATATGGGAGACAGCAGAATAAGAGAGAAAGGGACAAGTGTGAGAATGCTTTTTACAGACTACAGCTCGGCGTTCAACACTATTGTACCCAGCAGGCTGGTCACTAAACTCCTCAACCTGGGCATGAGCAACACTCAATGTGCATGGGTTAAGGACTTTCTATCTGACCGCCCACAGTCAGTCAGACTGGGCCCACATCGATCCTCCAGTCTGTCTCTCAGCACCAGTGCACCCCAAGGCTGCGTGCTAAGCCCGTTGCTGTACTCCATCTTCACATATGACTGCACCTCCACCCACCCCTCAAATACAATCATAAAATTTGCGGACGACACGACTGTGGTGGTGGGACAGATCACCAATGGCAAAGAGACAGCTTACAGAGATGAAGTTGACAGACTGGTAGAATGGTGCACAGGAAACAATCTGACCCTGAATGTCAAGAAAACCAAAGAAATCATAGTTGACTTCAGGAGGCACACGGAGGACCCTCCCCCTTAATCATCAAAGGAGAGGTAGTAGAGAGGGTCTCCTGTTTAAAATTTCTGGGCACCTGGATCACTGAGGATCTTAAATGGGAAACAAATACAACTGCCATTGTCAAAAAGGCGCACCAGCGGCTCTACTTTTTACGCTCACTCAAGAAAAACAGCCTGTCTGCCGAGCTGCTCGAGGCCTTTCATCACTGCTCCATCGAGAGTGTTTTAACTTATTGTATCACAGCATGGTACGCCAACTGCTCAGAAAACAACTAGAAATCCCTGAAACGAGTCATAAGAACGGCTGACAAAAAAATCATTGGACTCCCCCTGCCCTCACTCGATGATATTTTCAGGACCCGATGCCTCCGCCGAGCGAGCAGTATTCTGCAGGATGGAACACACCCCTCACACCACCTCTTATCTCTGCTCTCTTCCGGCAGGCGTTATGGGGCCTTCAAAGCCTGCACCACAAGGCTGCAAAATAGTTTTTTCCCAAGGCCATTACAGAGCTGAACAGACATACCCAGCTTTGGCCAGAACAACTGCATTGTTCTAAACAGAACAATGGGTACGTGCAATACGGGACTAAAACAATATTGGGCATGTGCAATATGGGACTTAGACAATGTGGGACAAGTGGACTTAGGCCTGTGTGGGTCAGGGCAATATTAGGATTCTTTGTAACATGGGACTCAAAAGGGACTGTGCAATACTCTGCTGCTACCACTGCTTTATTATTTTATTATTTTTTTTTTTGCAAATCCCCGGATGCTCTTAAATATTTATTTATTGATGTGAGTGTGTATGTGCGTGTGTGTGCATGCAGATGTACGTGTGTGTGTTTGGGGGGGGCGTCTGTGCACAAGTCTGTGTGTGAGTACGGGCATTGTTTTTGAGGCTGCACAAGCAAATTTCGTTGTGCTTTTACTGTGCAACGACAATAAAGGCGATTCTGATTCTGAGACATTTAAACAGATGTACAAATAACTTTAAGAATATCAGTAGGCTCTTGATTAGAGTAATTATTGATGCATGGTCACTAAATTGAACCACCTACATGACATTGAGGAGTGAGAAGGCAAAACAATTGACAATGACTAACACCTGCTTTGTGATTATATTGTAGAAAAGAATGTAAGAACTTTAAGCTTGTCTGTAGCAACCTATGGGAGGTGGGAGCTCAATTATGAACTTTTGTATGACTTGAATCAGTAAATATATTTGAACTTGTGCAATTACTTGTATTGCAGCATTATAAAGACAATATGGACATGGGCCTTTCATTTCCCATGGTAGGAATAGCATTTTTCTCATAACGTGAAGTTAGAGAGTAAAAAAAAAATCCAACTAATTAAGACAATCAATCAATCAATAACCTTTATTGCAGGGAAGTCCCACTGAGACAGAGGTCTCTTTTGCAGGGGAGCCCTGATTACAATAAAACAATTACAATGGAGGGTTCAAGACAAACAGCACACAAAAGTCAGAAACAACGATTTCAGATTAAAGGAATAACAAGTCTTAAACTAGAATAAAACATAATAAAAAGTAATAAATATATATAACATACACTATATATACATATACATAAGAACATAGGACAGAAAAATGAGCAAATCCTACCATAAACAAAAGCAAATACATCTGGCCTCCAGAAGCAATATATCCAACACTAATTTCTTGAAAGACACAAAGGGGATAAGGCTGTCTAGCTTCAAGGTATCCTGGAAATTATTCCACATACAAGATGCGAATGCACTAAAAGAGGTACCGCCCAAATTTGGTCTCGTCCTGGGAGCCTCTACCAAAAACCACTCTTGTGATCTGGTATGCCGACTTCTGATTTTATGGATAAGAGCTTAGTGAGATATGAGGGAAGTTGGCCTAGCAAAGCTTTATAAATGAATAAAATACAATGTACCTTCCTTCTAAAATGAAGGGAAAACCACCCTACAGAATTATATAAAGCACAGTAATGGGTTCGGAAACCATCACCTGTGATGAAGCACAATGCGCTACGATAGATTGCATTCAAGGGTCTTAAGATACTATTAGAGGCATGCCTGTAAAGGACATCTCCGTAATCAAATATGGGAAATATTGTTGCCTGGACAATCCTTTTCCTATTCTCCAAAGAAAAACAGGACCTGTTTCTGTAAAGAAACCCGATTTTCATTCTAAGTTTCTTGGACAGGTTGGACACATGCGTCTAAAAGAGAAGTCATGATCCAAACAGATACCCAGATATTTGTGAGACTGAACCTACTCAATTTGAGCACCAGTCACTGAGAAAATGGAGTCACCTGGCATAATTGTATTCTGTGCAGAAAAGATCATGAACTTTGTTTTATCAGTATTTAAAACCAGTTTAAGATCAGCTAGAGCATGCTGTATAACGTTAAAAGCAGATCGTAAATATGTGAGGGCCTGTAAGCATGTTGGAGCAGAAGAATAAAGCACTGTGTCATCTGCATAAAAATGAACCTTGCAATTAGTTACATTATGAGCAATGTCATTTATATAAATTGTGAATAAAATTGGCCCAAGAATGGAACCTTGGGGTACACCTTTTGTCACCTTTAGAAATTGAGACTGTGCATCCCCAGAAATAATAGCTTGTGTTCTATTTGAGAGGTAGTCCTGGAACCATGAGCATGCTCTGTAACCAAGACCAATGGAGGACAATTTATTTAATAAAATAATATGATCTACTGTGTCAAATGCTTTTGCTAAATCAATAAATAGGGCCACACATTTTTGTTTACTATCCACAGCTGTTACTAAATCATTTATAACCAATGAAGCTGCTGTAATGGTGCTATGTCCAGGCCTGAGACCAGATTGTTGTGACGTTAAAATGTTGTTGCAAGTTAAGAAATTGCAAAGTTGTTGCTTTACAAGAGATTCTAAAATCTTAGCCAGGCATGGCAATTTTGAGATGGGCCAATAGCTGTTTACTGAACTGGGATCACCCCCCCTTAAATAAAGGAAAAACATGAGCCGCTTTCCATATACCGGGAATAGACCCGGTTGATAATGACAAGTTAAAAATATTAGTTATTGAATGTGCAATCAGTGGGGCTGCAAGACGCAAGAGACTCGGAACTAAGTGATCCTCTCCAGTGGAATTATTTACATCTATACGTTTTAATTCTAGTAGGACCTCATTAACGTTTAATTCCCTGAAAGAAAACAATACTCTAGGATTTTGAGAATTTGTAAATTCACTAGAGCTAAGATCAGACTTATCTCCTATATTGATTATAAAAATTTAATTTTGATTGATTATAAAAATTTTCAAAAAGGTTTCCGGCCGCTATAAAATGTTGGTTAAAAAAGTCACAGATTTTGTGCTTATCAGTAATAGGACCAGAATCCGTGTAGATAGAATGAGGTAATGAAGAAGAAGGACTATTATTCAGGGACTTGACAATTTTCCAAAATTTCGCCGGATTACCTTGACATTTAGCCAATGACGAGATATATTCAGATATATTCAGCGAAATATTCAGATTTCGCCTTTTTTTATCAGTAAGCAGCATTTGTTTCTTAGTTTTCTGAAAACCTGCCAGTCAGACAGTGCCTGAGTTTCCCTAGCTTTAACCCAAGCTTCATCCCTTACGCAAAGATCATTGGATAAAGCAACCGAAAACCAAGGATTTCTTCTGTTTTTTACTGAGTCTCTTGACCGGAGCATGCTTATCAACAGCACGATTACACACAGAAGTAAAATGAGCTAACGCTAGGTCAGGGTCTGGAATAAAACTTGCAAAGCTTAAATCACTCCAGAAAATATTGTGGAGGAAGGCCTGTTCACAGAAATGTTTAAAATTTCTTTTAGTATTAAAACATGGGGGTGTCTTTGAAACTTTCATATCCCTAATACACACTACTGGGCAGTGATCACAAACATCCAGGGAAAAGATGCCACTCAGAGTGTACTTGCGCGGTCCATTTGTTAAAATTAGATCAATTAAAGTTGATCGTGATAAATATACTGGACAAAGAAAGTTAGGGATCACCCAACTTTTCAATATTAAAATATGATATGGAAAAAAAATACAAACTATCAAATATTTCAAATTCAAAATTTGGGGTGATCCCTAACTTTATTTGTCCAGTATATTTAAAATTTGGTCGCATGGGCTCTGAAATAAGTTGCGACAGAATCAGGTCATCACAGACTTCTTTAAAATGGTTCGAGGACGGCGATAGCCAGTCGATGTTGAAATCGCCCGCAACAACTAATTTGGTGAGTGCACATGCAGACAAGATTTTAGAGAGATTGATTATGGAGGAGGAAAGCGCGCTCGCTGGACGATACACACCTGCTAGTATAATACTTCCACTACCCAAACCAATTTTAAGAACAGGACACTCATGCTCAGGCATAGAGGAGGATAATAAAACATTAACAGTGAGAGAGGATTTTACAAAAATCACTACACCTCCCCCTCCCTTACTCCTGTCACACCTAAAAACACTATAACCAGCCAATGCTATATCAAGGTCTGACACAGAAGCATTCAACCAGGATTCATTTGCAAGAAATATACCAGGATTACTTTGAAGAACCAAAGCCCTAATACAATCCATTTTCGATAACAACCTCCTTACAATAAGACACAGAATACCAAGACCACACTTCCAAGATTGGAATGCTACTGGAGTTAAAACAACAGGAGAGACAGTTAAAATAACATCAGGTGACTGAATATGGAGTTGTAACAGATTAGTGACAGAAACACCACTGGGTCTGTATTTCTGCCGTGGCAGGCGTGTGCGAGCGACTTTCGGAATAGGCTGTGCAGTTATACCAGTTGTCACAGAAAATGATAGGCTTACACAATTACTAGCGCTGCCTGGGATATTTAAAAAGCCTACAGATAGTCCAAGTCCACTAGAATATGCAACAAGACTAGGTACAACCTGGTATATGGCTGTGTTATGATTCTGCTTTTGCCAGGCCATGTTTTTGTTATGACTCTGCTTTTACCAGGCCATGTTTTGATTTAGTCCATGTCATGTTTTGTATATTTCTTGTCTTGCCATGCCATGTCCTTTTCCTGCCATTTCTCATAGTCACTGTTTGGATTATCATTCTGGTTTATGTATTTCTCCATGCCATGCATTGCACATTGGTCCTCATTTATCAAACTTACGTAGGATCTGGTGTAGATTCTGGTGTAAATATCAGCGTTCGCTAGGTGTCACGTCTGATTTACTAAAAGTGTGTATGTCACTGATTTCGGTGTAGAACTGGCGTGGCGTTGATAAATCTGGCGGCTGAAACCATCATAATTTATATGACACGCCCTTATAAATTCATGCTCCGGGAGGCATGGTCCTGCCCACTTTACGACATGGACTCTCAAAAGACGGCAAAGAAGAAAGAACTTCACTGAGGAGGAAATATAAATTATCACGTCCGAGGTGGAGAAAAACAAAATAATTTTATTTGGAAGCCTTAAGAGTGGCATAAAGGGAGCCCAGAAGGCTGCAGTTTGAAAACTATTGCTGTTATGTAAACCCGTGGGGTGGAAAACCGGAGTGCAGCAGAGGTTTGATTTAATTCATTAAAAAATAGAAGTGACAATTCGCACTTATTTAAGTGCGTCCAAGCACAAAAATTGATCGAAATTCGCGTTACACGCACTTATAAGTGTGCCAAGATACACATTTCCCCATTGCCCACACTTATTTTAAGTGTATCCAAAGCTAAATTTTTTTACTTGGCCAAACTTATTTTAAGCGGTACTTTCTATAAGCGGCCCTGGAATGGTCATCAATTGGCGCACTTATAAGTGCGGCCAAGAAAAAAATTCAGCATTGGCCACACGTATAAGTGCGAATAACATTGGCCTTAATAAATTCAATTTATAGATCCATGATATTTCAGGTTATATAGCCTACATATTAGACAATCCAAATGCTTACATGTAGGTTAAAAAAAGTGGTCCGATTTTAAGATCGCCACCAAAAAACGGGTTGCGGTGCTCAGGCGCAGCAGCGCACGGACCTATGGAGGCCATTCAGGCTCAAACCTCCAGCTGCCACCGTTCCAGGAGTTGCATGGCAGCAGGGCTCCCCCTCCATTGTGGGACTACGAGGTGGTGCGGACACGGATGAGTCCCCACCGCCTCGATCGGAGCTGCATGGAGGGTAATTGTTAAAATACAGAGGGTAATTGTTAAAATACAGTCTGCAGAGATCACTCTTCATTGTACTTTTATTAGTATTACTGCATGACATTTTATTGTTTTCCACACAAAACGAGCAGCCACTCGTCACTTTCCCGGAGGAGATCATCTCTGTGCCGAAAGTTCCTCACACGTTAGACAGAAGCATATTCCTCTAACAATAGAAGATCTGCCATTGTCAAAATGTGATCATGGTCAAAATATCCGTAGGCCTATATATACTGAGCAACAAAAGAAACGCAAGTTAGCCAGTTAGTCAATGTACTCTTATGGCTACTCAGTCGAAGTGACGGCAAAATAAAGAGAAGTTTGATGAAACGAGTGTAAATGAGCACGCGCTAGTAATAAATTTGCTTTTCTAAAATAATTACACGCAAACTTATTTTCCAGTCTGCCTTTAATTAACTTATATGTTTTTTTGTTGTTCAGTATATATCTGACTGGATGAGCATCTGACACACCACACTACATATCTGCCAAGCCACGCATTGCGCTTAATCAAATTGACTGTAATTGTCAGCCGTCTGGCCTGACAAGCAGGTTGTCTCAAAATATAAGTTTAATAATTTCTCAACACAGATGTCTAATTTATTTATTTATTTATTCATTCATTCATTTATTAATTTAGCCTATATCTATTCAGCCTAATTCATTTTACTAATAAGAGCAACATCAGCATGACGTCCGCAATGCTGCATATGGTTTATTACTCATTTTGACAGCTGCACTCGTTCCTGCGTGTTGTTCGTGGGTTTCAAATTTGCGTACTCCTGGTCAGACCTGGCGTGAGATTTTTGCGGACCGTTCGCTCACGTTCAGATTGATAAATGCCGATCCTTGCGGGAGATTTGGCGTACACCCATTTTTTTGGTGTACATACGTTTGATAAATGAGGGCCATTGTCTCCCCAGTCTGGTCATATGTGTTGAGACTGTTTTGTTCCCTAGTTTTGCATGCCACGTTTTCAGGTGATTTCATGGTTTCTGGGTTTCCAATTATTCCTTCCAATCTCGTTTGCTTCCTTCGCCTTGCTGTTCTATCTTTACTAATAAATACTAACAGTTTATTATTTTGAATAAATTACTAACAATACTGACATTGTTTATAGTGCTAACTTACTAACGAGCACTAGAGATTGTATAGCTGCACATTACGAACTGACTAACGAGCTCTCAGCACTCGCTCTGCACTTATCTCCGCCCCTTGCCTTCACTCACTTTACTTTGCTGCAATTCGGCGGATTCTCCGCACCTTGTTAAACACTGTTCTGCCTCTCACTCTCTGTGCACTTTAGAACTCCCTAACCGGAGCCGTTTGTTTGTCATAGGCTGTCTGTGTAATCCCTGTCTGCGTTTTGGCTTTCACCAATTTCATGTGGTTAGGAACTTCCTCTTGTTCATTCCCTTGTTAATTAGTCTGATCCAGCTCACCTGTTCCCTATGATAGCATATGACTTCCCGTATGTGTATTTAAGCAGTCAGATCATAGCCAGCCCTTGTCAGAACGTTTTCTCGTCTGCTTGTGCTACTCTGTTCATGCCCTGTTTTCATAGCGTTATACTTCTGACTGGGACGTCCCGGATTTTGATTCTGCCTCTACCCTATGATTATACTTTGCCTGTGTACCGAACCTGCTTTGCCTGACTTCGAGATTTGTGATTGCTGCCCTGGTAACGAACCTTTTCTGGCCCTCTGGATTGTGTTTTTGGATTCTGGACTTTGTACCGTTGCCTTCAATTCTGCCAGGGTTTTTGCCCCTAAGTTCAATAAAACTAATTTTGCTGCACTTCCTGGTACTCGCGTGTGATTCCAGAACGCACCCTCACAGTACGTTCTGACCAACATGGCCTGGCAAAAGCAGAATCATAACAGGCTGGGCCGCCAAGTGCTGTATGAGAATGTGGGCCCAAGAAAAGGGTGCTAAATGAGGCAAAGCTCACGCAATTATATGAAGTGCAAGTTTAGTAATGAGCAGGAGTTGATAAATTATTTACAAAGTGGGTGAGGAGAGTGGGAGAGAGAGTGTGAAAGTGTTTACATAAAGCATTATTCGATATTGGTGATGGTTGAATATGGTTAACTATGTGACAAAAAAATTGAAATGCAATTAATTTTAATGAATTGATTACCTATTGAAAGCTCTCGAAAAGGCCTTGTAGTTGACACCAAGATCATGAGAATTGGCCGAGAAATAAGAAAGTTTAGAAATTTTATAGTGCCCCCAAATAGCGAATTGTTTGGCATTTATTTCAGTCGCTGCGGATAAAGAAAAGTGTGTTGAGAAGTGAGCAATTTAGGTCAATTTTACCTCAAATATGGTAGACAGTCAAAAGAATGATATAAGCAATGTTTAAAAAAATGCACTAAAATACAAGAATTCAGGAAAGAAAGCATGAACGATTTTCATAAGCGACAGTTACAACCTGACCAAGTATTGCACTTTGTCACATAGCTAATATGACAACAAAGGTGTATAAAGTACTGGGGGAAAAAAAGTTACGAAAAAGTAAAAGTACCATTACTTAAAGTTACTTTGGTAAGAGTTGAAGTCACCCATAAGAAAATGATTTGAGTAAAAGTCTTAAAGTAGCTCACATTAAATGTACTTAAGTACCAAAAGTATCTTGTGAAAAGATATAATTAAGTATCAAAAGTGCAAGTACAAAGTATTTTTCATAGCACGCATAGAAAGAAGCAAAGCAACCACACATTGTTCTCTCCTTGTGCTCTTTAATTTTCAGGTGAATGAAAGATACAGTATTTAAAACAAACTGGCAGTCTCTCCTTTATATATTTCTTCTTCTTCGAGTTTACTGGCAGATTAAAAAACCACAATAATTGACCGTAATTAATAGAATTACATGGTATCAATACCATGTTGAATTTTTGCTTGAGAAAACTGCTTTTTCTGAACTTCTAATTGGGATACCATTGGCACACTGTAGCTGAAGTGGTTGCTACATTGGACAACAATTTTTTCTGTAGCAAGATTATATATATATATATATCATTTTTATTATGATTTTTTGAACTGCTATGGGCAAGTATATTGCGCAGTTTGCACATCAGGCTTAGCTGAGGAGTTAAATTAAGGCAAGTCCTGACAAACAGGGATTAGAGTGAACTCGTCCGTATTCCAAGAGCTCGGCTTGCTTGTGAATATTCAATAACTGATCCGGGAGTGCCATCTAGTGGTATAATATTGTAACTGCATGCATACATTTGGAGCTCGATGTCCGTTGGCAAACACATCCGCACAAAGCGGCTAAGATACCCTCCCGAGCACCGTTGTTCTTCTCGAACACGCCAAATCCAGGTAATCCTTAAATGTTGAATTACATTCATATTTTAATGTGTAACGAGTAACGAAGTGGCCAGTGTCAAAGTAACGAAGAGAAAGTATACTTTTTAATCTTTTAAATGTGGTAGAGTAAAAGTAAAAGTCCCGGTTTAAAAAAAAAAAACTCAAGTAAAGTACAAACAGGCCTACTCCAAAAAAAAAAAAAAAGACTTCAGTATTGTTACGAAGTACATGTAGGTACCTCTGGTTGATAATGTATCCCAAATCCCTTCATTGTACCCGTTTCTGTATCGGTTGCGAGATTCAACAGGAAGATTAAGGAAATGATTCTGGTACCGGCTGCGAAATTCAAAAGGGAGATGGAGGAATGTTGCACATCGTACCAATCTAGCGTGATACAATCTTAACAATAGTCGGAATGTGTTTTTAATTTCCCTATTCAACCTCGCAACCGATACTGTCCTCCATGCTTGTTAACCATCGTATCGGTTGCGAGATTGAATAGGGAAATTAAAAACACATTCCGACCATTGTTATGATTCTTTCACGCTAGATTGGTAGGATGTGTTACGTCCCTCTATCTCTATGGAATCTCGCAACCGGTACCAGAGAAAACAAGCATGGAGGACTGAAACAAACCGAACCAATCTAGCGTGAAAGAAGATTAGCCTAATAATGGTCGGATTGTGCTCGTAATGCAACAAAATAGAATGGAACTTTTTAAAAACCGGTCTAGCTAGGGCAAACGCAGCATATGCATCCGCTATATTAAGATTTATATTGAAACCACCAGACACGGAGTAAGGCCCGGGCCACACTGCCTGCAGTTGCGATGCGTATTCCGCAAGCGGAGCACTGCAACCGCATACCGCTTGCAGCTCGGTCACATTGCCTGCGTATCTGCAGCGGCAGGTCTGCGGCGGGCTCCTCCTTCCAACTCTGTCTCTGCACGACTTTGCCCAAGAAATCACTATAAAATAATATATTATTTCGTCTCGCGTTGTTATAGCCTACACGTGATTTATATTTTGTATTGACAGTAGGGGAAGCATGCTTGAGCGTATCATACAAACAATCTAATTACACGATCATATTACAATACACAGCAAACCCTTCTGAATTGGTCTTGCTCTTTCTGAAGGTAATTTCGGGTAGGGGAGGGTGTCGGGATGTGGAATGTGCTTTCAAAAGCTATTTAATTTACATTAGTCGAGGCTGAAACCATTCAGATAGGCTAGGCGCGAATCCACCGTAAAAAGGAATAGTTCAGACAATTCAGAAACTGGCTGATGTGCTGTACGCTCTGTCTGGCCATTATATCCCAAGGATGTTTTATAGGTCCATGCTAGGCTATATCCAGCTTAGTTTTTTTTTTTTTTACAAGTGGAAACAGTCACCTGAACTTGCTGATACAAATGGGGGGTCGTATGTAGGTTCAGCAATCGCGCGTGGGTGTATGGCCAGAGTGAGAGATACGAAAAAGTACTGCTCTGATACTCTTTAATCATCAACATAATAAGCTATGTTCATTGGCTTGGCTCCGCAATTAATGGCATATTCCCGCAAAAATCTAGACATGTAAATCCAAAATAAAAACGAGCAACATCGTATTAAAGCTTTCAAAAATAAGTTAAGAATGACTAAATACTTCTCCATATATCCCCTTTAATGACAGCAGCCTACGATGAAAGTCGCGAATTTCCCAATACATGTTTCAATATTTCACGAAGCATTGCTGAATTGACCGAAGGGATTATGTTCTATAAACGGGCTTTTGATATGATAAACATGCTGGAAGTGTGGTTACATTTTTTATTTGTCAGCTTCATGCTTGTAACAGACACGCATCCTCGGCAATATAGCGAAATGCATGTATTTATGGCGATATGACTATTTCTGACAGTCATTTTCAGCTCTGATTTGCCTTTTTCCGCATGCGTAGCGCGGAAAAATTCGGCAAGAGTCCGAATCTATATTTTCTGCAAGGCAGCAGTACGGATTTTGCATGCGTGGGTCGCGCAGCTTCCGCATGCAGTGTGGCCGCTCTCATTGAATAACATGGGAACCGAAACGAAAATACGCATGCGGTATGCGGAATATGCATCGCAACTGCAGGCAGTGTGGCCCGGGCCTAATATTAATACCCTGTCCGACTTTCGGACACATAAACACTGCTTCGAAGTGTCTCAGTGTCCAACAGTCGGATGGTTTTCAATAATTCATAATTCACTTTTTACCTTTTTTCAAGCCATGAACCTCATGCAAGAGAATAAAACTGGGTAGCTAACTTAATTTGAGCAACACCGATTGCGGACACGTAGACACTGCGAACAAACAAACACCATAGCCTACTGTAACTTAACTCATGATGAAATGCCCATGCAGGTGAATAAAACTGGGTGCTTAACTTAATTTTCGAGCAACATTGCGGACCGCAAAAGCCATGCAAGAGAATTAAACTGGGTCGGTAACTTAATCTGAGCAACTACGATTTCGGACACTTAGATGCTGCGAACAGACACGTGCTCTAACTTAACTCATGATGAAATGCCCATGCAAGTGAATAAAACTGGGTGCTTAACGTAATTTTCGAGCAACAAGGCGGACCCGCAAAAGCCATGCAAGAGAATTTTTATTTTTTATTTTTATTATTAACCTTTATTTATACAGGTGAAAATCTCATTGAGACCCAGGGTCTCATTTACAAGAGAGACCTGTTCAGGGTAGGCAGCAGCAAAACACTGAGTTACAGACTAACTGAACATACAAGGACAAAACACAAAACAATAAAATAATTGATTCAAAAACTGCAAAAGTGTGACAAGAAGAATAAAACTAGTGAGTACATGTGCAGACCCCCACAGACTCTCTCACCAGCCTTCCTACAAGTAGTTTGAAGTCCCCTAGTGGAATAAAGCTTGACAGCTTCAGCTTCTGCTGAAGCATGTTCCAGGTTGCAGGGGCAGAGTAGGAGAACGCCTTTTGCCAAGTTCGGTGCGGACTGAGGGATGGCAAAAGTGATGTAGTCCAGGGACCGGAGGCTACGATCAGACTGTTTTTGTGTCATATACATGGACAGATAGGAGGGGAGCAGACCGATGATAGATTTATAAATAAAAAGATACCAGTGGGTGATTCTGCGCATGGAAAGTGATGACCAGTTTGTGAGAGAGTACAAAGTACAGTGATGTGTGAGGGGTTTACAACCGTAATGAATCTCAAAGCTCCGTGATATGCAGCATCCAACAGATGTAAGGAGGAGCAGAGGCATTCATATACACAACATCACCAGAATCCAGGAGCGGCAAGAAAGTGGCCGCAACAATACGTTTTCTGGCTTTAAATGAAAAACAAGCTCTATTTCTGAAGAAAAACCCCAGCTTCAATTTCAATTTCCTCAGCAATTTGTCAACATGGCATTTAAAAAGAAAGGTTATTGTCCACTGTGATGCCTAGGTATTTATAAGTGGCCACAGACTCAATAGGGGTTCCCTGAGCAGACATAATACAGGGCAGAACAGCAGGCACCTTCTTTTTATTTGAAAAAGAACATGAAGTTAGTTTTACCTGCATTTAGAACTAGCCTGAGATGAGACAGTTGCGCCTGAATGGTGTCAAATGCAGACTGCAGATCTTTAAACACCTGGGCAACAGAAGATGCACAACAATAGACAACGGTGTCATCAGCATAAAGATGCACGGAAGCATTAATATTTTTGGCCCACCTCGTTCATATAAATAGTAAAAAGAGTGGGTCCTAAAACGGAACCCCCTCGGCAGACCATTTGTAGTGTTTAGGAACCCGGAGCAAAGACCATTAGACTGCACACACTGCTTACGGTTGGAGAGGTAGTTAGAAAACCAGCCAACAGCATAGTCTGACATTCCAATGGTAGACAGTCGCTGACATAAAATGCTGTGGTCAACTGTGTCGAATGCCTTTGAGAGATCGATAAACAGGGCAGCGCAGTATTTCTTAGCATCCATGGCTTCCACAATATCATTTATCACCTTAGTGGCAGCAGTTGCTGTGCTATGCTGCTTCCTAAAGCCAGATTGAAATGGAGATAAAATATCGTTCAGACTCAGGTAATCCTTGACCTGGTCATTCACCAGCCTTTCAAGAACTTTCGCTAAAATAGAGAGCTTAGAAATAGGTCTGTAATTATTCAATAATGTGGGGTCATCTCCTTTCAAGAGAGGGAGGACATGGGCGGTTTTCCACACATCAGGAATAACGTTGCTCTGGATAGAAAGATTAAAAATGTGGGATACAGGCTGAGCTATAATATGTGCAGCCAGACGTAAGAAGTAAGGGGGAAGATTATCAGGGCCTGCTGATTTTTCGAGGGTCTAGGTCCTTTAACGCCATATGAACCTCTTCAACGGAGAAAGGGGTGAAAGAGAAAGAGAAACCCGGCTACCTGCTAGACCGACAAAAAGGGTACAGTGGGTGATTTACCATCACATGAAGAGTCAAACAAGGAGCTTGAGGCTATAAAATGTTTGTTAAAACAGTTTAGCATCTCAAATTTGTCTGATATAGGGGTGGAGTCGACAACAATATTAGGAGGCAGCTCTGAGGAGCAGGTGTTGGCTGAAAGAGATTTTATGGTATGCCAAAATTTCCTAGGGTCGTTTAAGTTGTCAGTGGTCTGTGATAAGAAATACTCATGCTTAGCTTCCCTAATAGCGGCAGTGCAACTGTTACGTGCTTGCCGAAAAAGTAGCCAGTCAGCCTCAAGGCCTGACTTCCTTGCATTGGCCCAGAGCTGATTTCTCTTATGTAGGAGATCTGACAGTCCAGCAGTGAACCAGGGGCTCTCTCGTCCCTTCACCCTGAACCGACGAAGAGGAGCATGTTTGCCCATAAAATAGCTAAAACTGTCATAAAAATATTCCCATGCAAGATTTACATCACCAATTAGTAAAATACGGTCCCAGTTAAAATGAATAAAACTGGGTAGCTAACTTAATTAGAGCAACTACGATTTCGGACACTTAGACACTGCGAACAGACAAACACCGTAGCCTACTGTAACTTAACTCATGATGAAATGCCCATGTAAGAGAATAAAACTGGGTAGCGAACTTAATTTCAGCAACACCGATTTCGGACACGTAGATGCTGCGAACAGACACGTACTGTAACTTAACTCATGATGAAATACCCAAGCAAGAGAATAAAACTGGGTGCATTACTTTATTTTCGAGCAACAACGCGGACCCGCAAAAGCCCTAAATAAACAAACAAACACTACTGTGACTTAACTCATGAAATGCCCCCGTTTTTAAATGGGTGAAGTTTTTTCAAGCCATGAATTTAGAATGGTCTGACTTCACCTAGGCACTCATCCGTAAGTCAGCAAAGTGAAAATTTCACTTACCTTCTAGAGACAAAACCGAAATCCACCAACAGCAGAGCACTCCGTTCCTGCAGCAAAGCGTCAATGCCGAAAACTCGTGACCCATGTAGCCTATTTAGAATGCACAGACCAGTAGTCGGCCAACCAATCGTTGAAGTTCTTCCCCGGCGGCCGACCAATCACTGAACTCCTTCCCCGCCGGCCAGCCAATCGTCAGCGAACCAATCGTTTAAGTTCTTCCCCGCCGGCCAGCCAATCGTCAGCGAACCAATCGTTTAAGTTCTTCCCCGCCGGCCGACCAATCGCTGAACTTCTTCCCCGCCGGCCAGCCAATCGTCAGCGAACCAATCGTTTAAGTTCTTCCCCGCCGGCCAGCCAATCGTTGAACTTGATCACGCACTCACTCACTCGCTCAGGTACTCAGCGACATTCGCGTTTGTAGGGGCCTGGCCGCTGCTCGGCCCAGCCCAATAACAGCCGGACGCCAGGGGGAGCTCCTTAGGAAGACATTAGGGCGGGGACGCACCAGTGAGGAAGAGGGTGAAGGAAGGTCCGGCCTGTGTGAACAGTCAGTCCCATGGGAAGGACAACACTGCATGGTGTATCTTGGCCGAAAGCACAAATTAACAGCTTAATAGAATTCTGGGATTGCAGTTGCGGTTGCAATGAAGACGAGCATACACAGTGGCCCGCAAGGAGTGAGTTTGAGAACCACTGCACTATCTGACCCTTTTACTACTGATCAGGGTCACTGGGGGGCCTGAGCATATCCCAGCATGCAATGGGGGAGAGTCGCAAGCACAGCCTGGACAGCTACACATCATTGACCCACTCATTACTCAATGGGGAATTCAGAGTCTTCGATTAGCTGAGCTTGTATGTCTTTGGACTGCGGGAGGAAACCTGTGCGAACATTGGGGAGTGAATATAACCTCCACAGAAAGGCCTCCGACCAGATTCAAACCCACAACCTTCTTGCTGTGTGATAACAGCACTGCCCACTGCGCCAGTGAGCTGCACTGCATCTGTGAAATGTATACTGGACAAAGAAAGTTAGGGATCACCCAACTTTTCAATATTAAAATATGATATGGAAAAAAATACAAACTATCACATATTTCAAATTCAAAATTTGGGGTGATCCCTAACTTTATTTGTCCAGTATATATGTGTATATTAAGGTGTATGTGGAATGTCACAAAGCACAGGACTACTGGTGCCACCACAGAGACTATAAGGCAGTTTTATTCCCAGACTTCACAGGTAATGTCAGCGAAGTGAAGCTCTCAAAAGGAAATAAATTATGTGATTGCAGAATTTCACCTAATTTTAAACACAATATAAGTTTAGGAGTGTGGTGAGGAATTCTGGCACATAACAGCTCCCAGTTTGGGAACCCAGTAAGGTTAACTGGGACCTGAAGAACAGAGGCACAGCTGAGGTTAGTGGTTTGAACAGAGAGGAGTGGGGCTGTCAGCCTGTACAGACTAGAGCAGTGCTGTTTATCTCTCACACTGGAGATAGCAGTGCTGTTTATCTCTCACACTGGAGATAGCAGTGCTGTTTAACCCTCACACTGGAGATAGCAGTGCCGTTTAACCCTCACACTGGAGATAGCAGTGCCGTTTAACCCTCACACTGGAGATAGCAGTGCTGTTTAACCCTCACACTGGAGATAGCAGTGCCGTTTAACCCTCACACTGGAGATAGCAGTGCTGTTTAACCCTCACACTGGAGATAGCAGTGCTGTTTAACCCTCACACTGGAGATATCAGTGCTGTTTAACCCTCACACTGGAGATAGCAGTGCTGTTTAACCCTCACACTGGAGATATCAGTGCAGTTTAACCCTCACACTGGAGATAGCAGTGCTGTTTAACCCTCACACTGGAGATATCAGTGCTGTTTAACCCTCACACTGGAGATAGCAGTGCTGTTTAACCCTCACACTGGAGATAGCAGTGCTGTTTAACCCTCACACTGGAGATAGCAGTGCTGTTTAACCCTCACACTGGAGATAGCAGTGCTGTTTATCCCTCACACTGGAGATAGCAGTGCTGTTTATCCCTCACACTGGAGATAGCAGTGCTGTTTAACCCTCACACTGGAGATAGCAGTGCTGTTTATCCCTCACACTGGAGATAGCAGTGCTGTTTAACCCTCACACTGGAGATAGCAGTGCTGTTTAACCCTCACACTGGAGATAGCGATGTGGGTGTAATCACTCTATTCCCTGCATATATTAATTATATTACTGTCGGAGGGGCGGAGCTCCTATCAGGTGAGGTGGGGGTGTCAGGGTGCTGCACAGGTGATTTTACTCTGGGAGTGATGATTCCTCAGGTGTGTGTGAAGAGTGTGACCTGACTGCACCCGTCCTGCTCCCCATCACGCATAATCCTTTAAGTATTTCACTTATTCAATTTTTTGTCTGTTATATTGTATCCTTGGGTTTCCTGAATGCCACGTTACAATTTTATTATATAATATGAGCACTCAGAGAGCGCAGCACTTCTGCCCGGGGCCCTAACCCCAACCCCTTACCCGGATCACTCCCAAAATCGAATCAATTGGTCCTTGTGTCATTTCTGACCTCTGAAAATTTCATCAAAATCTGTTCATAACTTTTCGCGTAAAGTTGCTAACAGACAGACAGACAGACATACAGACAAATAAACAAACAAACCAAAGCCGGCAAAAACATACACCTCCTTGGCGGAGGTGAATAATAATAATAATAATAATAATAGTAATAATAATATTATTACTGTGTGTGAGCAAGGGTGTGAGCAAGATTTTTCCAAACACTATAAATGTACTGTTCACTGCTAAAATATAATTTCTGTTGTTCTGAGAGATGTGTTTGTGCCTACAGCTCCTCACTCTCTGAAGTACTTCTACACTGCTTTCACTGGGGTTAGTGGCCTCCCGGAATATACTGATGTGGGTTTGCTGGATGATGAGCCCTTTACACGCTATGACAGCAACATCAAGAGGGCAATTCCCAGTGCTGATTGGATAAAGGAGAATGTGGGAGCAGATTACTGGGACAGAGAGACTCAGAAGGCCCTGGGCTCACAACAGAGCTTCAAAGCCAATATTGGAATTGCTATGCAGCGACTCAACCAGACTCATGGTGAGTGAACTCATGTCTAAACATGCTCACACATGTACATCATCACATGTACAAAACACATGCATATATACACATACACACATAAGCATGCAGACACACACCCACATCTGCATGCAGACACACAAACTTATGCAGTGGTGAGATGCTTCTGAGACCGGGCTCAAACAAAACAGGTAGTGTTGGCCTGTGAGGGTGTTTGTTACACAGATATACAGTGTGTCAGAAAAGGTTAAATACACAGAATTACTGCAGGGAGATTCACTCAGCAGTAGTGTGGGAGTCTGCTGGTTCAGACTCGACCTCTGGGTCCGAGTGCAGCAGTGAGAATGTCCTCATCTAAGTGTGTGAAAGTGAACAGATCAGAGAGAGAGTGTAATGGCCGGTAGAATTGGGAGGCCAAGTGCAGCGGAAACAGAGCAGCACGGACTTCATACAAACACAGAGAATGATACAGACCACACGACAGGAGCAGTTCTCGCGCTTCCAAAAGGACATCCAACCATCCGACAACACGGAAGCAAAGCGAGAAAGAAAAAAGGAGAAGTATCTGGGGAACCGAGAAAACAAAGCACCTCAAATAGTGCGACACAAAGATTAGAGAGGAAAAGAAAAGGGAATATCCCTAGAGAGATAGAAAATCCAAAAATAACGAGAAGATAGAAGGTCACACAAATCCTGACTACAGATATCTTCGGCTATCGTGCTTAACTACAAACAACACTCTAGCGAAGGAGGCGTGGCGGACTTTCGGCTTGTTATTGTAATCTTGTCTTTTCTAGAGTTTTATATCATAACCTGAAATACTCAAGCTGCACTGAGAGTGAGTCGTCGGATCAGTTAATGTTACATCACTTGAAGCACGAGTCCTGTGATTGGTTCACTACATGAGGTCACACTCACTCATCTGGTCGGTTGTCTTATCCCCAGCAGTACTGAACATTAGAGGAGAACGGAGCTGATTCTGGCCATAGAGGGGCATTCAGGGCTCAAATCATCCCACCACTGCAGTAATATATCAGGATAATGATGTCGATTGTGAGGGTCTAAGATACAGTTTATGTCCCATCATGCATATTGTTGTCTCTGGTGGAGAATATCAGAGCTCTTGTCAGGAATACAGAGATGCTGTCAATCAAATAGCTCAGCGTTACTCCCCCATTTCGGTGTTTGGTCACATTTAGTACATTTATATCTTGGTGAAAGTCGCACCATCACTACCTGGGCCCTGGTGCAGAAGCCCTGTTTTATTTTGGATGCACAATCATCATCACCAGGATCATCCAGTAAATCATCTACTTCAGTTTCATTGCCCATCCATTCCTTAAAACCACAAGGACATTATCTGAAATAAATCAACTTAGCTCAGCTCAGACCAGTCGCCATGGTGAGATAAATTATCTTTAAACTGAAACTTACGAGTCCAAAAACTCAGTCAAACAAGAACTGAACATTTAAAGATGTCGCTGATCCATTTTTTTAACCTCTGTGGTCTTGAGAGGAGTGATTATTTGATTTAATTTCTTTGTTAAAATGCCACACTTGCCCCTCCATGTGCCAATCAACTTTAAACGTTTCCGCTCATGTTTAAACATTACCTACAGCTAAGGTGGGCAAAGGGAATAATGTCTCATTTGGCCTTTTCTCTAAAAAATATTTTTTTTATTATGTTCTTAGTTATTTCTAAAGTTGAGTGGTGGTCATAAAAATACAGTCTGAAGTGATGTAGCCGTTAGAGCAGAGTTGTTGTAAAACAGCGAGCGCCTCACAGCCTCTTTCCTGCTGCTTTCCTCACCTCCCTGCTCCTGACAAAGCTGAGGTGTTTTCTGTTTGCCCCAGTTCTTCTGAAATTCCCCCGGATTTTATCCAGCGGGGGAAAATATTACCCACACACACACACACACACACACACACACACACACACACACACACACAGACAATGGTTGCCATTCATTCTTAATGTGTTTCAACAGCCTTTTCTTAATCTTCATCACATTCAGTCCATTTGTAACCCAAACCCTTATCCAAACCTTGACCTATCCCTAATTCTAACCTTAATCCAAACCCTTACCCTAACCTTGACCTATCCCTAATTCTAACCTTAATCCAAACCCTTACCCTAACCTTGACCTATCCCTAATTCTAACCTTAACCCAAACCCTTACCCTAACCTTGACCCATCCCTGATTCTAACCTTAACCCAAACCCTTACCCTAACCTTATCCCCTAATTGTAACCTTAACCCAAACCCTTACCCTAACCTTATCCCCTAATTCTAACCTTAATTCAAACCCTTACCCTAACCTTGACCTATCCCTAATTCTAACCTTAATTCAAACCCTTACCCTAACCTTGACCTATCCCTAATTCTAACCTTAATTCAAACCCCTTACCCTAACCTTGACCTATCCCTAATTAATTCCAAAACCCTTAACCCTAACCTTGACCTTGACCTATCCCTAATTCTAACCTTTAACAAACCCTTCAAACCCTTACCTAACCTTGACCTATCCCTAATTCTAACCTTAATTCAAACCCTTACCCTAACCTTGACCTATCCCTAATTCTAACCTTAATTCAAACCCTTACCCTAACCTTGACCTATCCCTAATTCTAACCTTAATTCAAACCCTTACCCTAACCTTGACCTATCCCTAATTCTAACCTTAACCCAAACCCTTACCCTAACCTTAACCTATCCCTAATTCTAACCTTAACCCAAACCCTTACCCTAACCTTGACCTATCCCTAATTCTAACCTTAACCCAAACCCTTACCCTAACCTTATCCCCTAATTGTAACCTTAATCCAAACCCTTACCCTAACCTTGACCTATCCCTAATTCTAATTTATTACAGAAAATTAGATAGACCCACATACCCAGACACAGCTCAGGAAATAGAGTATCATAAAAACACTATTAGAAAACAAACACATCACTTTAAAGCAAAGCTTTTACCTGAGGGGAGAGGACCATCCCAGACCCAGAACTTTTTACCTCCTCCCCAAAATACACAAACCATCACAGTCCTGGACCATACCATATGAGGTCCCAGCAGGGAGACCCATCACAGTCCTGGAGCATACCATATGAGGTCTCAGCAGGGAGACCCACCACAGTCCGGGACCATACCACATGAGGTCCCAGCAGGGAGACCAACCACAGTGCTGGACCATGCCACATGAGGTCCCAGCAGGGAGACCCATTGTCTCAGACTGCAACAGTGAATCCTACAGGATCGCTGAATACATAGATTACTATCTCAATCCACTATCCACAAAACACAACAGCTACATTAAGGACACATATGACTTTGTGAATAAAATTAAAAACATCAGACTACCACAGGAAGCCATACTATTCATTATAGACATAGAGTTTATGCACAAACATAAACACAGCAGCCGGACTGACAGCAGTAAGAACCTGGATGGAAAAATACCCGGATAGCAGCTGCCTGGATTCCAGTCTCCTACAACTCCTGGAAATCAGTCTCACCAGGAACGACTTCTCATTTAAAAATGAATACTTTTTTCAAATCAGTGGCACAGCTATGGGAAAAAAATTTGCCCCAGCCTATGCTAACATTTACATTGCGTAATGGGAGGAGACTGTCTTTGAAAAATGCCCAAAATTACCCACCAATTACTTCAGGTACTTAGACGACATATGGGGAACATGGACACATAGCCTAGAAGACTTTAAACACTTTGTACACATACTCAACACACACCACAGGTCCGTTACAGTTAAATACACCACACATAACCAACAAATGGACTTTTTGGACACTACCACCTACAAAGGGCCCTCATTCCCTCAAAAACACACGTTGGACACTAAGGTTTATTTCAAGGACACAGGCACACATGCACTTTCGCACAAAAATAGTCTCCACCTTTAAGGGCTTAATCAAATCCCAGCTGCTCAGGTTCCACAGAATCTGCACAGGCGAGACTGATTTTGAGGAGGCCACCAAAACTCTCTTCAAGCCATTAAAACCAAGGGGATGTCCCAGATCTTTCCTCCAACAGGTCTGGAAAACCTTCTTGGCTGCAAAACAACAAGACTCAAGGAAAATTATACCACTGATCACCACCTACTTACTCTGCATTCAGCCAGGCAGAAAACACAAAAATTAAAAACAACCTGGCTAAGACCCTACGGAACACTAATGTACTCCAGGACTACAAAATTATTTCTGCATACAAAAGAAATAAAAACCTCAAGGACTATCTGGTAAAAAGCAAACTACCAGAAATAAACACTATGCACCCAGAAGGCCTGGTAATCTACAAACAAGCTACCACAGTCAAGAACAACACTACACACACCACATACCTCATCAAGCAAACACTGACAACTCAAACAAACAACTGCATATACATCATACGGTGTAAGCACTGTGACGTAAAATATATAGGAGAGACAGGGAACACTATTAGGACTAGATTATCACAACACATATTTAACATTGAAAACCACAGGGACACAGACATTCATCTGGTGGCTCACTTCCTTCACCATGGACTTGAGAAACTAGAAATATCAGGCCGTGAAACAAACTCTAACTGGACACTAGAGGACAGATACAGGATAGAAAAACGCTGGATTTTAAAATTAAATACCAAATTCCCAAGAAGACTAAATAAACGCACATAAAGATTCAATACAAGAGGGACCTAATTCTTCCTTTATAAAGGCTCCAATACACTGAATGGCCAGTGCACACTCTACTGGCCCAAGGGGCCCTCATAAAAGGCAACTTGGGAAAGAAAGATTTTTTTTCCCAACTTAACCTATCCCAAATTCTAACCTTAACCCAAACCCTTACCCTAACCTTAACCTATCTCTAATTCTAACCGTATCCCTAACCCTTACCCTAACCTTAACCTATATCTAATTCTAACCTTACCCTAACCTTAACCTATATCTAATTCTAACCTTACCCTAACCTTAACCTATATCTAATTCTAACCTTACCCTAACCTTAACCTATATCTAATTCTAACCTTACCCCTCTTTTCATACAAGTTTTTCCTTAGGGTTCAAAGTCAGAAAAAGCATCTTTTCATATTGCAGGACAGTTTCACGAACTTATTCTGCATCTGCTGGTTGCAGCGCTTCACTGAAGCGACATCACACATATATTGAGAGAAATATTCAAACCCAGGACGCCATGATTTTACAGTCTAAGCATTACTTCAAATGGAAAATATATAACTCCTGTTCATTAATTTATACACATTGCCCTGTAATCCAGCAGAAAATATTGGGGATGTTTGGAAACCTTGGGATTTCCACTATAATTTAAAATAGGCCTGAAGTTTCACATGATTGAATACAGCAGCTGTATTTGACAGAAGTATATATGGGTCTGTAGGTTTTATGGGGATATTTGCTCTTATAGTTGTGAGGACTGTATAAATTGTCCTCATTCCCAAAAATGCCCCCAGTCTGTTGGTTAAAAAACTTCTCTGGTCCGCCCTGTACAGCCAGTGAGTACAGAAACGTGCTGTAACACACACCTGCATACATGTTCTGCACTGAGCACGTGCAGTAGAGCTGTTACTGAGGAGATACACTCTTACAGGAGCTCCATCCCTCTCTCTGTCTCTCTTACACACTCTCCATATCACCCCTCCCTCCTCTCTCTCCCTCTCTCTGTCCCTCTCACACTCTCTCCATATCACCCCTCCCTCCTCTCTCTCTTTCTGTCTCTCTCTCCCCTCTCTCTGTCCCTCTCACACACTCTCTCCATATCACCCCTCCCTCCTCTCTCTCTTTCTGTCTCTCTCTCCCTCTCTCTGTCCCTCTCACACTCTCCATCCCCCTCCCTCCTCTCTCTCTCTCTCTATCTCTCTGTCCCTCTCACACTCTCTCCATATCACCCCTCCCTCCTCTCTCTGTCTCTCTCTCCCTCTCTCTGTCCCTCTCACACTCTCTCCATATCACCCCTCCCTCCTCTCTCTTTCTGTCTCTCTCTCCCTCTCTCTGTCCCTCTCACACTCTCCATATCACCCCTCCCTCCTCTCTCTACCTCTCTCTATCTCTCTGTCCCTCTCACACTCTCTCCATATCACCCCTCCCTCCTCTCTCTGTCTCTCTCTCCCTCTCTCTGTCCCTCTCACTCTCTCCATATCACCCCTCCCTCCTCTCTCTCTCTCTCTCTCTCTCAGGATTGTGGGTGGGAAGCGGGAGTGTGAGTGCTGAGTTGCGTTGTCTTGCGATTGTGTATTTGCTATAATACTTTTTTTTTTTTCCCCTTGAGTCTGATATTGAAAGTACCTCTGTATTTTAATTTTTCCCGATCGAGCTATTTTATAGCTCGCTCTTCGGGTTAAAATGGGGGGGTTGAGTAGGAGTCATGGCTTTAAATGTTTTCCGAGTATTTCTACTTCTGTTGAAGACTGTCTTTTAGCGGTTGGAGAAAAGGTGGGCCATGAAAATATAAAAACCGCATCTAGAATGAATAAGGCAATTGTCATTTTTCTCGCAACTGAGGCCCTTGTGCATGAAATTATTGCAGAGGGTTTGGTGATCAATGGTGCTTACGTGGCAGCTTTGCTGTTGTCTTCACCTGTGACAAAGGTTATACTTTCAAATGTTCCACCGTACGTTGAAAACGAATTACTTATGAACGCCTTGAGTAGATATGGTAAAGTTATGAGCCCAATTAAGCCCATCTCTTTGGGGTGCAAAAATGATCAATTAAAACACGTTCTGTCTTTTAGGAGGCAAGCATTTCTGATTTTAAACAACCCTGGCTCCACTGTAGAAGTGGCGTGGAATTTCTCAATAGATGGAATTAATCATGTAGTGTTCGCTAGCACTGAGACTATGAAATGTTTTAAATCTGCGATCTTACGGGCATGTCAGGCGTCGTGCCTGAGCGAGAGCTGCAGGTGCCGGTGAAGAGGGAGATGGGGAGGGGCGAAAAACAGGCAGGTACGGACTCGGTCCGGAGCGCAGGCCGGAGCCTGGACCCTCCACTGATAGATCCGGGGATCATGAAGGGACTGATGTACAAGAAAAATCAACTCCGCAGGGAACGGAGGACACTGGGTCTGCTGAAACTGGGGGAATCGGGGAAAATTGCGCAGGCCAAGACAGTATTATTGGAGACAAGGCTGAACAGCAGAACACCAATACTGATGTAAATGGGCTGGAGCTGGCGGTAGTAATCAGTACGAAAAACTTTTTTCGGACACTTCTATTCAGCAGGAGGAAGAGATTAGTGGTGATGGTGTTGGAGGTTGTGCGGATAGTGGAGGGATAGATTCTTCCCCTGGGCATGGTAGAGCCGTGGGTTGCGGCCGATGAGGAATTGGGCAGGGAGGGCACAGAGGCTGACCCGATGAGGGAGGAGATGTCCTTCGATGAGGAGGATATTTTCGAAGGTTTATCCCAGGTAGATGATGCAGGGGGATCTATGAGAGGTAAGAGAAAGCTTTATTCTCTTGATAAGCTGATTTCCTTTTTAGATGAAACGAAGGGCAGGAGCGTTGTGGTGGAAAAACATTTTGCGGACATAAAAATGTTCGTCATATCTGTTGAAACTGCGTTGAGGAAAGCTACGCTTGAGGAGCTTGATAACAGGAAACGATACCGACTGAAAAAGCACGTTGCTGTGGCTAGAAAACTGTTGAAACAGCGGAATATTTCTATAGATTAAAACATGGCTCGCTTTTTCTCTGTTTCTTTAATTTGGTTACTCATGGTGAACGCAGGAGTTCATATTGCATCGTTGAATGTGAATGGATGCAGAGATAGTTTAAAAAGGGCGCAGCTTTTTGATTTCATTTGCAAAAAGAACATTTGTATCGCTTTTATACAAGAGACGCATTCTGACTCTGTAAACGAATGTGAGTGGAAGGATGAGTGGAAAGGAGAGTGTGTTTTTAGTCATGGTGACAGCACAAGGGCAGGGGTGGCTGTGCTGATATCGGGGAATAATACTCCGTTAATATTGTCATCTACTGTTATCCCGGGACGTCTACTGAAGATTGACGTAAAAATAGATCAGCAACGGGAGATGTTAGCTGTGGCAGCTGACTTTTACACACAGCTTTTTACTGCGGAGCTCATTGAAGAAGAAGAGGCTGCTGTGTTTCATCATGACCTGCCTGTCCTGCCGCAGGAGGAACGAAACATTCTGGAGATGCCTTTGACGCTGGATGAGCTCACTCAGGCAGTGAGTCAGATGGCATCCGGAAAGTCTTCTGGCCTGGATGGACTGCCAGCAGAATTTTTTAAAAAGTTGTGGCCAGTCATAGGCACGGATATTTATGGAGTTTTTTGAGAATCCATTGAAAAGAACAAAAAGCAGTGATTTCACTTTCACCAAAAAAAGGGGGGATCTAAAGGACATGAGGAACTGGCGACCAGTATCCTTGTTGTGTCTGGATTACAAGATCTTGGCCCGGGCAATTGCAAAGAGGATCAGCAAAGTTTTACAGTTTGTAATTCACAGAGATCAATCCTACTGTATACCTGGCTGGACTATATTTGACAATATCTTTGTAGTGAGAGATGTTTTATTAATTTGTAAGCTTTATAAGCTAAACATAGGTGCAGTGACTATAGATCAGGAGAAAGCTTTTGATCGTGTACATCATGGTTTTTTATTTAAAACTTTGGACTTGTTTGGCTTTGGACCAAATTTCAAAGCCTACATTAAATTGATGTACAGAAATATATCCAGGATGGTTAAAATTAATAACACACTAAGTCCTCCTTTTGCAGTGAGGAGAGGCATTCGGCAAGGCTGCCCTTTGTCAGGGCTGTTGTACTCACTGGCCATCGAACCTTTACTGTGTCATTTAAGGAAAAGACTGACTGGCATGACACTTCCCTCCATCCAGCCTGCATATAGGATACAGCTGTCAGCGTATGCAGATGATGTAACCGTTTTTTTAAATGACCAAAAAGACCTGGACATCTTGTGTGACTGTTTAGAGGTATTCCAAAAAGCCTCCAATGCAAAGGTAAATTGGGGGAAATGTGATGCTCTCCTGATAGGGCAGTGGGAGGGTGTTGGCCCTCCAGTTCTGCCCCGGCCCCTAAAGTGGGGGAGTGCTGGTCTTAAAGTTTTGGGTGTATTCTCGGGAAACCAGGAATACGAATTGAAAAATTGGGAAGGAATGCTTGACAAAGTCAAAGCAAGACTGTCTCGGTGGAGGTGGTTGTTGCCGCAGCTGTCCTACAGAGGGAGAGTCCTGGTGATCAATAATCTGGTGGCCTCCATGCTGTGGCACAGGTGGGTTTGCCTGGACCCTCCGGCCGGACTGTTGAGAGTGATCCAGTCGGTGCTTCTATCATTCTTCTGGGATGGACACCATTGGTTGCGGCCAGCCATTCTGTACCTGCCAGTGGCGGAAGGAGGGCAGGGATTGATTGATCTGAGCAGCAGGGTGGCTGCGTTCCGGTTGCAGTCTGCTCAGAGACTGCTTTATGCTGAAGACCTGAGCTGGAGACCTGGGGCCTTCCTGTTCCTGAGACGGGTGGGAGGCCTGGGTGGTGATTGGCAGCTGTTTAGGTTAGACCCCTGCAAGCTCAGCACAGATGTGCTGCCTAAGTTTTACCAAGGTGTGCTGAATGCCTGGGGGCTGCTGAAGGTGGAGCGGCGAGAGGATGGCGTAACACGGGATTCGCTCCTGCAGGAGTGCCTCTTCTTTAACCCGCTCTTCCCAGATGCTGCTCTGCAGGCTGGAAACTCGCTGCAGCTCTTCACCCAGCGGGGAGTGATCAAACTGAAGGACCTCTTGCTCCTGGAGAGTGGACGATGGGTATCGGCGGTGGAGCTGGCTGAAGCCCTGGCGGTTCAGTCAGTACGATTGTGTGAACAGTTCCTGTCTTGTGCAAAGAGCTGTCTCCCTCTGAACTTGCTGGAGCTGATTGAAGAAGCTCTAGCTGAGGGTGTGAGGACAGTTCTGGGCACAGAATGCCCTTCTTTTTTTTGGGTGAGACCATCTGCATGGAGCCCGACCTTGGACAGTTTTTAAAAGGGTGCTCACCCCAGTCTGTACTATTCCCGGAGGCGAAGAATAAGCTGTTATACAGCTGGAGTGTAAAGGTCATCCACGCAGCCTCCCTTCAGACTCTGCCCAGGTCCAAGTGGCTGGAGGTTCTTGGGGGTGATAAGGACATTGCTCCAGCGTGGAGGACGACCTATAAACCCCCATTGCGGAAAAGGTCAGGTGACCTGCAGCGGAGGACTCTCCGCAGGATTGTTACTAGTGGCAGGTTTCTGCACAGAATCGACTCCAGTATTGCTGCAGGGTGTCTGTTCTGTGGGACTGAAGAAACTCTTGAACACATTTTTTTAGATTGTAGGAGGCTCATACCTCTTTTTTGTCTGTTGACTGAAACATTTGCAAAACTGAATGTTGTTTTCGAAAAATCATTGTTTATTTTTTGCCCCAAATATTCTCGTGCAAAACGTGCTCTGGCTGAACTGATGAACTTTGTCATTGGACAAGCCAAAATGGCAATTTTAAACACTAGGAAACACCGTAAGGAAAATACGGGACTGACTGATGTAGTGCAGTGGTTGCGTTTCCTGGTGACCTCACGGCTAAAACTCGAGTTCACTTATTATTTATTAGTTAATGATGTTGACTCATTTGTGAACCGATGGTGCTTGGAGGATGTTTTGAGCTCAGTTGATGATGGAAGACTATTCATCCATTTTTGATATTATTTATTGGTGTTTTTTTCCCCTTTTTTTCCTTTTTTCCCTTAGTTTTTTTCTTTAGTCGTTTTTCTGTTGTTTATGGATGTTGTTTGCGGAGGACCTTTGTAGGGTTGTGCTGATTTGATAATGAACTAAAAACAAAGTTTTAAAAGTCAAAAAGTCTGTCTCTCTCTCACTCTCACACTCTCTCCATATCGCCCCTCCCTCTCTCCCCCTCTCTTCTATTTCTCCCCCATATGTGAAGAGGAAATCACACTGTTTACATGTGGAGAGTGTTATGATCCTGCTCTGTCTGTCTTGATTCTGCCATGTTCATTATTGTTCCTGCCATGCTTGTTATGTTTTCCCTGTTCCCTGTTATGTTTATGATCAGTTCTGTTAGGTTTTGCCATGTTCTGTTTAGTTTTTGTACTTTGCCATGTTTTCATTTTTGCCATTCCCAATCCACTATTCTGTTATATTCCGGTCCATGTCTTTGTTCATGCCCTTCATTGCACTTTGTCTCCCCTGTTCTAGTCTCCGCCTCTTGCCTTCACTTAGTCTTTGCTGCTAATTCAGCGGGTCCTCCTCACCTGCTCAACTCTGTCCTGCCTCTCATTATCTGTGCACATTAGAACTCCCTAACTGGAGCTGTATGTTTTGTCATAGGCTGTCTTGTGATCCCTGTCCGTGTTTTGGCTTTTGCCAATTTCATGTGATTAGGTTCTCCCTCATGTTCCCTCCTTTGTAATTAGTCTGATCCTCATCACCTGATCCTAATCATAGCATGTGACTTCCCTTGAGTGTATTTAAGCTGTCTTCTCACTGCAGTTCCCCGTCAGAACGTTTCCCTTGTTTACCTGTGCTGCTCTTGTTTCTCGCCTTGTACTCAGTGTTTCTATTCTGACTGGACCGTCCGACCTTCGATTTTTTGGCTCTGCTTTTTGGTACTATCGTCTGCATCTGTTTACTTAACCCTTTTTGCCCGACCTCGAGTTTTGTGTTTGCTGCCCTGGTAACGGTTTGGATTACGCCCACTGGATTTTGACTTTTTGCTTCTCTGACATTCCTGTGTCTGTGTGTGCGAACCTGTTTTTGCCCGACCACAGTACTGTTATTGCTGCCCTGGTTTTCGACTCTGATTCTGCCCTACTGGATTGTGATTTTGGATTGTGGACTCTGTACCATTGCTTTTTGCCCTGTGGGGGTTCACCCCTCAACTACAATAAATCACTTTTTGCTGCTACTTCCTGGTCTCGCATTTGGTTCCAGAACGGTACCTCTCAGAGAGTGTGTGTAGTTAAGTGCAGGATGTGTGCAGGTGAGTGAGTGTGTGTGTGTGTGTGTGTGTGTGTGTGTGTGTGTGTGTGTGTGTGTGTAGGATGTTTGCAGTGCAGAGCTGCACAGGGAGAATATTCTGTCCTCACCCGACACACCCAAACACCGTCCGCACCCCATCCCCTCTCATCCTAACACACTCAAGTGTAAACACACAACAACATCATACGCACAGCTCATACTCCACATTAAGAAAACATTACATTAAAAATAGAGTTCACTTCACAAAATGAATAACAAACAGACGGCACTGAAACAGTCAGTAAAGAACAGCTTTATTTTACACAGTTTGATCCTGCCGCACCGAAACTAAGTGTATTTATGACTGACACACACAGTTTATCGGTAAGCAACACAATGTATCATATGTATTGTACAGTATTATGTGTGAAGAACAGCCAGAAACATTGGGGATTGTCCTCTCTCATTTTTGATTGGCCACATGTTCATCCACACAATGGAAGTTTTATGTATTGTCAGCAGTGGGGATTATGGTCACAGAAGATCCATGGTTAGAAACCTCAGGGGTGATTGTCCTCCTGTATTTTGATTGGACTCACATGTTCATCCACATGATCATAAACTCTCATTCACAGCCAAACAGTGGTTATATTGGGGAGAGTTAGCTGGTCACAGGCTGAGATCCATTGGGGTGAGTTAGCTCATTCACAGGGGTGAGGAACAGTGGTTATATTGGGCTGAGTTAAGACATTCACAGGCTGAGGAACAGGGTTATATTGGGGGTGAACTCTCATTCACAGGCTGAGGAACAGTGGTTATATTGGGGTGAGTTAGCTCATTCACAGGCTGAGGAACAGTGGTTATATTGGGGTGAGTTAGCTCATTCACAGGCTGAGGAACAGTGGTTATATTGGGTTGAGTTAGCTCATTCACAGGCTGAGGAACAGTGGTTATATTGGGTTGAGTTAGCTCATTCACAGGCTGAGGAACAGTGGTTATATTGGGCTGAGTTAGCTCATTCACAGGCTGAGGAACAGTGGTTATATTGGGCTGAGTTAGCTCATTCACAGGCTGAGGAACAGTGGTTATATTGGGGTGAGTTAGCTCATTCACAGGCTGAGGAACAGTGGTTATATTGGGCTGAGTTAGCTCATTCACAGGCTGAGGAACAGTGGTTATATTGGGTTGAGTTAGCTCATTCACAGGCTGAGGAACAGTGGTTATATTGGGTTGAGTTAGCTCATTCACAGGCTGAGGAACAGTGGTTATATTGGGGTGAGTTAGCTCATTCACAGGCTGAGGAACAGTGGTTATATTGGGGTGAGTTAGCTCATTCACAGGCTGAGGAACAGTGGTTATATTGGGGTGAGTTAGCTCATTCACAGGCTGAGGAACAGTGGTTATATTGGGTTGAGTTAGCTCATTCACAGGCTGAGGAACAGTGGTTATATTGGGTTGAGTTAGCTCATTCACAGGCTGAGGAACAGTGGTTATATTGGGTTGAGTTAGCTCATTCACAGGCTGAGGAACAGTGGTTATATTGGGTTGAGTTAGCTCATTCACAGGCTGAGGAACAGTGGTTATATTGGGCTGAGTTAGCTCATTCACAGGCTGAGGAACAGTGGTTATATTGGGCTGAGTTAGCTCATTCACAGGCTGAGGAACAGTGGTTATATTGGGTTGAGTTAGCTCATTCACAGGCTGAGGAACAGTGGTTATATTGGGTTGAGTTAGCTCATTCACAGGCTGAGGAACAGTGGTTATATTGGGTTGAGTTAGCTCATTCACAGGCTGAGGAACAGTGGTTATATTGGGTTGAGTTAGCTCATTCACAGGCTGAGGAACAGTGGTTATATTGGGGTGAGTTAGCTCATTCACAGGCTGAGGAACAGTGGTTATATTGGGGTGAGTTAGCTCATTCACAGGCTGAGGAACAGTGGTTATATTGGGGTGAGTTAGCTCATTCACAGGCTGAGGAACAGTGGTTATATTGGGCTGAGTTAGCTCATTCACAGGCTGAGGAACAGTGGTTATATTGGGGTTGAGTTAGCTCATTCACAGGCTGAGGAACAGTGGTTATATTGGGGTGAGTTAGCTCATTCACAGGCTGAGGAACAGTGGTTATATTGGGTTGAGTTAGCTCATTCACAGGCTGAGGAACAGTGGTTATATTGGGGTGAGTTAGCTCATTCACAGGCTGAGGAACAGTGGTTATATTGGGGTGAGTTAGCTCATTCACAGGCTGAGGAACAGTGGTTATATTGGGGTGAGTTAGCTCATTCACAGGCTGAGGAACAGTGGTTATATTGGGGTGAGTTAGCTCATTCACAGGCTGAGGAACAGTGGTTATATTGGGGTTGAGTTAGCTCATTCACAGGCTGAGGAACAGTGGTTATATTGGGGTGAGTTAGCTCATTCACAGGCTGAGGAACAGTGGTTATATTGGGCTGAGTTAGCTCATTCACAGGCTGAGGAACAGTGGTTATATTGGGGTGAGTTAGCTCATTCACAGGCTGAGGAACAGTGGTTATATTGGGCTGAGTTAGCTCATTCACAGGCTGAGGAACAGTGGTTATATTGGGGTGAGTTAGCTCATTCACAGGCTGAGGAACAGTGGTTATATTGGGGTGAGTTAGCTCATTCACAGGCTGAGGAACAGTGGTTATATTGGGGTGAGTTAGCTCATTCACAGGCTGAGGAACAGTGGTTATATTGGGTTGAGTTAGCTCATTCACAGGCTGAGGAACAGTGGTTATATTGGGTTGAGTTAGCTCATTCACAGGCTGAGGAACAGTGGTTATATTGGGTTGAGTTAGCTCATTCACAGGCTGAGGAACAGTGGTTATATTGGGCTGAGTTAGCTCATTCACAGGCTGAGGAACAGTGGTTATATTGGGTTGAGTTAGCTCATTCACAGGCTGAGGAACAGTGGTTATATTGGGTTGAGTTAGCTCATTCACAGGCTGAGGAACAGTGGTTATATTGGGTTGAGTTAGCTCATTCACAGGCTGAGGAACAGTGGTTATATTGGGGTGAGTTAGCTCATTCACTGGCTGAGGAACAGTGGTTATATTGGGGTGAGTTAGCTCATTCACAGGCTGAGGAACAGTGGTTATATTGGGCTGAGTTAGCTCATTCACAGGCTGAGGAACAGTGGTTATATTGGGCTGAGTTAGCTCATTCACAGGCTGAGGAACAGTGGTTATATTGGGTTGAGTTAGCTCATTCACAGGCTGAGGAACAGTGGTTATATTGGGCTGAGTTAGCTCATTCACAGGCTGAGGAACAGTGGTTATATTGGGGTGAGTTAGCTCATTCACAGGCTGAGGAACAGTGGTTATATTGGGGTGAGTTAGCTCATTCACAGGCTGAGGAACAGTGGTTATATTGGGGTGAGTTAGCTCATTCACAGGCTGAGGAACAGTGGTTATATTGGGTTGAGTTAGCTCATTCACAGGCTGAGGAACAGTGGTTATATTGGGGTGAGTTAGCTCATTCACAGGCTGAGGAACAGTGGTTATATTGGGGTGAGTTAGCTCATTCACAGGCTGAGGAACAGTGGTTATATTGGGGTGAGTTAGCTCATTCACAGGCTGAGGAACAGTGGTTATATTGGGGTGAGTTAGCTCATTCACAGGCTGAGGAACAGTGGTTATATTGGGGTGAGTTAGCTCATTCACAGGCTGAGGAACAGTGGTTATATTGGGGTGAGTTAGCTCATTCACAGGCTGAGGAACAGTGGTTATATTGGGTTGAGTTATATTCACAGGCTGAGGAACAGTGGTTATATTGGGGTGAGTTAGGTCATTCACAGGCTGAGGAACAGTGGTTATATTGGGGTGAGTTAGCTCATTCACAGGCTGAGGAACAGTGGTTATATTGGGTTGAGTTAGCTCATTCACAGGCTGAGGAACAGTGGTTATATTGGGGTGAGTTAGCTCATTCACAGGCTGAGGAACAGTGGTTATATTGGGGTGAGTTAGCTCATTCACAGGCTGAGGAACAGTGGTTATATTGGGCTGAGTTAGGGGGAGTGCGGTGGGAGGAATGTTACTCTGATATGGATGCGGTTGTTTAACCTCCCTTGAGTTTGCATTGCTTGGTGGAGCCTCACGTTGTCCCTTTATGACAGTGTGCATGAGATGGTCTGGAGCCTGATGTTGTCTCTCTGGAGGTGGGAGAAAAGGTCACACAGCATTTTTAAACCTTTATTTAACCAGGGAAATCTCTGTTAAGAGTGTTTCTCTTCTTCAAGGAAGCCCTGGGAGAAACGCCAGGTTGAACAGTTGTATTAGAGGAGGGACAGAGAGAAACAGGGGTGAGGCCCCTGGAGTGATTTTGGGGTTAAGGGCCTTGCTCAGGGGCCCAACAGCAGGGTTCTCATGGTTCTTGATCTCTCCAGATCAGCTCAGGCACTGAGGAACCCCAGGGGGAGGTGCCGTGTGTTAATGGTGATGGACGAGCCCCCCGCTGCATAACGGCAGCAAACATGGTCACATGTCCTCCCCTTCGGTCAGGGACGTCCACCGCTACACGGTGACCAGTGATATTCCTTCCCCAGCTCCGCCTCTTACTGACATTGAATCTGGTGTTTTTCTCGATGAATTCGTCTGGGGCTACATTTGCCTCAAGCTCAGGTATCAGCGTCACTGCACTTCCTGTATCTTTGTCTCTGCTAAGTGCAGAGCAGCAGTGGAGACAGATGTATACTCAACAGTGCATACTGTACAAGTGTGCCATCTCCCTCACATACTTGGGATTTTTCTCAAATTGACTGATATATTTTTGTATTCTCATTGTGTAAATTGACACCCTGCGTTTGAAACATCTCAATATCTTCCATAAAATGAGATCATGAATATTATGTGTGGAAAATTTTTACCTGCTCAGTTATTCTCAGTCTAGAATGTTCTGGTAATTCCAGCTGCAGTGAAGCAGCTCAGATGGGGCTGTAAATGCTGTCAGTATCATGATGTGAACTCCATGATCGATCACACTGCCAATCTTCCTCGCTCCATTTTATCACATGCAATCTTCAGTGCTTCTCAACACGACAGTGGGAAATTAATGTATGCATGTGGTCAACTGGGTGACGTGTGCTGCCATGCATTAGCACAGCGAGATTTGTCTGGTGACACATATATTTACAAAAATATCACATTTGATTTTGCTGTGAAAACTGTGAACAAGATGGGAGTTGTGTGAGCAGATCAGATGTTCATTCAGATGTGCAGATTGAGTGGAGCTGGGAAGAATGTGTGTTTAGTTCTGCAGTAATGGTTAATGGTTCTGCTATATTAGCCTAAACATTTGGTTATTCTGTGCGTTTCCTTGATTACAGTGAGTGAAAAATTGAGAAAAACTGAAGAATAATCCTGTTCCAAGAGCACTTTTTTTTTGCCCATTTTTTCTCACAGAAACTCCTGGCGGTTGCTTGTAGAATGTATGAAAGACTGCAGCTCATGCTCACCCCTGGCAGAGAGGAGTGCAGGTTTATGTTTATTTGACTGCTAGACTGCTGATGTGTGTGTGTGTGTGTGTGTGTGTGTGTGCACCACTGCCCAGAGGTGCAGGGATGAGAGTATAATGACACAGACTAAGGAGGATGTGGCCTGAGTCACATGATATTAAACAATATTACCTTCCCATTACCACAGAGCTCACATGCATTTCATTACCCTTCCCAAGGTAATACCATCATGTTCATCACCATCTCAGCTGTCCCTACCAGAGTCCTTTAAAATTTCTCCTCAATTTCAGGGATATCCATGGTATTACTGCAGTTCACATTACCATGCTACTCTCTTTAGTCGTGTTCACTGACAGTGCGTATGTGTGCGTGTGGTGTGTGCAGTGACAGTGCACGTGTGTGTGCTTGATGTTTGCAGTCACAGTGTTAGTGTGATTGTGATGTATGTGGTGACAGTTTGTATACATCTGTGAGGTGTGATACAGCAATGTTTGTTTGTGTGTCTGTGTGTGTGTGTGTTTGTGATGAATACAGTAACAGGGTGTGTTTTCTCTCTCCAGGAGTGCACACTCTCCAGTGGATGTACGGCTGTGAGTGGGATGATGAGAGTGGTGCTACAGGAGGGTTTAATCAGTTCGGATACGACGGGGAGGACTTTATTATTTATGACATGAAGAACCAGCGCTATATTGCACCTGTGCAGCCGGCATTTATCACTGCAATGAAGTGGAATAATAACCCAGCTCAGCTTGAGAAAGATAAGCAGTACCTGACCAATGAGTGTGTGGATTGGCTGAAGAAATATGTGAGATATGGGAAGAGCTCTCTGGAGAGAACAGGTACAGTAACATTGAGAGCAGAGATCATGTTACACTCAAAATACACTCTAAACTCTAATGCAGCTCTACCCTGGAACGTTAAACTGTAATGCAGCTCTACCCTGTAATGTTAAACTCTAAAGCAGCTCTACCCTGTAATGTTAAACTCTAATGCAGCTCTACCCTGTAATGCTAAACTCTAATGCAGCTCTACCCTGTAATGTTAAACTCTAATGCAGCTCTACGCTGTAATGTTAAACTCTAATGCAGCTCTACCCTATAATATAAACTCTAATGCAGCTCTACCCTGTAATGTTAAACTCTAATGCAGCTCCACACTGTAATGTTAAACTCTAATGCAGCTCTACCCTGTAATGTTAAACTCTAATGCAGCACTACCCTGTAATGCTAAACTCTAATGCAGCTCTACCCTGTAATGTTTAACTCTAATGCAGCTCTACCCTGTAATGTTAAACTCTAATGCAGCTCTACACTGTAATGTTAAACTCTAATGCAGCTCTACCCTGTAATATTAAACTCTAATGCAGCACTACCCTGTAATGTTAAACTCTAATGCTGCTCTACCCTGTAATGTTAAACTCTATTGCAGCTCGACCTTGTAATATTAAACTCTAATGCAGCTCTACCCTGTAATGTTAAACTCTAATGCAGCTCTACCCTGTAATGTTAAACTCTAATGCAGCACTACCCTGTAATGCTAAACTCTAAAGCAGCTCTATCCTGTAATGTTAAACTCTAATGCAGCTCTACCCTGTAATGTTAAACTCTAATACAGCTCTACCCTGGAACGTTAAACTCTAATGCAGCTCTACCCTGTAATGCTAAACTCTAATGCAGCTCTACCCTGTAATGTTAAACTCTAATGCAGCTCTACCCTATAATTTTAAACTCTGATGCTGCTCTGCCCTGTAATGTTAAACTCTAAAGCAGCTCTACCCTGTAATGTTAAACTCTAAAGCAGCTCTACCCTATAATGTTAAACTCTAATGCAGCTCTACCCTGTAATGCTAAACTCTAATGCAGCTGTACCCTGTAATGTTAAACTCTAATGCAGCTCTACCCTGTAATGTTAAACTCTAATACAGCTCTACCCTGAAACATTGAACTCTAATGCAGCTCTACCCTGTAACGTTGAACTCTAATGCAGCTCTTGTGAGGGTGCATTTCAGAACCACACGCGAGTACCAGGAAGTGCAGCAAAATTGGTTTTATTGAACTTAGGGGTGGAAACCCCAGCAGGGTTGTAGGCAACGGTACAAAGTCCAGAATCCAAAAACACAATCCAGAGGGCCAGAAACGGTTCGTTACCAGGGGAACAATCACAAGTCTCAAGGTCAGGCAAAGCAGGTTCGGTACACAGGCAAAGTATTTTCACAGGCAGAGGCAGAATCAAAATCAGGGACGTTCCAGTCAGAAGTATAACGCTATAAATACAGGGCATGAACAGAGTAGCACGAGCAGACAAGAGAAAACGTTCCGACAAGGGCTGGCTGTGAACTGACTGCTTAAATACATGTACGGGAAGTCACATGCTATAATAGGGAACAGGTGAGCTGGATCAGACTAATTAACAAGGGAATGAACAAGAGGAAGTTCCTAACCACATGAAATTGGCGAAAGCCAAAACGCGGACAGGGATTACACAGACAGCCTATGACAAACAAACGGCTCCGGTTAGGGAGTTCTAAAGTGCACAGAGAGTGAGAAGCAGAACAGTGTTTAACCAGGTGCGGAGAATCCGCCGAATTGCAGCAAAGTAAAGTGAGTGAAGGCAAGGGGCGGAGATAAGAGCAGAGTGAGTGCTGAAAGCTCGTTAGTCAATTAGTAATGTGCAGCTATACAATCCCTTAGTGTTCGTTAGTAAGTTAGTACTATAAACAATGCTAGTTATTGTTAGTAGTTAAATCAAAATAATAAACTGTTAGTATTTATTAGTAAAGATAGAACAGTAAGGCAAAGGAAGCAAACGAGATTGGAAGGAATAATTGGAAACCCAGAAACCATGAAATCACCTCAAAACGTGGCATGCAAAACTGGGGAACAACATGATCTCAGAACACATGACAAGACTGGGGAGATAATGTGCAATGCATGGCATGGAATGATACATAAACCAGAATGATAATCTAAACAGTGACTATGAGTAAATGGCAGGAAAAGGACATGGCATGGCAAGACAGGAAATATACAAAACATGACATGGAATGAATCAAAACATGGCCTGGTAAAAGCAGAATCATAACAGCTCTACCCTGTAACGTTGAACTCTAATGTAGCTCTACCCTGTAACGTTGAACTCTAATGCAGCTCTACCCTGTAACGTTGAACTCTAATGCAGCTCTACCCTGTAACGTTGAACTCTAATGCAGCTCTACCCTGTAACGTTGAACTCTAACGCAGCTCTACCCTGTAACGTTGAACTCTAATGCAGCTCTACCCTGTAACGTTGAACTCTAATGCAGCTCTACCCTGTAACGTTTCCCCTCTGTTTATAATTGATTATCCGCCAGCATGCTACTTCTCTCGATTTTTGGCATGTGCTTCATTCACGGGGAGAAGCTTCACCATCTCATCATCATTTTTCATTGCTTTCGTTCGAATAGGTCCCCTATTTCAATAACATCATCATATGATTCCTTCAGCTCCTCGGGCAGAGTATACACTTCATTGGTGTCCTGTAACAGAACCATCTGATATTGTGGATTAGTAATCAACATTTTTGATATCAATCCTTTAATTATGGGAACCCCACAGCAACTGCAGAAGAGCAGTACTGCAAATCCCGCTGCTACAAGACTTAAAACAGACGTAACTCCTGCTTCCCATCCTCCAGACAGGAGCCAGTCCCACCAGGAGTCTGCTGATGCTGGTGCGAGGTCTTGCTGTTGTGCATCTGATATATCCTTCAAACGTTGCAAGGCTTGATCTATCACCCCTCCTGCCTCATCATTAGCTGGTATGTAGGTACAGCATGCGGGCCCTATAATCTGGCAGACCCCCCCCCATGCTGCTGTTAATAAATCTAGTACTATTCGATTTTGCAATGTCATTAATCGCAGGGCTGTTAACTCTTCCTGTATACTCCCCGTGACATTACGGGTTTCATTTACGAGTGAACTTAAACGATAATTTACAGAGTCCAGTCGCAGCATTACCTGTCCAACTCCAAACTGCGGGAACAGGGAAAGGGCAACCTTGGTCCCTACTGACCATAACCTTTGGTCCGCTGGAACATTGTTCCCCCACACCGGATCCTGTAATGCTGTGTCTCGCCTCCATCGTGTGATATTTCTGTCTGCACTCACAATGTATGTGTGATCATTTAACCCTTTCGCAGGCAAATTTTGGCCCAGATGCATACCCCCACGGACGGATTAATTTTGGATTTTTACCAAAATATGATTGTTATTCAAAATAACAATAAAATAACACCAAATCTCATAATAAGTTTCCCATAACTGATGTTTTTATGTTTTAATCCTCTCCAGAATCGCTAAAATCGTTTGGATCCAAGTCACTCCCGCTCTCTGGATATTCAAACTCATCGTCAGAGTCATTCAATAAAGCAAAAACTTCATCCACGTTGTATTTACGTTTAGAAACACGGCTAGAATGCCGGCTATTTGTACTAAATCGATGCCATGTTCACATGTCCCACAATTTGACCGGAAGTAGTCTCAGATTTAGCGTTTTTTAGGAAATCCCATGCCTCGTTCACGGCTAAAAATACAGTGCTGGGTGACCTGAGAGACAGCCAATGGTAATGAGTGTAACTAACAAGGGAATTCCCGCAATCGGGGAATTTAAAGAAGACTTTATAAAACACGTTGGTTAAAACGACAAAAATGTCGCTGTGCCTGCAAAAGGGTTAATTGTACGTAAGCACAGACTCCCCCCCACTTTGGTGGTAATGCTACATTTATTCGGTGTCCACACAACCAATACCAACCATCCACAGCTCTCGTGCCATTCCAGTGAGGTTCCCACGAGTGACATAGTATCCCATTTGGACTGTTTTCTCTGCCGGTGAACCAGGTGGTTTCCGTAATTGGTGGATACAAACAGAAAATTAATAGTTTCCCCTGGCACCCCTGGGTTATCCCCCAAACTCTGTGCCATTTCCTTTGACACATCGCCAAAACTTCTGCTCCAAACTGTAATGGGCTATCATGAGTGGGACATTAGAACCCACAATTCCCAACTTCAGATATCCATCCCTATCGGTGCAGTATTTCAACCCAGAGTCCATTACTATGTTAAGTGGGGGTAAACTGGGGTCCATTGAAACTAATCCACTATGAGCAGTAGACGCATTTAACTGTACTGTTCGCATTCATTGTGGGCGCTGCAACTTGTAACACCTCTGCTCTGGGTGTAGATATGGAGGCTGGTAGGTGTGTGCACACATAACAATCAGAACGGTTGACAGAATGTGCTGATCTGTTGGCATATCTCTACCATGAATTAGTAGCATATACATGTGAAGGATGGTCTGCTTCAGGCAGGTGATTACCCACCCCTACATATCTCCTTACTCTGGGGGAGGTTAGCCTCCAGCCTGTACTTACTATACATATGTTTAAAATGAACAGACACAGGGAGAGGTGAGCCATTTTATTAACCCCCTATTTTTTTTTTTTTACGAATCAGTCTGGAGTCTCTACTGACTTGGAGCGTAAATAAGTTCTTCACCGCTTTTGAGACGAGCGAGCTCTATATGCCATGCCCCCCTTTGTAGTCAGACTCCCTCCAAGTCGATCCTGACTTATTCAGATGCACCTACACACCAGCTGGAGGAGGAGATACCACCTTACAATGTGACTGATGTATCCACGTCTCTCTCTCCTGGATTTTTACTGCAGTCAGTGTGGTCAGGAGCACTTAATATGGACCCTTCCAAGCTGGTTCACTCCACTTCCACTTTTTAATGACACTCCGCACCAGGATCCAATCTCCAGGTTTTATGTCTCCAGGTGGCAGTTCCGCTACTGATCTAGGAGGGAGCACATTTCGAATCTCACTCTTGTTAGTTAACATCCTATTCATATACTCTGCCAGAGTTGCCTCTTCTACTTGTGTTCTCTGCAATAAATGTGGTAATTCAAAAGGTTTCCCATGTTCTACTTCATAAGGTGACAACCCCAATCCCCGCTGTGGTGTTATTCTCATGCTAGTTAATGGCAACAGCAGACATGCAACCCAGTTCCATTTAGTCTCTGCCATAGCTTTGCGCAATTTCGCTTTTAAGGTCCCATTAGTTCTTTCAACCAATCCCGCTGATTGTGGATGATATACGCAACGTTTTTTTCAATCCTATTCCCAATTTTGCTCCCAAACGAGCCAGTGCTTCATTTCTAAATTCTGGCCCATTGTCACTATACAATGCATAGGAATCCCCCACCTACAAATAATTTCTCTACTCAGGATTTTTGCTACTGTGATTGCATCTATAGCTTCTACCCCATTTAGAAAAGGGTCATATCAATACTAATGCAGACCTCTTCCTCTCACACGGTGTTAAATGTATGAAATGTGTGGAATGGCCCAGGGGGTGTAGGGATTGCCCCCTTCTGTACTACCACCCCTCCCCGTGTGTCCTGTGTGTTATAACTTTGTCATGTTGGACATTTCTTAGAAAAATTTTTTTAGTAAATAAGTTATAGTAACTTTGATCTATTAACCCCTTGATCCCTCCTCTCTGTACATGGCACTGCCCATTCACCAAATCTGCAGCAATATGGAAGAAGGATTTCGGCAACATAGGCTTACCATTGGGTCCTACCCACCCGTTATCGGTGTGTTGTGTTCCATGTGATGTCCATTGACGTTTTTCTTGTGGGGGAGCAGCATCATGCTCTGCTCGCTGCAGGTCACATGAAATTGAGTCCTCAGATTGGTGTAATAGCCCCACAAGAGTGTGTTTGGCTGTTGCCCTTGCTCCTCTGTCTGCAAAGGCGTCAGCCAAACTGATTGGGTCAACATGTTTGGTGTGCAGAGGGCCACAGTCAACACAGATTTAATCTCAGGGCTTGATAGAGGGTTGTCCTTGAGTCCAGGACATGGAGCATTATTAGATAGGACTTCTTATACACTTAGACTCTTCGAACCTCCCATTGAGGCTGCAGTTCCAGGCTAGATCCCTTTCCACAGAGATCTTCGCCCAGGCTCCCCCAGGTTGAGAATTCTGCCTTCTGCTTCCCGGTGTCTCCTTTTCAAAGCCCACCGATCACAGAAGCACCACTCGCCTACTAACGCATTCGCTTTTGGCTTGTGGTGGCCTGACTGTACATTGAGCCGAGTGCGGTGACCACCCCGTGGTCTCTGTTCACAGAGGTCGTCTCCAACGCCCCTCTGCTAGGTGTGGGCTGTCACCGACGTACCACATGTTGCCCACACTTACATGCGACAAGCACGCTGACTAGACGGTACCACGGCAGTATGTCAATTCATACTTCACCAGACACGGGGGCCTTCAGTCCTCTCCCCTGCACTATATTCCATTTTTAACGTGCCCTCGGAACTTTGCAGTCCCGCCGCCGCTTGTTAATGGCTAAGGTTCGGGGGGCCTAATCCCCTCCCTAAACAATAGGGACAAAATATGTACATATATATTTTTTTTTTCAATGAATTATGATTAAGCAATCCACCTCAGTCTAGGGTTCCGCTAAGAGCATGGAGGAAATGCACAGTCAGGGCTTATTAGCCCCAACCATTCTTACATTTCTCCACGTCATCAGCAGAACCAGGTGGAGTTACTTTAGACTATGTTACAATTTGCAAAAAAAAAAAAAAAAATTTTTATTCACAAAAATTGCTGCATATTTAATATTAGTTTTCCCGTTGGGCTCCTAGCACATAAAGGTCAACTCAGTCAGTACCTTTTATTTGATTGACTTAATCAAAAATAAATTTAGAAAGTAATATGTGATCACCTTACTAAGTGGACTTTTTCAATTATATGGTGGTCCACCGTTTGAATTTAGTCTTGTGTTAATACTCCGAATTGGATTTCCAAATCTATTTTAGAAGGCAAACTTTTAAGCTGAAAATCCACAGCTGAATCCCCAGCTGGCCAGCTTATCACTTTCACACAAGGTTATTTTCATCTCTTCTCTTCAGCAGTGAGCTCTCTGTGGAAAAATTCCAAGAGGAGTTAGAGACAAACAATAATGAACAATTTTGTTTTAATTCAACTCATTCGGATCCTTTCCTGTAAAAGTTAAACAAGTAGACATGGTCAACAACATCCCCCGCCAAAATGCCTTCTTTAAAGATACTATGAACAGAGGCTCCCAAAAATGTCACAAGGGCAATAACTTTGGAAAAAATAATCGTGTGCTTCTTATTTTCGAACTCCATCAGGGTCTTTATGGTCTTAAGCTACACACCAAATTTGGTTATCCTATCTCAAATAGTTTCTGAGAAAAGCTGTCCCCTTTATCTTATGGACGGATGGACGCACGGACGGGCCTTGAGAGCTCAAACCTATATCCCCCTCACACTTCGTGGTGGGGGATAATAAACAGATTAAGGTTATCAGCCACTCAGTTTCTTTGCCATGAAGACACTCGTTGACAGTTCCTGTTCAAAATGGAGAAAAGATCTTTAATTGTATTTCTTTGGTCAGGAAAGCTTTCAGTCACATTTGTTCAATATTACAATGCATCATCCTTCTGTTCTCTGACTTCTGTATGTCGACCCTTCACCTGTCTGTGCCACTTATCTGCTTTGGTCAAAAAGGCTCCATTCGCTCTATTGTTCTGACTCTGCGCTCCCCCGTCTAAAAACCCATCCAGTCTCTAATCCCACAATAGTTCACTTGATTTTTTTAATATTAATTTAATATGTACCATTAGATTTCATATTATATGTTATATTTCCTGGCACTTTCCTGATCATTTTACCTTAATTTTTTACCTTCAGATAGCAATTGAAATTTTTCAATGCTTGATAGAGATACCTCTGCATCAATTGAATTTGGCACACAGTCTCTTACTGTATACAGTGTTAAACAGTACTTTGGCAAATTTTGAACACACTGTGTTATTCTTGTTTCTACTTTTCCTTCATTTTTTTTCAGAGATATGCTACTAGCACACCAATCTCACACAGTCTAATTATTTACAGAAAACTGCTTAGATTTTCTAGCTCTTTACAATTTTACTAATATTTAACAAATTCAAATTGTGTAATTACTTCATGCTCATAGAGGATATCACTGGTAGTTTTCTCTGCAATGTATTACTACCGCCAAATATTAGAACATTTAAATATTGGGCTTTGTCCTGCATCTCAAAGCAACTCATTTAGCCACAACATCAGAAACACTTACGGGCACCTTAAATAATTCTTGAATGAACACTAATTTTATTGTAGACATCTGTAAGCACTTCATGGAATGAAATGACAACTGTATTCAATCTAACAAAGACAGAAATAACAAATATGCCAGCAATGCAGTTGTTTACAGACACTCACGGAGTTAGGTTCATTCACATTGATTTCCACACACACACATGCACGCACGCACGCACACACACACACACACACACACAATCTGAGCTCAGAATACATACATACACACACACACACACACCTCAGTGCACTTTCCTCTCTCAAATTCATTCACATTGGAAAAGATCCAAGGCTCTAATTTTATTATGATCTGACACCATTGTTGCTTCGATAACATACATAGACAATGCTCTATTTCAATAGCATTCAATCGGTTCCCCCATGAGACGAACCTGCGCGCCGTGTAAATTCCATTGTAGTGTTATTGCAATAATAAATTGGTGTGCAGTTTACTATCAACATTTTCAAAGCACTCGTTGTTGCTGCCATTAATGCAAATAATTTAGTTTCATCATTGGGTTATGGCTCCCCAGATGTTAACCCCTTCTCTGGGACGGTTAATCATGCCAAATTATTTTCTTGAACTTGATTGTTGAGCCTGATTCGGGCATTTCGAGCGATATGACTGTTTTTCCCACAGACAAAACAAGCTTGATTTGGACAGTTTCGAGAGAAATGACCGTCCTTCCTGCATGTAAAACAAGCGTGATTACCCCCGGGCGGTCCGTTTCCCCTACGGCTATGACCACGCCTTTGCCCTCGGGCTTTGCCCTTTTCACTTTGCCGCTTAGATCCCTGATACTCAGCTTCTTCATGCCAATGAAGTGCTGCCTCCTAACCGAACTTTTTTTTTTAACAGCTTTTCATCATCACCCGCCCGCTTCATTATATCTCTCACAAGTTTACTTGTATGTGCAGGCCTCAGCTGTTTACTAGACCCAAATTCCTTTACCCACAATGATTCCCAGAACCATTATGTCGACGTTCTACACACTCCTCAGTCACAGTCAAAGTCAAGTCATCTGTCCCACAACAATACAACAACACAGTCCCCTTTTACTGTTAGTCTGTCCCATAATTGGCATTATAAAACGGGTGCTTCCCATCCTTAAATGTGATTGGCTGAGGCATGTTCCATACTGGCATAAAATCAGCGTAATCCACTGTATTCTGAGGCAGCACAAAATATCCCTGCGCACTGGCCTAGCAACCAACTACTCTGCGCTCAACTGACTCGTTAGGTTACGTTTGTTTCAGGACTTTTAGCTTGCTATATCAGTGTTAGTGAAGTTTAGCCTTTTAACCCGCTAGACAGTTGGCTATCTACCTAGCTAGCTATATACTTCGATATCACTTTAGCTTGCTAGCTACATTGCAAACTAGCTCACTATTTCAGTATTAGCAATAAATTGTTGATTTTTTGCTTGTGTGTTTATTTTATGGGCTATATGTAGGGGAACCACATCCATTGTAGTGAACTCTAGCTAGTTGACAAGCTGGTTGGCAAACTAATGCACAAGTCAACATATTTCCCTGGACACCGGCAAGTTTGGAGGACAAAAGTCAATCTTGTTCCCTACTCTCGCTGCTGGTTGTAATGATATGGCCGATCGGTGCGAGTTGAGAACAAGGAAACTCTAAAACCGAAACCGAAACGAACGTAAAATTATTTAACGGGGCCTTCGGGAGACCGAAGGAGACATTCCAAATAGCCTGCTTTCATAGTATATCTACATTAACGAGCCCAAATAGCTTGATGTGACGTGATAATGGCGCTAGATGAAAAAGCAATCTTAGCGTCTGTGTTGCTTGCCAACCATTCTGTCCACTCGATCTTGCTTGGTGGATGAACAAATAGTTTTCAATTTTATTGTTGCGTTATTACCAAAAAATTGTTGATTTTTTCTCTTGCGTGTTTATTTAATGGGCTATATGTAGGGTAACCGTTTGCGCGTTTCCGTTTCCGTAACTGTTTCAACTGCGCGTCGTGCCTGAGAATGCCCCTCCGCCGTTATAAAATCACTGTAACCCACTGCTTCTCGGGGATTATTCCTTTAATATTACTCTCTCTGTCTCACAGCAACTTAGCCGAATTCAGTAAAAATTCCATCACTCACCCGCACCTCCACACACAAATCTTTGGAGAACCTCCCATTTCTGGCCTCCTACACACCCAAAAGGGTCTTCACAGTCACCCCGGGCTGAGGTTTTTCATTCACGTCTCATAGACGACTGTGCGCACGGTTTTCAGTCGGCGCCGATTCTCCAGGGAGTGCAGGTGAGATATTGGAATTCCGGACATAGCCCCCAATGTGGTGGGAATTTTTAAATTGTATTCCTGGTGTTACCTTCTCGAGAGGAACTCAGACGGAGGCAGAGAAAATAATCCAGTTTGCTACTTTGCAAAGTAGGTTCCTCATTACAGGCAAGAACTCTCGTTACAGGCAAGAACAAGGACAAAGAAAATTCTTTCTTGCTAGTGTATAAGTAAGGGTATATTTTGACATTCTCCTCCCCCCGAACTGATTGACAAATCATGATGTTAACTGGAATGTTCTTGCAGACGCACGCAACCCACGTCAAGCCGACCCTGAGGTATGCGCATACAGCTCAGAGAAGACAGGTGGTTTCCTCTTATCATCTCCTGGGCTTATCTTTTTGGCGCCCCAGGCTCTCCTTGTACTCCTTTTTTCTGAAAACACATAAACTAAGAGAAAAAAAGAACATCTTGCCTTTGTTAGGGTCCGTCAGGACCGCATGGTCCTAGATAAGCTATATGCAATGACGCATCGGTTAGATTTATGGAAACTACAGCTACGCAAGGCCTAGGTTAATCAGAAACAGGCAAGAATGTAGAACTGAGGCCTAAGAGAAAATAAGCAAGAACAAGCAAGGTTAAACAACAAGTGTTTGCCACTAACATAGCAATATCCCCCGCCGTCCGTACGATATGTGTTCGTACGGACGGACGTACGTACGGACGGACGGACGGAGCCCAATGCTATATCCTCCTCTTTGCGCGGGATAATTAATAATAAAGCAAATAAATCAATAATAAAATGATTCCACAGCTCTACCCTGTAATGTTAAACTCTAATGCAGCTCTACCCTGTAATGTTAAACTCTAATGCAGCTCTACCCTGTAATGTTAAACTCTAATGCAGCCCTACCCTGTAATGTTAAACTCTAATGCAGCTCTACCCTGTAATTTTAAACTCTAATGCAGCTCTGCCCTGTAATTTTGAACTGTAATGCAGCTCTACCCTGTAATGTTAAACTCTAATGCACCTCTACCCTGTAATGTTAAACTCTAATGCAGCTCTACCCTGTAATGCAGCTCTACCCTGTCATATTAAACTCTAATGCAGCTCTGCCCTGTATTGTTAAACTGTAATGCAGCTCTACCCTGTAATGTTAAACTCTAATACAGCTCCACCCAGTAATATTAAACTCTAATGCAGCTCTACCCTGTAATATTAAACTCTAATGCAGCTCTATACTGTAATTTTAAACTCTAATACAGCTCTACCCTGTAATGTTAAACTCTAATGCAGCTCTACCCTGTAATGTTAAACTCTAATGCAGCTCTATACTGTAATGTTGAACTCTAATGCAGCTCTAACTCTAATGCAGCTCTACCCTGTAATTTTAAACTCTAATGCAGCTCTACCCTGTAATGTTAAACTCTAATGCAGCTCTACCCTGTAATGTTAAACTCTAATGCAGCTCTGCCCTGTATTGTTAAACTGTAATGCAGCTCTACCCTGTAATGTTAAACTCTAATGCAGCTCTAACCCTAATGCAGCTTAAAATTTTAAAACTAATGCAGCTCTACCCTGTAATGTTAAACTCTAATGCAGCTCTACCCTGTAATATTAAACTCTAATGCAGCTCTACCCTGTAATGTTAAACTGTAATGCAGCTCTACCCTGTAATGTTAAACTCTAATGCAGCTCTACCCTGTAATGTTAAACTCTAATGCAGCTCTACCCTGTAATGTTAAACTCTAATGCAGCTCTACCCTGTAATGTTAAACTCTAATGCAGCTCTACCCTGTAATGTTAAACTCTAATGCAGCTCTACCCTGTAATTGTTAAACTCTAATGCAGCTCTATACTGTAATGTTAAACTCTAATGCAGCTCTACCCTGTAATGTTAAACTCTAATGCAGCTCTACCCTGTAATGTTAAACTCTAATGCAGCTCTACCCTGTAATGTTAAACTCTAATGCAGCTCTACCCTGTAATGTTAATGCAGCTCTAATGCAAACTCTACCCTGTAATGTTAAACTCTAATGCAGCTCTACCCTGTAATGTTAAACTCTAATGCAGCTCTACCCTGTAATGTTAAACTCTAATGCAGCTCTACCCTGTAATGTTAAACTCTAATGCAGCTCTACCCTGTAATGTTAAACTCTAATGCAGCTCTACCTGTAATGTTAAACTATTGTTATTTAAACTCTAATGCAGCTCTACCCTGTAATATTAAACTCTAATGCAGCTCTACCCTGTAATGTTAAACTCTAATGCAGCTCTACCCTGTAATGTTAAACTGTAATGCAGCTCTACCCTGTAATGTTAAACTCTAATGCAGCTCTACCCTGTAATGTTAAACTGTAATGCAACTCTACCCTGTAATGTTAAACTCTAATGCAGCTCTACCCTGTAATTTTAAACTCTAATGCAGCTCTATACTGTAATGTTAAACTCTAATGCAGCTCTACCCTGTAATGTTAAACTCTAATGCAGCTCTACCCTGTAATGTTAAACTGTAATGCAGCTCTACCCTGTAATGTTAAACTCTAATGCAGCTCTACCCTGTAATTTTAAACTCTAATGCAGCTCTACCCTGTAATGTTAAACTCTAATGCAGCTCTACCCTGTAATGTTAAACTCTAATGCAGCTCTACCCTGTAATGTTAAACTCTAATGCAGCTCTACCCTGTAATGTTAAACTCTAATGCAGCTCTACCCTGTAATGTTAAACTCTAATGCAGCTCTACCCTGTAATTTTAAACTCTAATGCAGCTCTACCCTGTAATGTTAAACTCTAATGCAGCTCTACCCTGTAATTTTAAACTCTAATGCAGCTCTACCCTGTAATGTTAAACTCTAATGCAGCTCTACCCTGTAATGTTAAACTCTAATGCAGCTCTACCCTGTAATTTTAAACTCTAATGCAGCTCTACCCTGTAATGTTAAACTCTAATGCAGCTCTACCCTTTAATATTAAACTCTAATGCAGCTCTACCCTGTAATGTTAAACTCTAATGCAGCTCTACCCTGTAATTTTAAACTCTAATGCAGCTCTACCCTGTAATTTTGAACTGTAATGCAGCTCTACCCTGTAATGTTAAACTCTAATGCAGCTCTACCCTGTAATGTTAAACTCTAATGCAGCTCTACCCTGTAATGTTAAACTCTAATGCAGCCCTACCCTGTAATGTTAAACTCTATTGCAGCTCTGCCCTGTATTGTTAAACTCTAATGCAGCTCTGCCCTGTATTTTTAAACTGTAATGCAGATCTACCCTGTAATGTTAAACTCTAATTCAGCTCTACTCTGTAATGTTAAACTCTAATGCAGCTCTACCCTGTAATATTAAACGTCTAATGCAGCTCTACCCTGTAATGTTAAACTCTAATGCAGCTCTACCCTGTAATATTATATTCTAATGCAGCTCTACCCTGTAATGATAAACTCCAATGCAGCTCTACCCTGTAATTTTAAACTCTAATGCAGCTCTACCCTGTAATGTTAAACTCTAATGCAGCTCTACCCTGTAATGTTAAACTCTAATGCAGCCCTACCCTGTAATGTTAAACTCTATTGCAGCTCTGCCCTGTATTGTTAAACTCTAATGCAGCTCTACCCTGTAATGTTAAACTCTAATGCAGCTCTACCCTGTAATTTTAAACTCTAATGCAGCTCCTACCCTGTAATGTTAAACTCTATTGCAGCTCTGCCCTGTATTGTTAAACTCTAATGCAGCTCTACCCTGTACTGTTAAACTCTAATGCAGCTCTACCCTGTAATATTAAACTCTAATGCAGCCCTACCCTGTAATGTAAAACTCTATTGCAGCTCTGCCCTGTATTGTTAAACTGTAAAACGGGATGGCGGACCACGGTACGGAGTAGACGTGTTTGTTGGGAGCTCCGCCTTCACACAATTAATTCACCTCACCCGAAAGATTTTGACCGAATTTTTTGCAGTTTTCTGAGCAGTAGCGATATAGACAATATGTCAAGAAAAGGCAAGGGACTCAGAATTGAAAAAAAAATCTTCGGAGAAGATTCTGTCGAAAATTACACTGAGACGGAGACCATCGAGGAGGCCGATGCTATGGCAGCTAGCGCTATTGCTGCCAGCGCTAGAGCCCCGATTACAAACGAAGATGTTTTAGCAACAATACATAAGATGAATAGCGCCGTGGATGAGAGGTTTGACGAGCTTAAAGAGTCCCTTTCCAGCCTTAAGTCGGCTTTATCAGTCGTCAGTGAGCGTGTGTCTTCAACTGAGGCTGCCGTGGAATCGCACGAGAGACGACTGGATGAGCTGGAGAGGCGACACGAAAGCCTTGCATCCGAGTGTAAACTACAGGAGGCTAAGCTAGATGATCTGGAGGCTCGCTCCCGCAGACAAAATATCCGCATTATCGGGATAAAAGAGAAAGCTGAAAATGGCAGGCCAATCGAGTTTGTCACCAAGTTGTTACCAGAGCTGCTGGGAAAGGAGCATTTTGATCGACCCGTGGATGTGGACCGGGCCCACCGAATCGCAGCGCTAGCTAAAGACGGGAAACCGAGAGCTATCATCGCCAGGCTGCACCGCTTCCAGGTAAAGGAGCTGGTATTGAGGCTTGCGAGGGAGAAGGCACCGCTGCGGTACGACGGGTGTCCTGTGTTCATCTTTCCTGACCTAACGTCTGCGATCATGAAGAAACGGATGGCCTTTCAACACATCAGGGAGAAGTGCAGAGCCAGGAAAATACGGTGCGGTTTCAGGCACCCAGCAAGGTTCATGGTTACGGCGAATGACAACACGGGCGCGTTTGACACCCCGGCCGAAGCCGAAAGATTTCTGAGTTGACTGGTGCAGGACTGGGACAGAGACATCAGGTCCGGCCGGGATGTGGACTAATTTTTGACTGTTGAAACGCCATTGGCAGTGTGAACTGGGTGAGGTTAAATGTGTTTTCATTATATTATTACTCATTCGTGTGGTGGAGTCTTCCTTTGAGTGGAGGGAGGTGAGTAGTTATACGCAAACGTGGGCCTTTATTCGGCGCCAACGTTCAGCCTTGACTTTGTGTTTGGGGTATGGAAACGCCGCTTGTGGGGTGTGTTTTCCCTCGGTAGTGTGTTCATATGTTTGGTTTAATGTTCTCTTTTTCTCAGCACATCTATCTTTTTCGTTTATTGCATATTTCTTTTTGCCATGGTCATGTTACGTTGTAGGTATCACTTATGTCAGGGGAGCCAAGTAAACATAGTGACTTTACTTTAGTCAGTTGGAATGTAAGGGGGAAGAATACCCCGCTCAAGAGAGGAAAAGTGTATGCGCACTTACGCACACTCAAAGCTGAAATCTGTTTTCTTCAAGAAACACACATTAAAAAAACAGCAGCAAAAATATTATGTCCTTCATGGGCATCACGTTTTCCAATCAAATTTCAGTACAAAAACGAGAGGAGTAGCGATCCTTATTAAGAAAAAAGTACCTTTTGTGCATACACAAACTATTTCTGATAACAGAGGCAGATTTTTATTAGTTAAAGGTGAGCTCAACTCAGTACCAGTAACTTTGATTAATGTGTATGGGCCCAATTTTGACGATCCTATTTTTTTTCAGAATCTTTTCAACAATGTATCTAGTACATCAAATACAAATATAATCTTAGGCGGAGACTTTAATTGTGTTTTGGATTCTGTTCTTGACAGGCAACACCCTCAAATGATTATATCTAAGAGCAGTATAACCCTCAATAATCTTATACAGTCTCATAATCTGGTGGATATTTGGAGGCTTCTTAACCCCACCGGGAGAGATTTCTCCTATTTTTCAGCAGTTCATAAGTCTTATTCGAGGATCGATTATTTTATATTGGATTCTAAATTACTGTCACAAATAGCAGACTGTACTTATCACAATATTCTCATATCAGATCACGCCCAAGTATCTTTAAAGCTTAAATTGAATCATAAGTGAGGAGAATTCAGCTGGCGCCTAAATAACACCTTACTGAAAGACAAGGAATTTTGCTCCTATCTTTCAAGCAAAACAGATTTATACATAAATACTAATGACACTGGCGAAGTTGACGATTCTATGCTTTGGGAGGCCATGAAGGCTGTTCTTAGGGGCCACATTATTTCTTGTGAAGCAGCAGAGAGGAAAAAATCTAAAGAGAAGTTAACTGAAATAGATAACCAATTGTCTGATCTAGAGGCGCTATACAAGGAAAGTAATAAACCTGAGATATTAAGAAAGATCACTGCATTAAAGTATGACTATAATTTTATACTGTCCAAGAATGTTTCACGTTTGCTGGCCCAAGTAAGACAAAGGTATTTTGAGTTTGGTGATAAGCCCCAGAGATTACTCGCCCGCCAGTTAAGGCAATCACAGGCCACCAGGGCCATACATTCCATCAGGACGAATGACGGGGCTCTCTTGACAGATCCTGGAAAAATTAATAAGTATTTTGCTAGTTTTTATGAACGTATCTATCAGTCACAGGGTGAACCTGATCTTGGAGTGATGGAGGATTTTTTTGAGAATCTGGGGTTGCCCAGATTATCGGGAGAATCTTCTTCCTTACTAGATGCAGATATTAATTTGGATGAGATAAAAAAAGTGATTTCCTCTTTCCCCAGCAATAAGGCAGCAGGACCTGACGGCTTTAGTATTGAATTTTTCAAGGTATTCAGCTCTAAACTATCGCCTCTCATACTTCGTATGATAAATCACTCAATGCTGAGCTCTAGGTTGCCTCCAACTCTATATAAGGCTAATATTTCACTTATCCCCAAACCTGGTCGTGACCTTAACTTGGTCTCTTCATATTGTCCTATTTCTTTGTTGCCTATTGAAACCAAAATCCTAGGGAAAGTCTTAGCTAACAGATTAAAAGAGCACATTTGTTCTATTATCCATCCTGACCAAACAGGTTTTATGCCAGGTAGACATATGTATTTTAACTTACGCCGCTTATTCCATGTTTTATTTACAGAACATACAAAGGAGGCTGTAGTGATCTCTTTAGATGCGCAGCGCGCATTTGACCAGGTTGAGTGGCCCTATATGCTGTTTACTTTGAAAAAATTTGGATTTGGACCTTCGTTTATTAAGTGGATCGAGCTCATTTATTCACACCCTACTGCCTCTGTCATTACCAACCAAAATATTTCATGCCCTTTTGCAATCAATCGGGGGACCCGTCAGGGGTGTCCCCTCTCTCCTTTTTTGTTCTCTATAATTATTGAACCACTAGCTACCAGTATCAGAAAAAGCCGTTTAATATCTCCTATTGACATGAATGGACAAGAACATCATATTTCGCTATATGCGGATGATATTCTTGTGTTCATTTCTCATCCTCAAACATCAATACCTCATCTTTTAACATTAATCAGTAACTTTGGCAAACTCTCTAGATTTTCTGTGAACTGGGACAAAAGCGAGATTATGCCAATTTCTGAGGAAGTTGATATAACATATATACAGTCCATTCCTTTAAAAAGGCTTTTGAGGATTTTTCATATCTTGGTGTAACTGTGACGAGGAATCCTGAGGGCCTCTTACGGAGGAATTGGCATAACAAGATTGAGCAACTTAAGCAGGATATACATTTATGGAAGACTCTCCCTATTTCTCTTGCGGGAAAAATAAATCCAATTAAGATGATTGCATTGCCACGTTTCCTACATCTCTTTCAATCTATCCCATGTTTTATTCCCCAGTCTTACTTTAAACAATTGGATTCAATTATTATACCTTTTATTTGGAACTACAAAGCCATTAGGATTTCCAAAAAACATCTGTGTAAACCTAAAAAGGCTGGAGGCTTTGCCCTACCAAATTTCAAAATGTATTACTGGGCGGCTCATCTTTCTATACTTGCTTGGTGGAGAAGAGGCCCCCCCTCTTCATCAGATTGTTGCCCTGCGTGGCTACGTATAGAACGATTGCTTTGTAAAAAGACCTCCTTGCTAGCTCTGCTCAACAGCCCCACCAAAGCCAAGAAGTCATATCACAGTAATAGCTTTGTAATTAATGGCACTTTATGCATATGGGAACAGATAAAAAAGCATATCAAGGCCCCAGATGTATACATTGATACTCCAATTTGTGAAAACCATGCTTTTACTCCTGGCCTGAATGATGTGGTTTTCTCCACTTGGAAACAAAGGGGCATTAGGAACGTGAGGGATTTGTATATTGAAGGGAATTTTGCCTTATTTACACAACTACAAACCATTTATAATATTTCTGCCTCAAGCTTTTTCAGATATTTACAGATAAGAGATTTTGTTAAGAAAAATATACCAAAATTTGAAGTTCTGAACAAACATGATATTCTCGAGGCAATGAATAAATTTGACCCGGCCACACGTGGGGCGGTCTCTTTTTTTTATCGAATTCTCCATGAGAGAGCTCTGCTGAGTACGGAGGTTTGCAAAGAGGCATGGACAGATGAGTTGAATATGGAGTTGAGTGATGAGAATTGGGAGGAATGTCTACGTAATGTACATAAATGTTCAGTTAATGTGAGACACAACCTTATACAATTTAAAATATTACACAGACTCCACTATTCACAGGAGAAACTACATAGATTTTACCCTACTGTTTCACCCATGTGTAATCGATGCAAATCCATGATAGGTAATCTTGCACATTCCTTCTGGTCATGTAGTAAACTTCATTCTTACTGGAAAAGCATTTTTAACTGTTTTTCTGAGGCCTTTGGAAAAAGCCTGGTACCCAACCCGCTTGTAGCAGTTCTGGGAGTTACAAGTGTAATATCATCTACCAGTAAATATGAGAAGAAGGCCATTCAATTCGGGATGGTGATTGCGAAAAAACTGATTTTACGTGTGTGGAAAACAGACTTTGTGCCGACATATGACCTGTGGTTGGGGGAAATGTCCAATACACTACATCTTGAGAGACTGAGGTTATATAACGAAGATAGAGGAGAAGTATTTCATAAGACATGGGACCCTGTACTGAGATACCTTAGGGGGCAAGACCTACAAATTTAATGCTTCACTGCGCATAGATGAAAATGAGATTGTGTATACTTCATTTTACCCATTTATTCATTCATAGATGTTTTCCTTTTTTTATTTGCCTTATTGTCTAACTATGACCATAGACTGATACCATAATTTTAGATGTGCTATGTTCTGTATGTTATATCTTTTTTTTTCCTATGTTCTTCTTTTTCTTTTGTTTTTCTATGTTAAACTCTAATGCAGCTCTACCCTGTAATGTTAAACTCTAATGCAGCTCTACCCTGTAATGTTAATTTCTAATGCAGCTCTACCCTGTAATGTTAAACTCTAATGCAGCTCTACCCTGTAATGTTAAACTCTAATGCAGCTCTACCCTGTAATTTTAAACTCTAATGCAGCTCTACCCTGTAATGTTAAACTCTAATGCAGCTCTACCCTGTAATGTTAAACTCTAATGCAGCTCTACCCTGTAATATTAAACTCTAATGCAGCTCTACCCTGTAATGTTAAACTCTAATGCAGCTCTACCCTGTAATGTTAAACTCTAATGCAGCTCTACCCTGTAATGTTAAACTAATGCAGCTTAAATGCTCTAATGCAGCACCCTGTAATGTTCTAATGCAGCTCTAATTTTAAACTCTAATGCAGCTCTACCCCTGTAATTCCTCTAATTCCCTTTTCAAATGTTAAACTCTAATGCAGCTCCTGTAATCCTACTCTAATGCAGCTTTGTAATTTTAAAACTCTAATGCAGCTCTACCTGTAATGTTAAACTCTAATGCAGCTCTACCCTGTAATGTTAAACTCTAATGCAGCTCTGCCCTGTAATGTTAAACTCTAATGCAGCTCTACCCTGTAATGTTAAACTCTAATGCAGCTCTACCCTTTAATGTTAAACTCTAATGCAGCTCTGCCCTGTAATGTTAAACTCTAATGCAGCTCTACCCTGTAAAACTTAATGCAGCTCTAATGCAGCTCTAATGCAGCTGTAAATGTTAAACTCTAATGCAGCTCTACCCTGTAATGTTAAAACTCTAATGCAAAAAAAATGCAACTCTAATGCAGCCCTGTAAATGTTAAACTCTAATGCAGCTCTACCCTGTAATGTTAAACTCTAATGCAGCTCTGCCCTGTAATGTTAAAAGCTCTACCCTGTAATGTGTCTAATGCTGTGGAATTAAACTCTAAACTCTAATGCTCTAATGCTTGAGACTCTAAACTTAAACTCTAATGCAGCTTAAACTCTAATGCCTGTAATGTTAACTCTAATGCAGCTCTACCCTGTAATGTTAAACTCTAATGCAGCCTACCCTGTTATTAAACTCTAATGCAGCAGAAATGTAATGAAGAACTCTAATGCAGCTCTGCCCCTGTAATTTAAAGCTCTACCCTGTAATGCTCTAATGCAGCTCTACCCTAATGTTAAACTCTAATAATTTCTACCCTCTAATGCAAAAATGCAGCTCTGCCTGGTAATGTTAAACTCTAATGCAGCTCTCCTGTAATGTTAAACTCTAATGCAGCTCTACCCTATAATGTTAAACTCTAATGCAGCTCTGCCCTGTAAAGTTAAACTCTAATGCAGCTCTAATGCACCCCCTGTAATGTTAAACTCTAAACTCTAATGTAATATTAAACTCTGACCTGTAATGTTAAACTCTAATGCAGCTCTACCCTGTAATGTTAAACTCTAATGCAGCTCTACCCTGTAATGTTAAACATGTAATGTTAAACTCTAATGCAGCTCTACCAATGTTAAACTCTAATGCAGCTCTACCCTGTAATGTTTTCACCTAATGCAGCTCTACCCTGTAATGTTAATGCAAATGCAGCTCTACCCTGTAATGTTAAACTCTAATGCAGCTCTACCCTGTAATGATAAACTCTAATGCAGCTCTGCCCTGTAATGAAACTCTAATGCAGCTCTTCCCTGTAATGTTAAACTCTAATGCAGCTCTACCCTGTAATGTTAAACTCTAATGCAGCTCTACCCTGTAATGTTAAACTCTAATGCAGCTCTACCCTGTAATGTTAAACTCTAATGCAGCTCTGCCCTGTAATGTTAAACTCTAATGCAGCTCTACCCTATAATGTTAAACTCTAATGCAGCTCTGCCCTGTAATGTTAAACTCTAATGCAGCTCTACCCTGTAATGTTAAACTCTAATGCAGCTCTACCCTGTAAATGTTAAACTCTAATGCAGCTCTACCCTGTAATGTTAAACTCTAATGCAGCTCTGCCCTGCTGTTAAACTCTAATGCAGCTCTACCCTGTAATGTTAAACTCTAATGCAGCTCTACTAATGTCAGAACTCTAATGCAGCTCTGTAATGTTAAACTCTAATGCAGCTCTGTCCTGTAATGTTAAACTCTAATGCAGCTCTAAAAAACTCTAATGCAGCTCTACCCTGTGTTAAACTCAGCTCTACCCTGTAATGTTAAACTCTAATGCAGCTCTACCCTGTAATGTTAAACTCTGTAATGCAGCAGCTTCTACCCTGTAATGTAAAACTCTAATGCACTCTGCCCTGTAATGTTGCAATGCAGCTCTACCCTGTAATGTTAAACTCTAATGCAGCTCTACCTGTAATAATAAACTAATGCAGCTGCTGCTGTAACTGTCATTAAATCTAATGCAATGCAGCTTTGTAAACTCTAATGCAGCTCTACCCTGTAATGTTAAACTCTAATGCAGCTCTGCCCTGTAATGTAAAACTCTAATGCAGCTCTACCCTGTAATGTTACTCTAATGCTGCATTACCCTGTAATGTTAAACTCACCCTGTAATGTTAAACAATGCAGCTGTAATGTTACAAACAAAACTCTAATGCAGCTCTGCCCTGTAATGTTAAACTCTAATGCAGCTCTACCCTGTAATGTTAAACTCTAATGCAGCTCTACCCTGTAATGTTAAACTCTAATGCAGCTCTACCCTGTAATGTTAAACTCTAATGCAGCTCTACCCTGTAATGTTAAACTCTAATGCAGCTCTGCAGTGTTAAACTCTAATGCAGCTCTACCTGTAATGTTAAACTCTAATGCAGCTCTACCCCCTGTAATGTTAAACTCTAATGCAGCTCTACCCTGTAATGTTAAACTCTAATGCAGCTCTACCCTTTGCAAACTCTAATGCAGCTCTGAAAATGTTAAACTCTAATGCAGCTCTACCCTGTAATGTTAAACTCTAATGCAGCTCTGCAATGTTAAACTCTAATGCAGCTCTGTAATGTTAAAACTCTAATGCAGCTCTACCCTGTAATGTTAAACTCTAATGCAGCTCTACCCTGTAATGATAAACTCTAATGCAGCTCTGCCCTGTAATGTTACACTCTAATGCAGCTCTACCCTGTAATGATAAACTCTAATGCAGCTCTACCCTGTAATGATAAACTCTAATGCAGCTCTACCCTGTAATGAAAACTCTAATGCAGCTCTCCTCTGTTAAACTCTAATGCAGCTCTACCCTGTGTGTAAACTCTAATGCAGCTCTGCCCTGTAATGTTAAACTCTAATGCAGCTCTACCAAACTCTAATGCAGCTCTACCCTGAATAATGACTAATGCAGACTACCCTAATGTTAAACTCTAATGCAGCTCTGCCCTGTAATGTTAAACTCTAATGCAGCTCTACCCTGTAATGTTAAACTCTAATGCAGCTCTGCCCTGTAATGTTAAACTCTAATGCAGCTCTACCCTGTAATTAAACTCTAATGCAGCTCTACCCTGTAATGTAAAACTCTAATGCAGCTCTGCCCTGTAATGTTAAACTCTAATGCAGCTCTACCCTGTAATGTTAAACTCTAATGCAGCCCTACCCTGTAATGTTAAATGCAGCTCTACCCTGCAATGTTAAACTCTAATGCAGCTCCACCTTGTAATGTTAAACTCTAATGCAGCTCTACCCTGTAATGTTAAACTCTAATGCAGCTCTGCCCTGTAATGTTAAACTCTAATGCAGCTCTACCCTGTAATGTTAAACTCTAATGCAGCCCTACCCTGTAATGTTAAACTCTAATGCAGCTCTACCCTGTAATGTTAAACTCTAATGCAGCTCTACCCTGTAATGTTAAACTCTAATGCAGCTCTGCCCTGTAATGTTAAACTCTAATGCAGCTCTCCCCTGTAATGTTAAACTCTAATGCAGCTCTACCCTGTAATGTTAAACTCTAATGCAGCTCTACCCTGTAATGTTAAACTCTAATGCAGCTCTACCCTGTAATGTTTAAACTCTAATGCAGCTCTACCCTGTAATGCATTAAACTCTAATGCAGCTCTACCCTGTAATGTTAAACTCTAATGCAGCTCTACCCTGTAATGTTAAACTCTAATGCAGCTCTACCCTGTAATGTAAACTCTAATGCAGCTCTACCCTGTAATGTTAAACTCTAATGCAGCTCTGCCCTGTAATGTTAAACTCTAATGCAGCTCTACCCTGTAATGTTAAACTCTAATGCAGCTCTACCCTGTAATGTTAAACTCTAATGCAGCTCTACCCTGTAATGTTAAACTCTAATGCAGCTCTACCCTGTAATGTTAAACTCTAATGCAGCTCTACCCTGTAATGTTAAACTCTAATGCAGCTCTACCCTGTAATGTTAAACTCTAATGCAGCTCTACCCTGTAATGTTAAACTCTAATGCAGCTCTACCCTGTAATATTAAACTCTAATGCAGCTCTACCCTGTAATGTTAAACTCTAATGCAGCTCTACCCTGTAATGTTAAACTCTAATGCAGCTCTACCCTGTAATGTTAAACTCTAATGCAGCTCTGCCCTGTAATGTTAAACTCTAATGCAGCTCTACCCTGTAATGTTAAACTCTAATGCAGCTCTACCCTGTAATGTTAAACTCTAATGCAGCTCTACCCTGTAATGTTAAACTCTAATGCAGCTCTACCCTGTAATGTTAAACTCTAATGCAGCTCTACCCTGTAATGTTAAACTCTAATGCAGCTCTACCCTGTAATGTTAAACTCTAATGCAGCTCTACCCTGTAATGTTAAACTCTAATGCAGCTCTACCCTGTAATGTTAAACTCTAATGCAGCTCTACCCTGTAATGTTAAACTCTAATGCAGCTCTACCCTGTAATGTTAAACTCTAATGCAGCTCTACCCTGTAATGTTAAACTCTAATGCAGCTCTACCCTGTAATTTTAAACTCTAATGCAGCTCTACCCTGTAATGTTAAACTCTAATGCAGCTCTGCCTGTAATAATGTTAAACTCTAATGCAGCTCTACCCTGTAATGTTAAACTCTAATGCAGCTCTACCCTGTAATGTTAAACTCTAATGCAGCTCTACCCTGTAATGTTAAACTCTAATGCAGCTCTACCCTGTAATGTTAAACTCTAATGCAGCTCTACCCTGTTCTGTTAAACTCTAATGCAGCTCTACCCTGTAATGTTAAACTCTAATGCAGCTCTACCCTGTAATGTTAAACTCTAATGCAGCTCTACCCTGTAATGTTAAACTCTAATGCAGCTCTACCCTGTAATGTTAAACTCTAATGCAGCTCTACCCTGTAATGTTAAACTCTAATGCAGCTCTACCCTGTCTATGTTAAAACTCTAATGCAGCTCTGCCCTGTAATGTTAAACTCTAATGCAGCTCTACCCTGTAATGTTAAACTCTAATGCAGCTCTAATGTAATGTTAAACTCTAATGCAGCTCTACCCTGTAATGTTAAACTCTAATGCAGCTCTACCCTGTAATGTTAAACTCTAATGCAGCTCTACCCTGTAATGTTAAACTCTAATGCAGCTCTACCCTGTAATGTTAAACTCTAATGCAGCTCTACCCTGTAATGTTAAACTCTAATGCAGCTCTACCCTGTAATGTTAAACTCTAATGCAGCTCTACCCTGTAATGTTAAACTCTAATGCAGCTCCTGTAATATTAAACTCTAATGCAGCCCTAGCCTGTAATGTAAAACTCTAATGCAGCTCTACCCTGTAATGTTAAACTCTAATGCAGCTCTACCCTGTAATGTTAAACTCTAATGCAGCTCTACCCTGTAATGTTAAACTCTAATGCAGCTCTGCCCTGTAAAACTCTAATGCAGCTCTACCCTGTAATGTTAAACTCTAATGCAGCTCTACCCTGTAATGTTAAACTCTAATGCAGCTCTACCCTGTAATGTTAAACTCTAATGCAGCTCTACCCTGTAATGTTAAACTCTAATGCAGCTCTACCCTGTAATGTTAAACTCTAATGCAGCTCTACCCTGTAATGTTAAACTCTAATGCAGCTCTACCCCTGTAATGTTAAACTCTAATGCAGCTCTCCCCTGTAATGTTAAACTCTAATGCAGCTCTACCCTGTAATGTTAAACTCTAATGCAGCTCTACCCTGTAATGTTAAACTCTAATGCAGCTCTACCCTGTAATGTTAAACTCTAATGCAGCTCTACCCTGTAATGTTAAACTCTAATGCAGCTCTACCCTGTAATGTTAAACTCTAATGCAGCTCTACCCTGTAATGTTAAACTCTAATGCCTGTAATGTTAAACTCTAATGCAGCTCTACCCTGTAATGTTAAACTCTAATGCAGCTCTACCCTGTAATGTTAAACTCTAATGCAGCTCTACCCTGTAATGTTAAACTCTAATGCAGCTCTACCCTGTAATGTTAAACTCTAATGCAGCTCTACCCTGTAATGTTAAACTCTAATGCAGCTCTACCCTGTAATGTTAAACTCTAATGCAGCTCTACCCTGTAATGTTAAACTCTAATGCAGCTCTACCCTGTAATGTTAAACTCTAATGCAGCTCTACCCTGTAATGATAAACTCTAATGCAGCTCTGCCCTGTAATGTTAAACTCTAATGCAGCTCTACCCTGTAATGTTAAACTCTAATGCAGCTCTACCCTGTAATGTTAAACTCTAATGCAGCTCTACCCTGTAATGTTAAACTCTAATGCAGCTCTACCCTGTAATGTTAAACTCTAATGCAGCTCTACCCTGTAATGTTAAACTCTAATGCAGCTCTACCCTGTAATGTTAAACTCTAATGCAGCTCTACCCTGTAATGTTAAACTCTAATGCAGCTCTACCCTGTAATGTTAAACTCTAATGCAGCTCTACCCTGTAATGTTAAACTCTAATGCAGCTCTACCCTGTAATGTTAAACTCTAATGCAGCTCTACCCTGTAATGTTAAACTCTAATGCAGCTCTACCCTGTAATGTTAAACTCTAATGCAGCTCTACCCTGTAATGTTAAACTCTAATGCAGCTCTACCCTGTAATGTTAAACTCTAATGCAGCTCTACCCTGTAATGTTAAACTCTAATGCAGCTCTACCCTGTAATGTTAAACTCTAATGCAGCTCTACCCTGTAATGTTAAACTCTAATGCAGCTCTACCCTGTAATGTTAAACTCTAATGCAGCTCTACCCTGTAATGTTAAACTCTAATGCAGCTCTACCCTGTAATGTTAAACTCTAATGCAGCTCTACCCTGTAATGTTAAACTCTAATGCAGCTCTACCCTGTAATGTTAAACTCTAATGCAGCTCTACCCTGTAATGTTAAACTCTAATGCAGCTCTACCCTGTAATGTTAAACTCTAATGCAGCTCTACCCTGTAATGTTAAACTCTAATGCAGCTCTACCCCCTGTAATGTTAAACTCTAATGCAGCTCTACCCTGTAATGTTAAACTCTAATGCAGCTCTACCCTGTAATGTTAAACTCTAATGCAGCTCTACCCTGTAATGTTAAACTCTAATGCAGCTCTACCCTGTAATGTTAAACTCTAATGCAGCTCTACCCTGTAATGTTAAACTCTAATGCAGCTCTACCCTGTAATGTTAAACTCTAATGCAGCTCTACCCTGTAATGTTAAACTCTAATGCAGCTCTCCCTGTAATGTTAAACTCTAATGCAGCTCTGCCCTGTAATTTTTAAACTAATGCAGCTCTACCCTGTAATGTTAAACTCTACTAATGCAGCTCTACCCTGTAATGTTAAACTCTAATGCAGCTCTACCCTGTAATGTTAAACTCTAATGCAGCTCTACCCTGTAATGTTAAACTCTAATGCAGCTCTACCCTGTAATGTTAAACTCTAATGCAGCTCTACCCTGTAATGTTAAACTCTAATGCAGCTCTACCCTGTAATGTTAAAACTCTAATGCAGCTCTACCCTGTAATGTTAAACTCTAATGCAGCTCTGCCCTGTAATGTTAAACTCTAATGCAGCTCTACCCTGTAATGTTAAACTCTAATGCAGCTCTACCCTGTAATGTTAAACTCTAATGCAGCTCTACCCTGTAATGTTAAACTCTAATGCAGCTCTACCCTGTAATGTTAAACTCTAATGCAGCTCTACCCTGTAATGTTAAACTCTAATGCAGCTCTACCCTGTAATGTTAAACTCTAATGCAGCTCTACCCTGTAATGTTAAACTCTAATGCAGCTCTACCCTGTAATGTTAAACTCTAATGCAGCTCTACCCTGTAATGTAAACTCTAATGCAGCTCTACCCTGTAATGTTAAACTCTAATGCAGCTCTACCCTGTAATGTTAAACTCTAATGCAGCTCTACCCTGTAATATTAAACTCTAATGCAGTTAACCCTGTAATGCCTGTAATGTTAAACTCTAATGCAGCTCTCTACCCTGTAATGTTAAACTCTAATGCAGCTCTACCCTGTAATGTAAAACTCTAATGCAGCTCTACCCTGTAATGTTAAACTCTAATGCAGCTCTACCCTGTAATGTTAAACTCTAATGCAGCTCTACCCTGTAATGTTAAACTCTAATGCAGCTCTACCCTGTAATGTTAAACTCTAATGCAGCTCTACCCTGTAATGTTAAACTCTAATGCAGCTCTACCCCCTGTAATGTTAAACTCTAATGCAGCCTGTGTAATGTTAAACTCTCTAATGCAGCTCTACCCTGTAATGTTAAACTCTAATGCAGCTCTGCCCTGTATTGTTAAACTCTAATGCAGCTCTACCCTGTAATGTTAAACTCTAATGCAGCTCTACCCTGTAATGTTAAACTCTAATGCAGCTGCCCTGTAATGTTAAACTCTAATGCAGCTCTACCCTGTAATGTTAAACTCTAATGCAGCTCTGCCCTGTAATGTTAAACTCTAATGCAGCTCTGCCCTGTAATGTTAAACTCTAATGCAGCTCTGCCCTGTAATGTTAAACTCTAATGCAGCTCTACCCTGTAATGTTAAACTCTAATGCAGCTCTACCCTGTAATGTTAAACTCTAATGCAATGCAATGTTAAACCTAATGCAGCTCTAAATGTTAAACTCTAATGCAGCTCTACCCTGTAATGTTAAACTCTAATGCAGCTCTACCCTGTAATGTTAAACTCTAATGCAGCTCTACCCTGTAATGTTAAACTCTAATGCAGCTCAACCCTGTAATGTTAAACTCTAATGCAGCTCTACCCTGTAATGTTAAACTCTAATGCAGCTCTACCCTGTAATGTTAAACTCTAATGCAGCTCTACCCTGTAATGTTAAACTCTAATGCAGCTCTACCCTGTAAAGTTAAACTCTAATGCAGCTCTACCCTGTAATGTTAAACTCTAATGCAGCTCTACCCTGTAATGTTAAACTCTAATGCAGCTCTACCCTGTAATGTTAAACTCTAATGCAGCTCTACCCTGTAATGTTAAACTCTAATGCAGCTCTACCCTGTAATGTTAAACTCTAATGCAGCTCTACCCTGTAATGTTAACTCTAATGCAGCTCTACCCTGTAATGTTAAACTCTAATGCAGCTCTACCCTGTAATGTTAAACTCTAATGCAGCTCTACCCTGTAATGTTAAACTCTAATGCAGCTCTACCCTGTAATAATCTAATTAAACTGTTAAATGCAGCTCTACCCTGTAATGTTAAACTCTAATGCAGCTCTACCCTGTAATATTAAACTCTAATGCAGCTCTACACTGTAATATTACACTCTAATGCAGCTCTAGCCTGTAATGTTAAACTCTAATGCAGCTCTACCCTGTAATGTTAAACTCTAATGCAGCTCTAATGCAATGCTCTACCCTGTAATGTTAATGTTGCAGCTCTGCAGCTCTACCCTGTAATGTTAAACTCTAATGCAGCTCTACCCTGTAATGTTAAACTCTAATGCAGCTCTACCCTGTAATGTTAAACTCTAATGCAGCTCTACCCTGTAATGTTAAACTCTAATGCAGCTCTACCCTGTAATGTTAAACTCTAATGCAGCTCTACCCTGTAATGTTAAACTCTAATGCAGCTCTACCCTGTAATGTTAAACTCTAATGCAGCTCTACCCTGTAATGTTAAACTCTAATGCAGCTCTGCCCTGTAATGTTAAACTCTAATGCAGCTCTGCCCTGTAATGTTAAACACTAATGCAGCTCTACCCTGTAATGTTAAACTCTAATGCAGCTCTACCCTGTAATGTTAAACTCTAATGCAGCTCTACCCTGTAATGTTAAACTCTAATGCAGCTCTACCCTGTAATGTTAAACTCTAATGCAGCTCTACCCTGTAATGTTAAACTCTAATGCAGCTCTACCCTGTAATGTTAAACTCTAATGCAGCTCTACCCTGTAATGTTAAACTCTAATGCAGCTCTACCCTGTAATGTTAAACTCTAATGCAGCTCTGCCCTGTAATGTTAAACTCTAATGCAGCTCTACCCTGTAATGTAAAACTCTAATGCAGCTCTACCCTGTAATGTTAAACTCTAATGCAGCTCTACCCTGTAATGTTAAACTCTAATGCAGCTCTACCCTGTAATGTTAAACTCTAATGCAGCTCTACCCTGTAATGTTAAACTCTAATGCAGCTCTACCCTGTAATGTTAAACTCTAATGCAGCTCTACCCTGTAATGTTAAACTCTAATGCAGCACTACCCTGTAATGTTAAACTCTAATGCAGCTCTACCCTGTAATGTTAAACTCTAATGCAGCTCTACCCTGTAATGTTAAACTCTAATGCAGCTCTACCCTGTAATGTTAAACTCTAATGCAGCTCTACCCTGTAATGTTAAACTCTAATGCAGCTCTACCCTGTAATGTTAAACTCTAATGCAGCTCTACCCTGTAATGTTACACTCTAATACAGCTGCGCCCTGTAATGTTAAACTCTAATGCCGCTCTACCCTGTAATGTTAAACTCTAATGCAGCTCTACCCTGTAATTTAAACTCTAATGCAGCTCTACCCTGTAATGTTAAACTCTAATGCAGCTCTACCCTGTAATGTTAAACTCTAATGCAGCTCTACCCTGTAATGTTAAACTCTAATGCAGAGCTGCATTAGAGTTTAACTCTAATGCAGCTCTACCCTGTAATATTAAACTCTAATGCAGCTCTACCCTGTAATGTTAAACTCTAAATGCAGCTCTACCCTGTAATAAACTAAACTCTAATGCAGCTCTACCCTGTAATGTTAAACTCTAATGCAGCTCTACCCTGTAATGTTAAACTCTAATGCAGCTCTACCCTGTAATGTTAAACTCTAATGCAGCTCTACCCTGTAATGTTAAACTCTAATGCAGCTCTACCCTGTAATGTTAAACTCTAATGCAGCTCTACCCTGTAATGTTAAACTCTAATGCAGCTCTACCCTGTAATATTAAACTCTAATGCAGCTCTGCCCTGTAATGTTAAACTCTAATGCAGCTCTACCCTGTAATGTTAAACTCTAATGCAGCTCTACCCTGTAATGTTAAACTCTAATGCAGCTCTACCCTGTAATGTTAAACTCTAATGCAGCTCTACCCTGTAATGTTAAACTCTAATGCAGCTCTACCCTGTAATGTTAAACTCTAATGCAGCTCTACCCTGTAATGTTAAACTCTAATGCAGCTCTACCCTGTAAATGTTAAACTCTAATGCAGCTCTCTACCCTGTAATGTTAAACTCTAATGCAGCTCTACCCTGTAATATTTAAACTCTAATGCAGCTCTACCCTGTAATGTTAAACTCTAATGCAGCTCTACCCTGTAATGTTAAACTCTAATGCAGCTCTACCCTGTAATGTTAAACTCTAATGCAGCTCTACCCTGTTCTATTAAACTCTAATGCAGCCCTACCCTGTAATGTTAAACTCTAATGCAGCTCTACCCTGTAATGTTAAACTCTAATGCAGCTCTACCCTGTAATGTTAAACTCTAATGCAGCTCTACCCTGTACTGTTAAACTCTAATGCAGCTCTACCCTGTAATGTTAAACTCTAATGCAGCTCTACCCTGTAATGTTAAACTCTAATGCAGCTCTACCCTGTAATGTTAAACTCTAATGCAGCTCTACCCTGTAATGTTAAACTCTAATGCAGCTCTACCCTGTAATGTTAAACTCTAATGCAGCTCTGCCCTGTAATGTTAAACTCTAATGCAGCTCTACCCTGTAATGTTAAACTCTAATGCAGCTCTACCCTGTAATGTTAAACTCTAATGCAGCTCTACCCTGTAATGTTAAACTCTAATGCAGCTCTACCCTGTAATGTTAAACTCTAATGCAGCTCTGCCCCTGTAATGTTAAACTCTAATGCAGCTCTACCCTGTAATGTTAAACTCTAATGCAGCTCTATCCTGTAATGTTAAACTCTAATGCAGCTCTACCCTGTAATGTTAAACTCTAATGCAGCTCTACCCTGTAATGTTAAACTCTAATGCAGCTCTACCCTGTAATGTTAAACTCTAATGCAGCTCTGCCCTGTAAAGTTAAACTCTAATGCAGCTCTACTCTCTAATGTTAAACTCTAATGCAGCTCTACCCTGTAATGTTAAACTCTAATGCAGCTCTACCCTGTAATGTTAAACTCTAATGCAGCTCTACCCTGTAATGTTAAACTCTAATGCAGCTCTACCCTGTAATGTTAAACTCTAATGCAGCTCTACCCTGTAATGTTAAACTCTAATGCAGCTCTACCCTGTAATGTTAAACTCTAATGCAGCTCTACCCTGTAATGTTAAACTCTAATGCAGCTCTACCCTGTAATGTTAAACTCTAATGCAGCTCTAACCTGTAATGTTAAACTCTAATGCAGCTCTACCCTGTAATGTTAAACTCTAATGCAGCTCTACCCTGTAATGTAAAACTCTAATGCAGCTCTACCCTGTAATGTTAAACTCTAATGCAGCTCTAATGCCTGTAATGTTAAACCTGTAACCCTGTAATGTTAAACTCTAATGCAGCTCTACCCTGTAATGTTAAACTCTAATGCAGCTCTACCCTGTAATGTTAAACTCTAATGCAGCTAAACTCTAATGCAAACTCTAATGCAGCTCCCAACTGTAATGTTAAACTCTAATGCAGCTCTACCCTGTAATGTTAAACTCTAATGCAGCTCTACCCTGTAATGTTAAACTCTAATGCAGCTCTACCCTGTAATGTTAAACTCTAATGCAGCTCTACCTTGTAATGTTAAACTCTAATGCAGCTCTACCCTGTAATGTTAAACTCTAATGCAGCTCTACCCTGTAATGTTAAACTCTAATGCAGCTCTACCCTGTAATGTTAAACTCTAATGCAGCTCTACCCTGTAATGTTAAACTCTAATGCAGCTCTACCCTGTAATGTTAAACTCTAATGCAGCTCTACCCTGTAATGTTAAACTCTAATGCAGCTCTACCCTGTAATGTTAAACTCTAATGCAGCTCTACCCTGTAATGTTAAACTCTAATGCAGCTCTACCCTGTAATGTTAAACTCTAATGCAGCTCTACCCTGTAATGTTAAACTCTAATGCAGCTCTACCCTGTAATGTTAAACTTTAATGCAGCTCTACCCTGTAATGTTAAACTCTAATGCAGCTCTACCCTGTAATGTTAAACTCTAATGCAGCTCTACCCTGTAATGTTAAACTCTAATGCAGCTCTACCCTGTAATGTTAAACTCTAATGCAGCTCTACCTGTAATGTTAAAAACTTAATGCAGCTCTAATGCTCTAATGCAGC